>JAUCMX010000011.1:18427354-18559854 GCA_033459395.1 Hemibagrus guttatus
TGAACAAAAGAAAAGAGGCTAATATATATGGATAGAGAAGGAACATCCATGGGTATAAAAACCAGCTGGAGTTAACACCCTGGATCTGCAGGAAGGAAACTGTAATGAGACTGGTAAAGAGCCTAAGGCTCCACAGGAGGTGAGTGACTCTCACAAGTCATGCAACACTCCATTACCTGAGCTACAATGTAATAATGAGCATGATTATGCAAGAAACTAAAAGTTTAATCTGGAGAGTGAAGAACCTAGAAAAAGTGTGAAATCTGTTTTTAACCGATAATGAGGGAAATTACGAGAATGTAAATGATGACAGCTGTTAAGATTTTTTATGTCTCGAGTTTGGTCCTGATGACGTGACTGAGTTCAGAACTTAAGGCACGGATTTGAAATATTGGCTATGAAATCATTTCCAAACAGAAGCGCTTTATGTTAAAAACATTTTAACAACAGATAGGAAAGCGAATAGAGCTGAAAATAAAATAAAATAATAAAATTTTTTTTACATGGGCAGTGGCCTTATTTTAAACTTGGTTATTTTTAATTTGTTTCTCTTCAAACCTTGTTAACACCATGGAGGATTTCATACTAGCTCCTTTAAACATTAATAAGGTGAGAGATAAACCAAATCAAGCGATGCTGTCTGAGTATGTCAAACTAAAAAAAGCGCAAATGGAGTTTTTCTACAAGAAAAACAGTGATGAACAGAACAAAGTAGACCATGTACTGAGCCTTGCCACGTTGCATTAGATTACAAAACAGAATGTAAGAAGCATTTGTTGATTTATAATATGTATAGCTATTTAAATATTGACATGATGCTTAAAAAAGTCTTTAGACAGAAATATTGATGAACCACACTTTCCATCCTCTTTTACTGTGAAAAGTCCGAATTGTTGGATGAGCGGAAAGAAAGAAATGTTAATATAAAATACTTGAACAAGTGTGATAAGGTAGAGTCAGTGCTGCAGGGCTAGACAGGTTATATATCAGATGAGCAACCAATAACAAAATCACAACTGCTGCTATTGTTCCCTGTAGCATATCAGATCACAATTTCATTACTCTCAAAAATAACTGTCACAAATACAGCCAAGGAGTCCATATCGGAAGAACAATGCAAAACTATTACAAGAAAAAAGTTTCATGAAAACTGAAGTGCTCAAAGGGACGACTATGAAAATCTAATGTACACTGCCTTCCATTAGTAAGTGGCCCCACCACTGAAAAATATGAAGTCTTACAACCTGGAAATGAAATGAACCTAACTGAAATAAAATATCAGGATTCTAGAGAATTCCAGTGCATCAAATTGTCATCAAAACTCCCATAATCAGATGAATGTGTGCAATTAAATCGTCACATGATATCAATAAACATCCAATTGTTCCTGCAAGGCTTCAGAGTTAGAGAAAATACCTTAACAAATAGCATCATACAGACTAATGAGCTATCAAAGCAAGTCAGGACAACAATCTGGAAAAATATCAATAACGGTTTATGACTCTACCTAGAGGAAACTGTCCAACAAAAAGTAACTGACCAGGTAGGGAGGGGGGTAGCTAAAGATGCTACGGAGAAGCCACTGGAAACTCTCAATATGATCTCAACATGATTCTACCACCACCATGCTTTACCGTGGGTATGATGTTCTCAGGATGATAAGCAGTGTTAGGTTTCCACTAAAAGTAGAGGAAAGTCCAAATGTTTGGTTGGTCTCAGCAGACCAGAGGAAATTTTCTCTCCAAACAGGTATTCATACAGCATGCCACTCTTCCATAATGCCCATTTTTGTTGAATGTCCATGTTACGGTTGACCTATGAACATCTCATTCCATCCATCAGTGAGCTGTGGAGTTCTCCAGCTCATTCAGGCACCTTGGTTGCTTTTCTAACTAATATTCTTCTTACCAGGTCACTAAATTCTAGGTGGATGGCCTCCTTTAGGCAAAGCTGCGCTTGTGCTATATTCTTTCAACTTTTTAATAATGATGTCCCAAAGGATGTTCAAACTTTGGGATATTGATGGTACTATATATCCCAAATCTATTCAAATTTAGGGGTTTCATAGCAAGAGGGGTGAATACTTATACTGGGGTGAATACTTATGCAATCAAAATGTTTCTGCTTTTAACTGTAAACAGTTTTAATACTACATAGATTTTTCCCTCACTTCAATATTAGGAATAACTAATTTGTTCCAGATTATAATGCTACAAAATCTCGAGGTGGTGAATACTTATGCAAGACCCTATATATAGTACATGTGAAGGGATTCCCCAGGTTGCCATTTACATATAAACTAGAACAGGATATTTTTACATACAGTAGTCAAGCAAGGTGCAGAAATATTTCTCTGCCTTGGCAAAAAATTAAAGTAGGAAAAAGCAAGTTGAAGAAAATACAGTACAAATCAGAACATAGGGTTCACTGGTGAGTAATACTTTCTTTCTATTCATGAAATGGACTTACTGGTTTCTTTTTCAACCTTGAAGGAAGCACAAAACAACAAAGTAAAATATACTGCTTGAGCTCTTCAAAGTGTTCAAAAACCTTACTGGTCAAAGACTAAATGAAATGTGGACAGTTTCTTTTTTTTTCAGAGCTCTTTGGACGATCAGTGGACATTAAAACTATTGCAACAGACCCCCAGTTTAGATGAATTGCAACATGAAAAGATGGACAGAGCTCTCTCTTATTAAGAACTGACTGATCAAGAAATGAGAGCAGAATGTACACCCGGTATTGATACTTTCAGTGCAATTTCATCAGTCACTCTAGCAAATCATTGGCCAAGATCTTTTTAAGGTGGTCCAGTAATAGTTTACTGATAGAATTTAATGTTCACTCAATTGCTGTTTTTGCACACCACATTTCAATACTACCACCAACTGCTGCTATTACATAAGTGTATATATGTTTACAAGAACTGTCAGGAGTTACTGGGACAGATCCTTGCCAGACCACAAGGGGGTCCTGGCAAGTGGTTTATTTATGTATCACTGTGTTATTCCCATGTAGGTGGTGCCACACCTTTTCCTAATGTGTTGTCCCTCTTTCTCACCTGTTGCATGTTTTCATTCAATGTGCTGCTCTATATATGTTTGCCTTCCTGTCTCGGTCAGGGTCAGCCATTATATTTATATATGTGGACTTTTTTGATGTAACGTTGTGTGTGTGTGCCAGGTTTTTATGGCATAGTCATGTGTTGAGGATATTTAAGTTTCCATGTTATAGTTATGGTTGATTTCTGTTATGTTTAATGTAAGTCGTGTTTTTGTTTTGTTAAATAAAAGCAGTGCATGTATTGAATCCCTGCGTTTGGGTCTGATCAGTTATTACGGGCAATCAAGCAAACAGCGGAGGGCCGGGTTTGATCCCTGCCATTGGCGGCGTCCATTGTGTTACAATGACCATCTTTGTTTACAATCCTCTTGTTTTTTATGCACAATGTACTGTATAATATACAGAATGTTTTGTATTGTCTGTTTGCACTGTTTTTTGTCTTGCACTGTTTGCACTAGGTTGCACATAATGTACTTTATGTACCTAGGACAACTTAATTTAAGTCCTTAGCTCTATGTTGTTTTATGTAGCTCTATGCTGTTTTATATAGCAGCAGGGTCCTGGAGAAATGTTGATTCATTTCACGGTGTACTGCGTGAGATATATATGACAATAAAAGCTTGTCTCGACTTGACTTGTCTTTCAAAAGCATGTCAGTCTTTTGTGCCATAAATATGAGTCCCAAGTCTCCTAAAGACTTGTGCAAAGTTTTGTGTGGACTTTAAGCTGGTGGTCAAGTGGCTGTCAAATTGGTTAAAAAATATCCTTTCATTATACCAATCACAACTGCATCCGTTAAAAAGGGTAAATATTAATATATTATAAATATATATATATATATATATATATATATATATATATATATATATATATATATAGAGAGAGAGAGAGAGAGAGAGAGAGAGAGAGAGAGAGAGAGAGAGAGAGAGAGAGACCATTCTTTTGAGGATTATTCATTTAAAGATAAATGGGGTTGATGTGGGGTCAGCTCCTTTTAGATCAAGGGAAAAGCTTTTGATCTGTTACACAATAATTATCTTTTAGGCCTTTGCACTAGGGAATAATTTCCTGTCATAGAGCCAATTATTTTACACAATTGCAGCCAGCATTGTACAAATTACAGACTACCTTTATAAACGAAGCAGCACTTTACATTCCTGTCCATGAAGAGGGACAAGGATTGATTAACATAAGGAGCCACATGGTTCTTTTCCATCTACATGTTCCTTTATCTTCAGAGGCTTCTCTATCACCAACAGCAGAAGGGGATGGATGTCATCAGTGCCTTGCTGAACACAGTGTGCTGTATGGGGTTTTGTTTTCATTGACAATGCATAATCTGGACCTAAATGGATTCACATATATTTACATTTGCACACGGCAAATGTGGCAGATCCTCTCTTTTTATAGAGAACAAATCAGCATACCTGGGCCATTGGCTTTTGAGGAATTGTTTTAACACCTTTCAGCCAGTTGAGATGCTGAGTTCACAAAAAGTTGCAAACTGCCCTAGAGTTAGAAAAGTACATCATCCGAGAAAAGGCAGACGGTTGATTTTGTCAGATTCGCTTAAGGTAGGTTTTCAATCTGTGCAAACTTTTCTTCAGCTCTTAGAAGAAATAGAAGCCGTACCATTTCACAAAGTGAAAATCCCCAGCATCAGTTTTCCTGAAAGCATGCGGTTGGCAGAAGAAGGTAAACTTCTATTTTTCAAAACACAAGAACTAGAAGTCTTCCCAACCATTTTAAGAAAGCCCTACACCATGTTAACATAAATGCGCTTCACGTAAAGGAAATATGTAAATTTCTAAAGTGGACTGTACGAGGTTGACGCCAGGTCTTTCTCATAAATTGTACAAAAAGCCATTGCGAGAAGAACTGGTGACATAGACCAGTGATAGACATCCATTTTGTGGGAGACCTGAAATAGTATTACATTTATTCCAAGACTGTTCCCATTTAACTGAAATTTTATTCATGGCAGGGAAACAGCAATTTGGTTGAGGAGAATAAAATAAGATAAAAAAAATGTGAAAAAATAGTGAACTAGTACTGATAATGAAACACTTGTTTGAATAAGCTTAAATATACAAGCCTACAGGAGTCCTTTTTCATGACGTGAGAAACTGAAGATGGTCATGGTGAAGGATGAGGTATGGACATAACAGTACTTGTTTTTACGGGATAACAGATGTTAGGGATAATTAATAGATTTTATTGAACTAAATGTTCTTATTTAAATGTATTTATTAAAATAAATTGTATTTAATTAAAATGTTCTACAGGTTCATTTTTATTTTTTCCAACATTTTACTCAGAGTTGCATGTTCTCCAAGATTCCTCTGTTTTTTTCTTCATCCTCCCAAAAACATCTCAATAGGAGAACTGGCTATGATAAACTGCCCTTGTAATAATATATCTGTTAGTGTGAATGATATTGTGTAAATAGGTGTGGCATATCATTCAGGTATGTTCTCGCCTCATGCCCAGTGTTCTTGCGATAGTCTGTGGATCCACTGTGACCCTGACCAAGATAAAAGAGTTACTAAAGATGAACGAATTTATTATTATTATTGTTTAATGTATTTTCACCAATAAAAATATTTTCTTTTTATTTTCATTTTAATGTGAAACACTATAGGAGAAAAAAAAGCCTCTCACCTGTTTTATCCGAGTTACAGAGCAGCGTCTCTTTCTCCCCTCTCAGTCCAGGGCTCGGCCCGTGCTTCATCCATGTTGCTATGGTGAACTGATCCGTCAAGTTCTGTGGTGCCACCCAGTCAGGAATCTTTGCTGCTTGTCGTCCATCAAAACGGAATATGAGCTCACTGTCGCGCCCGCCATCCGTCAGCAGTGACATTGTCCAATTAAACGCTGCACTCGGGGCGGGGAGAAGGTCAGTGCTGCCTGAAGAAGCTCCTACAATGTCACCATGGTAACAGGCCAACACATACGAATCGTTAGTATCCGTAGATTAAAGCTAAATATACTATAATGCTTTAGATGGAACTATAAATGCATGCAATAATGAAGGGAACAACTTGATTAATTTACTATTATAAGATCTATTATTAAAAAAAACAGGGAGTGTTATTGTTTATATTATCTGTACAAATTTGTAGGCAAATTTCAAATCAGCGAAACTTCCCCAAACCAACTCAAGCATCCAAAATCAGAATGGACTATTGGGGTGGTGGCAAAATCAGGTTTAGTTCTTACATCCAATACACATAATGAACCAGGCTGTAATGATGATGCTACTTTCTTTGAATTAACACCATTTTGACTGTTATACTATTATAGAAATTAAAATGAAATTTGGACGCAAATAAAACAGAAACAAATAAGTCATTTTAATTAAATAGTACACACAAAAAATATCTATCTATCTATCTATCTATCTATCTATCTATCTATCTATCTATCTATCTATCTATCTATTATCTATCTATCTATCTATCTATCTATCTATCTATCTATCTATCTATCTATCTATCTATCTATCTATCTATCTATTATCATCAAGTTTTGTGATGCCACCCAGGTAGGAATCAAATCAATCAGTCTGCATCTAAGTCTGACTCTGTCAAGTTTTGTGATGCCACCCAGTTAAGAATCAAATCAATCAGGTCTGCCTGTCTGCCTGTCTGTCCTTATTTATTTATTTATTTATTTATTTATTTATTTAGTTAGTTAGTTAGTTAGTTAGTTAGTTAGTTTCCTGCCTCACCCTAACCCTGGCTTAGTGAAACTTTCCATTGTTAAAATAATTACTGCTGTACTGTGATGATAAAAGAATCTGTAAAAGTTTATTTGAAAAGTATCTACATTGCATCTAAGGTTTTCACAAGCTTTGAGTAAATATTGCTGGGGGATTTATATTATGTTCTTATATTACGTTTTTTTTGGTATATATTGAAGAGTGTTTGGTATTATTTTTTCTTTATATGAAACAAAGCAGGGATGAGAGAAGAAGCCTTAGTTATCACTATCAGCAGACTGTTTGTGTCTTTAAGTAGATTCTGATTTGCTTTTACTCACAGCACACTCATAACACTCTAAGACATCTTCTCTTACATACGCATTACATTTCTGACACTTAAACTCACCCATGGGTTTTGGATAAGTGAAGAAAGTGTCTAATTAATAGTGTTATAACTGCACAACTGATTGCCATTTTTAGGATGATGATTTAAGCATATATTCATCTCACAGTTTTTAATATGCTTGCTTGTAGCGTTTCTATAGTAACAGCTCATTCACAGTTACTTATAATAAAGACACTCCACATAGTCTATGTCAGGCTTTTGGTATCTAGTGCTCTTTCAGTGCTCCTTATAGGGCTCCTCAGATCCAGATCATCATCGGAGGGATGAAAATACAATGAAAAGGACAAAACATAAAGGGAAGCTCGAAAGGGAAACTCGGAACTCGGAACTCAAAAGGGAAACTCGGGAGGGAAACTTGGGACTCGAAACAAAAACAAAGAGAAGGAAAAGACTCCCGAGGAGAAGAAGGCAGATCCAGAAGCCCGAGCACAAAACAGAGACAGCACCAAAGGCCCACCCGAAAAGCCGGCCACATAACCTCTAACGCCGACTACAGACAATTAAAGACCCCAACCCCGAAACCGAGAAACCAAGAGACTTAAATACCCACACCCGAACGAGACACATGTGAAAGCAATACACTAATTGCACAGGCAAAGGAGCTTCACGAGGACCTCTCGCGTCCAGAAACAAAACAGCCCAGAACCTCACAGTCTAAGCCTACTAATAAACAGATAAAACAAAGATTTTCTGCTATTTAATACAAATGTTTAATTGCTGATATGGTGAAGCCTTTTTTTTTTAAAAAATATTTTATTTATTTAACATTTATGGAGGTCTCCAGTGTCAGTGCTTTGTAAGAGTCAGTAGGTTTTCTGCTACAGGAAGGTCATTCAGACCGAAACGTTTGCGGTTTCTCTGTAACATGACAAGCTTGTTTTATAAGGCATGTTTTGTGCCTTATTAATCTCAAGAGATATGAAACATAAGAGACTGATTAAGAAGACTCTGTTTCTAGCTGCCTTAATGTAAGTGATTACATAACATAATGTTGTTTCACAACATTAAATTTCATTAGAAAAGGTTAAATATATTGTGTTTCATCCTTTATTAAATACAAGAAGGTGTAAAAAGAGAAAATAATCACTTTTGGTGAGGTATCAGTAACTCTAAGCCATGTCAGGCGGCATCACGTCACCCTGTTGTGGATTATTTTATTTGGATAGCGTTCCTATGTTAGCTGAATGTAAACTAATTAAACTAAATAAAACTAATTTATATGAAAGGCTACTGTAATATAAAGGCAAAAGGGACAAACTACTTAAAAATATAAATATTAATATAAGCCTTGCATAAATGATCCAGTATTATTTTAGAAATTACTTATACCTTGCTTATAAATGTGTAATAAAGGCTAAAAATAAATAAGGCTGCATTTATGAAAAGTGTCTTTTACTTCATATCATGATGCCAGGCCTCAGAGGAGAACACTGCCACACCAGCAGCACCACACACAAAATCTGCAGCATGGACACCTAATAACAACACTGCCACGTGCACCCGAGGCACAAACACGCGAGGCTGGAGGGCAATCATCACTCTCACTCGCCCCATCTGGCAGCTCGTTTGGGGCGAAATGAAAAGCTGCAGAGAGCAGAGCCATCGACAAAGCCGAGCTTATGAGCTGCTGCTGTCTCTTTTCACTTTCCCCTGCAGATGCACCAGCAGAATGCCGGCCTAAAGCCCGATATAGCCAGATACTCCAGCATATACACACGGCAGAACAAATTTCCCAGCCTTCATTTCAACCACACTGTGCTGCACTACCACGTTCAGCATTTCTCTTAACCCACGTCTGTAAATAAACGCACCCCCCAGGGATTAAATCGACTTTTGAGCCTTGAGTGTAAGTCTTCACGCTAGCATGTTTACCCAAATGCATCATGACACAGACACAACGTCTGAAAGCAAACACACATACAGCCATCAAATCCTGCCACAAGGACAAACTCTCACTGAGGGTATGCTGTCATATGTGCGTTCCTTTGCACGTACTGATGCTGTAAGTTCGAAGCCTTGAGACATTGTCGAGTACGTTTCACAGAGTTACCTTTTTTTTTTTTAACCTACAGCCTTGTTGTTTGTGTTGTTCCGCCATTCAGTGTCCTCATTAAAATCTATGGCAGGAAGAATGTCTTTTCGCAAACAGTCTCAGGTGCAAAACGGGAAGCAAACACACAAATCTATGTACAATCACAGCTGTTGGTTACAGCTAACACCATTTACTTTCATTTTCCTAAAAGACAGGGCAGATTTGGATGTTGTTTTAACATCTGTCACATTTTTTTTTAAAAGAACTGAATGGAAACCAGCATTCAAATCAGAAACAGATTAGTCCAAAGATGCTGCTTAATTTTCCATCCCAGTGACTCTGACAAAAGTTTTAATTCAAACAGTTTTATATTAATCTACTTTAACATGAGATTTTTTTCTAAATCATTCACAGTGACTTGAATGGCTCAATAGATGCTCCATATAATCTTCTTTTTTCGGCTTTTCCCTTCAGGGGTCGCCACAGTGAATCATCTCTCTCCACCTATCCCTATCTTCTGCATCCTCAACACTTGCACCCACTAGCTTCATATCCTCATTAATTCCATCCATATACCTCCTCTTTGGCCTTCCTCTTTGCCTCCTGCCTGGCAGCTCCATGTCCAACATTCTCCTACCAATATACTCACTCTCCCTCCTCTGAACATGTCCAAACCATCTTAATCTGTCCTCCCTAACTTTGTCCCCCAAACGTCCAACATGAGCTGTCCCTCTAATGTACTCGTTAACTGACGATTCGCATGATCAAATTCAGCGATGTTTTTCGTCCGAATGCCCTTCCTGACGCAACCCTCTCTATTTATCCGGGCTTGGGACCGGCACAGAAGTCGCTGGACTGTGACCCCCATGGCTAGATTATGCTCCATATAATCTAAGGTTAATAATATCATGTGTATTATTTTAATATACTGTTATTTAACAAAGAAAAACATACTGTGAATGTTACCACTTGGAAACATGAAGATGGATTTGGACACTTTTGCACCAATGAACAGCTGATAACTTCAACCACTTCATGTTAAAACTAGAATGAATTTCCTGGTTATATAATTGCACTTTCTTGACCATGTGGAATACAGTTATAAAAAGGAAAGGAATTATAATCACATTATCCGGTGTCATCTAGTTGAAGATGGGTTCCTTTTGAGACTGGTCTCTTCCTAATATCGAGTCTAGTAATATTGAGTAATGATCTCTTCCTCTGGCTTGCTCATTAAGGATGAGTTGACAAATTTACATATAAAATTTATATCCTGAATTTATATTTTTCTTTAAAGCTCCATTGTGACAATGTATTGAATATACCTGATGTGAAATAACTTCTATTAGGAAACGTTTCTTTTAAAATTTAGGGAAGGAGTCTCTGGTGTCAGCTCTTTGCAACAGTCAGAATGTTTTCAGGACAGACAAGCTTGTGCTTCTTAAAGTCTCCATAACATAATGCATCCTTTCTTGACTAATTAACTTTGAGAGAGAAGAAAGTTGTCACAGAGCGCTGCAGATGATGATGAACAGAGCTGATGCAGCCGGTGTAAAAGAATCAGACCCAATGCGGAGTTAGACGGCGGACAGGGGTTTTATTAAACTAAGGAACATACAGCACACAGACGTAACACAAAGACGTAGACTGGCAAAATAACGACTACAGACGGCCACTATAAATAAGGAACATGATTACAGACACATTAGGAACAGGTGACAGGCATGAACACATTAGGGAAAGGCGTGGCTAGAACAAACACATGACTAAATTTACAAAACCCCTGCTGAAGGCCCCCTAGTGGTCCATCGAGGGCACTTGCCCCCGTAACAAAAGTGAGACAAGTCCAAAAAATTACTTTTTATAGCTGCTATAGAGTAAGTAATAACAGGAAGTAATTAATTAACAGTAAGTTTTAAAGTAATTTAAAGTAAGTAATTAACGTGTCTTGTGGACGTTCTTTAACATTTATTGCAACTGTAAATGGATAAAAAGCACATTTCTATCCACGTACATTAATATAAAATGAGCAACACGCTAAAGTGCATCTAAAAATATGAGTGTCTCTCTCTCTCTCTCTCTCTCTCTCTCTCTCTCTCTCTCTCTCTCTCTCTCTCTCCATGCTTTTGCTCCAATTTGGTGGCAATTTTTTGCTGGTATCCTTGGAAATCCTTGCTTGTGCAATTCTTTTCATCCTGCATGATGACACTTTCCACTGCAAGGCACAAACACACGTCTTTTTAATGTGTGATACTAGGTGAGATATCACAGTGACAGCCATAAGCTCTCCGTGGACTCAGACTGAGCTCACTGCCAACAGCTGTGAAGCGCTTCCTTGCACCAGGATCATGTGCAAACTTTTAGAAAGGAGAGTTGAAGGCTCATTCTGGCATGGTGGCTGAGGAACACAAGGAAGACGACAGGGAACCGAGGTCCTAATCAACCACAGTCATTAGCACCTGCTAGTGCTGACTTTGCCAGGTTTAGAAATATTGGCTGTCAAATTGTTGGTACAAGCGACACAAAAGCTGTCACATTTTATATACCAGGTAATTCTAGTGATATGGCTGTGACATTTGAATTCATATTGGCATGCAAAGTGGCTCATCGTCTGCAAGTTGAGCATCAGGGAGACTGTGTGTGTTGAGAGTAAGATATTTATGTACATATTAAAGATGTATGTGCTAAATGTCTACTGCAGCAGTATGTCAACTGAAAAGAAAAAAAAAAAACACTGTTACAGGGAAATACTTGTATTTTATTATGCAATGTACCATAATAGTTGATGTTTCGGATGAAAACATCATCCATGCTGTTTGAAGTTCTTTTAGAAGTCTGGAAAAACCCACCAGCCAGTTTCTTTAGAAATGTGCACTGCAATGCATCTAAGATAATTTATCCAGTCTAAATCACAAAAGCCATTTATGATTTAATTTAATCTTTTTAATTTGTTTTACACTTCAACGCTCACTGCGTCTGACATTAACATTTCATTTACTAACTCTCCTTACTTAAACTGCATTCATTTTTTCTTCGTTCAGGATTGCGACTTCTATGACATTTATAAAATTGCCAGTACTGAAAAAGTCCCGGTTAATGAATCAGATATCTTAGCTACTGTAGATGCAAAGAATGTTTGATTTGAGCTTGTAAATATGTACTATGCCCTGGGTTGCCAGATTTAAGCGATGGAAGTTGAGTGACGAGTACAAGCAGTATTAAAACACGCAGTTTTGCTTGAACAATCCATTCATCAAAGTCTCTGGTTGTATTATGACACATAAACATCTACCAGTTCAGAACTTGTAACACAATTACACTGTAAAACTGCACACTTGGCTAAACTAGCTATGCTTAATGATGTAAATGTAAATGTGTGCTAATCAACACACATTAAGTTAATTTAAATCTGTTTTTCAGAGGCAGACCAAGTCATCAGCAAAACCAGGGACCAATAAACGCCCAAAGTTTACTTTTACATCCAAAATATACTTTAGTTCCTTAACACTTCCCATTTCTCCCTCACATGATCCTCCCTTACATGCATATGTATGAAGGTGAGAGGAGTATTTTGCATATCACTGCATGCAAGACACACTGTGCATTTAGGCTTGTAAGCCAGTTTCAAGAGTAACACATTTTTTGGACTGTACGCAGCTTGAATGTACCCAAAATTATGGGCGAACAATTTCTTACCTCATGCCCATTGATCTCTTGAGATTTTCACATGCGACAGTCTGAAGTTTATACAGAATGGTGTGAGAAAAAAAAAATCCAGTTCTGTGGTAATGGAAATGATGTTAGAGGTCAGAAGTTGATGGGAAATGTGTTAGCTCAGTGGTTAAGATGTTGGACTGCTGCTTGGAAGGTTGTGAGTTTAAATCCCAGGTCCACCAAGCTGCCACTGCTGAGCCCTGAGCAAGGCCCTTAACCTTCAATTGCTCAGTTGAATTAAAAAAATGAGATAAAATGTTGAGAAAGTTGCTCTGGATAAGGGCGTCTGCCAAAAATATAAATTTAATGACCAGACTGCTTTGAGCTAAGAGGAAGCCTATGGTAACTCAAACACTCTTTACAACTGTGCTGATCTGAAAAGCATCTCAGAAAGCACAACACACAGATGAGGATTAGCAAGAGACAAGATCGACTTCTGTAAGCAAATCTGAAGCTACAGTGGGTCATGGAAAAGACCTGGCACATCCAGAATATACTGTTTGGATGCAAAAGGATTAAATGAACACATTTAAAAGTTGTTGTTGATGCAATATCAGGATACTAAACTATTTTTCTACATAAGTGTAATGTGGCCCATTACCGAAAATGATTCTGATATTCCTTTTTAAAAAAAACAAAAAAACAAAAACAAAAACAAAAACGCACAGCAGCATGATTCATTTTTGCAAAAATAAATATATAAATACTTAAATCATCCTCTATAACTATTTCTAACTTCCAAGCAGCCTTAGTGATGACATTAAGCAGAGAAAATCTGGCTGTGTTTCTGGGTAAACATGCTGTTCTTTGTAGGAGCTTCCGCCATATCTAATGAATAAATGATACCATTTCCATAAAGATTTAGTCAGAGCAGTTAAATATAGACCAAAGTGGCCAATTTAAAAGTGATTTGCCCCCTTTCTTACATGGACCTCTTATACTGCTTTATTAAAAAAATCCATGAGCAGTCAGAGTCGAGAATTCAACAGAGCTGTGGTATAATTAGTTTTACATTGCTTTCTGTAGCATTTAGCTAATAGACTTTCAAAAAAAACTGGAGAAATATCAGGGTTTGGAAGAGGTAAAGTCTTGGTTAAAACAATCTTGTCCCATTGGTTAAAACTCTAATGGTGTCATTTGGCAGACATCTTTATACAGAACGACTTATATTTATCTAATTTGATACATATATAAAATGAGAAAATGTATATATAGTCAACCATAACTGTATTAATGTATTAGGAGTCCAATGTCAGACTAAGAAGTTACACTAAGTGTAAAGTTGGACAGAAATCTACAGTTTTATCTGTGATACTGTGCAAAATTTTATCTCCAAAGATCAAAGTGAACTCTATGTCAGCATTAAACACTGATAGATGTCCTGAGTTGCACAAATGGGGCTGTTTCATTTCATCTGCACGTTTCCTGTACAGATCGATTAGCTAGATTTGATTTTTCCTTTCCTTTCATTGATTTTTTTAAATTTAACTACTGCTTACAAGTAAGGAAAAAGGACAAGGATGAAATGTTATCGTAATATGTATCCAGTATACTCTGGCTGGAAACGAACACCAAAATCCATGGCTTATGCTACCTTCACTTGCTGTTGGAATTATTGTAAATATGAGTTTCCCACTAGGATACTGCACATCTCAAGTTGTAATTATGACTGGTAAAATCTGAGATGATGTTGAAAGTTGAGTTCAAAGATGCGAGGAGTCCTAAACATTTATCATAATGCATTTGCATCCTATGCAAAATAGAAAATGCAAAATTTTCGTGCCTTGAAAATGAAAAATTTGTACACCTTGAAAACAGCTTGTATTAGACCAAAATTCCATTATCTCCAGCAAGCTATGTAACTGTGTAATGCATTATGGCATCATTTTTTCATGTTCTTTCCAACAACAAAGCATGTGAACACGACATACTCATAATTACCACTTCAGAAATGGGAAGTAGGATAATTGAGATAGCACATGAAGGCAACATTAGTCCTGGCTTATCCAATGGATTTAAGAATAAGAGTAAAAACACTACCTTATGTTTCTGGTTGCAGACCTCACTCATAAGGATGACTCACGTATATAAGATTTTTTTTCTTGTTTAGAATAAACTCAATAAATGTCCTGATTTGAACTTTTGCCGCTCGTCAAAAACACATCAGCTATTTTCTGTTTCATTTTCCAAACCAGTGAGTGAGTGACCTCTATCTTGGAAAGCATTTAACGGTTCAAAATGCTTTTGTCAAATCGCATCAGTAGCCAACAATCAGCAACTGGGTTGTGGAGTTAGACTTTAGTGGGACAGTTTAGCTGAATATACACCAGTGTTAGACTAGTGTAAAACTTTACAATGTTTGAAAGTTGTAATTTTTTTTTTCTTGAAAACATCCTGAACATTTTGTAAATGAATCATAATTCTTTTTTCCAATATTTGCAAATATTTTTAACACAGTAAGCAACTACAAATCACACACCAATCGTCTACAGATTATGATGATATCAAAGCAAACAGACAATGATATAAAAGCAAACCTGGAGGTCTTATCAGTTTTTACAACTCGGGTTTGTATTCCTTTTTCATCATGCTCCCTCTACAACTCATTGGTTTGTCTTCCACTGTGGAACTTGACTGCAGTCGTAAATGCCATATATCTCAATTGATTTATTTTTCTCAAGACTTCCTGTATTTACGGATTCTGCCCTCTCAATTTTGATCAGCTGTTCCAGTGTTCCATTCAGATATGAAATGATGAAACGTTCTGGACAAACATATCCTGACATGTCTGATACACTTTGACTCACTGTGACAGCCCTGAAGAAGTCTTCCTTCTATAAACACATCTCAAATTTCTGTGCCAATCATCATCTCTTACTGCTAGTATTGTCCAGGACAGAGTGTTTGTCACTGGGGTAAAAGTCACCTAAAAGGACTCAGGCTAGCTTCCTTTCACCATCATAAATATAAATGCATTGAACTCACCACAGAGTTTCTGCAGAGATTTCTCTGAGTAGGTCTCTCGATCACAGCCTTTCCCGATATGACCAGTCTGTAGCTCAACAGTGGTTCTGACCGAAGACACTGTGCCCTCACATGTCTCCAGGTGCATCTTGGGAAATAGGGGTTTACTACCCATACCTGGCTCATAGTCCACACGTTTACTCCACCCTAGAGTGAAAGAGAATATATATTGCATTATATTTAATAGGCAAGGTTGGTGTGTCAAATAAAAGGTAATGTAGGCATGTACAGCTCATTATTTATGCTATATATAGAGATATTTATTTATGTATTATTATTGGCAGTCACTATAGCCGTGAAGGCAGCTTTTAGGCCAGCATCTTGCTTTTTTCCATTATAAAAACAGACATAAGGACAGACTATGACCTTAGTATTATAACATTTTATCTGGACAAATGCTGTTTTAAGATATGGGCCATCAAAGTTTTGACATTCAAGCTAGCGAATCTTTAAAATGCTAAAATTTACATTTACTGCTCAACAAGGTCTATGCTCATGGTGCTGGAAATATAAATGTTTAGTATGATCAAATTTACATCATTTTAGTTTTGAGACATAATACACCGATTGATTTGATCTCTTAATTATTACATTACATATCATTACATATCTAATACATCATATAACTAATTAGTAAAAGAAATTTGAAGGATATTAATACTACAAGATGTAAAATACAAGATATTTCAATTTTTCGAAGCTGATCATTTCAAATATGGTAGGTTTCTGTGCCACCACACAAACACATCTTGCACATCTGCTGGCTGACCTTCAGCTCCACTCACACTGGAACATTTAGTTTATTAATCACATGTAGCTGGCTAATGTCAGTAATATTTAATGTTAATCTAAATGCTAATGTTAGACATTGGAATGATTTTTCAGTTGCACTAATGACTTTCTAATGGGTCAGAATATTTATATATTTTAAAACCAGATGTGTAAAGTAGACCTGTACTGTTGCATTAGCTTTTTATTACATTCATGGATACCTGAAATCCTTTTCCCTTTCTCGCAATACTAAGGCTTCAGCTCTATTCTCTTCTGTCAGAGACCTAATATAACATGGACTTTGATTATCCAAGGCCAGCTACATGTACGTTGTCTATACTGAATGATAGCTGGAAGATTGGAAGATCTGTGAATATTATATATACACACACAGGTGCATCTCAATAAATTAGAATGTCGTGGAAAAGTTCATTTATTTCAGTAATTCAACTCAAATTATGAAACTCGTGTATTAAATAAATTCAATGCACACAGACTGAAGTAGTTGAAGTCTTTGGTTCTTTTAATTGTGATGATTTTGACTCACATTTAACAAAAACCCACCAATTCACTATCTCAACAAATTAGAATACTTCATAAGACCAATAAAAAAAACATTTTTAGTGAATTGTTGGCCTTCTGGAAAGTATGTTCATTTACTGTACATGTACTCAATACTTGGTAGGGGCTTTTCCTTTAATTACTGCCTCAATTTGGCGTAGCATGGAGGTGATCAGTTTGTGGCACTGCTGAGGTGGTATGGAAGCCCAGGTTTCTTTGACAGTGGCCTTCAGCTCATCTGCATTTTTTGGTCTCTTGTTTCTCATTTTCCTCTTGACAATACGCCACAGATTCTCTATGGGGTTCAGGTCTGGTGAGTTTGCTGGCCAGTCAAGCACACCAACACCATGGTCATTTAACCAACTTTTGGTACTTTTGGCAGTGTGGGCAGGTGCCAAATCCTGCTCTAAAATGAAATCAGCATCTTCAAAAAGCTGGTCAGCAGAAGGAAGCATGAAGTGCTCCAAAATTTCTTGGTAAACGGGTGCAGTGACTTTGGTTTTCAAAAAAACACAATGGACCAACACCAGCAGATGACATTGCACACCAAATCATCACAGACTGTGGAAACTTAACACTGGACTTCAAGCAACTTGGGCTATGAGCTTCTCCACCCTTCCTCCAGACTCTAGGACCTTGGTTTCCAAATGAAATACAAAAGCTGCTCTCATCTGAAAAGAGGACTTTGGACCACTGGGCAACAGTCCAGTTCTTCTTCTCCTTAGCCCAGGTAAGACGCCTCTGACGTTGTCTGTGGTTCAGAAGTGGCTTAACAAGAGGAATACGACAACTGTAGCCAAATTCCTTGACACGCCTGTGTGTGGTGGCTCTTGATGCCTTGACCCCAGCCTCAGTCCATTCCTTGTAAAGTTCACTCAATTTCTTGAATGGATTTTGCTTGACAATCCTCATAAGGCTGCGGTTCTCTCGGTTAGTTGTGCATCTTTTTCTTCCACACTTGTTCCTTCCACTCAACTTTCTGTTAACATGCTTGGATACAGCACTCTGTGAACAGCCAGTGTCTTTGGCAATGAATGCTTGTGGCTTACCCTCCTTGTGAAGGGTGTCAATGATTGTCTTCTGGACAATTGTCAGATCAGCAGTCTTCCCCATGATTGTGTAGCCTAGTGAACCAAACTGAGAGACCATTTTGAAGGCTCAGGAAACCTTTGCGGGTGTTTTGAGTTGATTAGCTGATTGGCATGTCACCATGTTCTAATTTGTTGAGTGAATTGGTGGGTTTTTGTTAAATGTGAGCCAAAATCATCACAATTAAAAGAACCAAAGACTTCAACTGCTTCAATCTGTGTGCACTGAATATATATATATATATATATATATATATATATATTTTATATATATATATATATATATATAAAATAGATAGATAGATAGATAGATAGATAGATAGATAGATCTTCCAGTGAGATGAGAATTTTCCAGTGATGAATTCTTTACTGCTTAATGCCAGATATATCCTGGTAATACTGAGGTCACATGATGTCTCGATTTTACTTACTTCAAGTTAAGGCTTTCTATAGATTCTTATCTGAAATGATCATTCCATAATAATGTTCCCTGGGTAATCATTCCATATACATTCCAGACATTTCCTTATCCACAGTGAATTACAATTTGTCTCATTTTGTACAACTGAGCATTTGAGGGTTAAGGGCATTGTTCATTGTTCATCAATAGTCCAACACCTTAACCACTAAACTACCACATCCAACATTTCATGAGAATATAATGCTTTGGCTACAGTCCATGTATTATTTTAAAAGAAATACTTTTACAATGTTGTAAGCAACATATATAAAACATTTTCATTAGGCATTTGTGGTGCAAACAGTTGATACTGACACATGTCTATTCACCAGTATGTGTATTAATACCCTTGCATTGGTGTTCATGATGAATTTAATGGGTTATTTACTAAATTCTAAAATGTGCATGCATTAACTCAAGCTCACGTTGCTTATTAATATGGATGGCACACTATATATAAACCTATTTTAAGTTTCCCCGTCAGCAACATTTGTTATTAGGGTTGTTCAATCTCACACACTTTGAATATTTGAGGAGTTGTGTGTATGTGTGTGTTTGTGTGTGTGCGTGTGATGACTATGAACTGCATTTATCACACCACATTTGGAAACTGTGCCGTGCTGTATTCATTTATTGCAGTTTATAGTTTAACTGATCTCAAAATAATTGTATGAAAATGCTTGTCACATATGCAACTGTCGATATATGAATGCTGGATAACCCTCAGGGGCAGAGTGAAAGTTCTCCTTCTGCATGTGTGCATGTGGGTTTGTTGTGAGATCTTCCTCTGGAGTGCTGTAGTGATATATAACACATGTAAATATAATTGCAAAAAATACCACCATCATACAACTCAACCCTGAGAGATGCCCACTACACTGAACACTGGGAGGGTGAGGCTAACCTTGTAGAATGTGGAAAATATGTATGGTGATTCCTAGGAAGCAGTGGTAGAGACTTCCTGGACAGGAATGGTACACCTCAGGATAAGTCAAGATTTGCTCCTTTTTGGGGCTGGATGTCCAATCTGCTTATAGGCAAAATTGAGAGTGGAGTAACCACAGCAGTGCACCCACCTTATCTTACTCTCATAAGAATTGTATAGTTGTTTAGAGGATCAGGCAGCTCCCAACCAATTGAAGTAACACCACAGTGCACAGAACAAAGCAGAACAAGAAGTATGTTGTAAACTGATGGCTGCAAGGTGCATGTGGCCTTCTGCAGAAATCCTACACTAGATGTACAGTCCAGGTTGGGGTGCATCCCTCCTCTTATCAAGGACCTAATCAGCCTATGGGATTCACTAGATACTATTCACATTGTTGTGGTCTTCTTACAAACATCTTTATGACAGATGGGGACTTGTCTCTCTTTAGCAGTCCCTGGAGAATCTTTGTAATCCTGGGGAAAAAACAATAAAGTCAAACCAGGAGAGATACAATGCCTGTATGTTAGAAGTTTTTGCCTCATTGACTCCTGGATTTCAGACCTTAGATGGAGATTAGGTCTGAGTAGCAAATTCCAACAGATCTGTTTTGTATGCATGTTCCAACAAGCAAAAGTAATGTGAACTAAGATCTCATTGGCCATCTTGGTGCCACATAGGACTCTGTGGCCTAGTTGCTGAATTCTGCAAAAAGTGGCACTAATAAGTGGTAGAGGAAAGGAAGAGGAATGGTCTATAAGTTGGGAGGCAGACCAGAGTACTTCATCCCAGTGGACTGTCTGGTTCTTCCAGAGAAAGCCACAACTAGCGGTGTACTGACTTGACACACACTGTCTGGTCAAACCTTTGCTAGATCTAGGCTATCATCTTGTGGTGCAGACTCCACAGGTTTGGACATGTGTGCTGCCTCGACAGCGTATCTTCCGCAACAGTGTGTAGTCTCAGAAAATCAAAATATTGCTCTCAACAAGGCTAGTTGTAAGTGGACCAACAGAGAAGGTTCTGAGATCTGGTCGTGTTGTTTATGGCAACAAATTGCAAGTGCATGTCATACGTGATGCAATATTGTAAGTAATTTTCAGGGAGTTATCAGTGAGGCTGCACTCAGCACTTTAACAAGGCACACATCTGGGTGTAGTCCTTCATCATGGTGTATTGAGGGAGCACCGTTCTACTACACTCACAATGCCTCAAGCTCTGCTAGCCAGTTAGTTGGCAGAGACTGGGGCAAAATTGAAGGAGAAAAACACAGAGACAGGAATCAACACTGCAGGAGAAAATGATCAGTAATGCTGCACACTGTGAGGTTTATAGAGTAGCAGATTCAGCAAATAAACAGCATATAGTGTGTAAAGGGATATGATAGACACAATGCTTAGACACAAGCTCCACTAGCCAGCTGTGAGGGATGCATGGAAAAGAGCGAGAGGATGCTATTTCCCAGATTTGGGAGACAGGACACCTGGACCTCTGTCCATAGTCATAAGCAGTTATGTTCAATAGTTCTGTGTATGAGGCGAGATGACTATTTTTGTGATAATGAAAGATTTAGTTCGCAGAAATAAATAAAATATGTTACTGTTATTACTTCAGTTGTGAGAAAAATGCGAGCAAGCCTGAGCTTTGTTCATTCACACAGATAACTGTTGTTGCTTTAGCCTTTTTTTTTTTAAATCAATTTGCTCACATACACAGTTGAAAGTTATTGTTTTAGTTTTATTACTGAAGTCACAGGATTTTTATGCTGCTGCACTTTTATGCAGTATTACTTTTCCTCTGTGATGCTCCATGAGTCTACAGTAATATACAATAAAATCTTGACTAGAACTGGGGTGACTGGACATTATTTACCGTTAAATCGGTGTTTGATGGCTGAAGTTCTGAGGTTTTCTGGTTGTTTAAGGAGGCTTTCACACTTGCAGTTTAGTCCAAAATAAAGCACGGTTCACAGGGAAAATGTATCATGTGGACCAGAGCATAGCGTGATACTGAACCTGGTGGTGTGGTGGTGTGGACTGGACTGGCACTGGAACACTGCCAAGATTCCCGTAAATGTGAACGCAACTCATACCTGAGTCTGCACTTGCTCAGGAAGTAAAGTAACCTGCGTGTGTGTTTTAGCGGATGATGATATCACTATTTCCCACAACACATGTATAACATGAGTGACAGGGGAACACTGTGGGATATGAGATGCCTTACTGCGCATAATAATAGCACCAAAATAATAACAAAACAAAAAAAATATGGTGAGTCGATATGGTTGTGTTCTCCATAGACGTTTATGATGATGGAAGACGAGCGCAAATGTACCGGGGTTTGATAAAACCATGTAAGTCTGAAACCAAACGAACGCTGCAGGAGCGCTGGGAACAATCACGCTCGGATTCTGCAGAAAACACGCCCAGTGTGAAAACCACTTAAGTCTCACTTGAAAGGGAATCTTATAAGTAGCAAGTGAGCTTTATGGAGATTGCACACATGCCTCAAAAACCCATGTCTCATGACTCTAAAAAGTCAATAATACATTCATTTATTCATACATTCACCTTTAGTAATGTCTTTATCCTGGCAGGAGGCTGAAATACACAAATGCATTCAATAATACACTAGTTCAACATAATCAGTTTCATCAAATTGCAGAATGAAGTCAATTGAATATACTAATCATAAGTGAAGCATATTTTCCTTGAAATCAATTCTAAATTACAATTATGCCTTTTTTGTGTGATGATTGCGGAGTGAAAGCGGTCTATGCACCAAAGACGAAAATGATTTGACTTCACGATTGACTCCACTACAATTTCTTACATCTGTGATATCCTTCTCTCCATCTTAATAAATAACTGAGTCATATTGTGTCAAAAATCCTGCACAAGCAAGTCTAATACTTAAGTTTCTATTACACTGTCAAGGTTTTGCACTGAGTGTGATGCTTTGTCACTCATTTTGCGAGCTAAAAGTTGTCTCGTAGACGCAGCGCAAGGGCACAGAAAAAACAAATACGGTGAAAGAAATAGCAGAACATGTTGTGTGACACAATCAGCTGTCACTTCATTATCAAGCGCACAAACACAAACATGCAGACTCACACAGTCACTAGGAAAATGTCAGACACAGCTTTTGGAACACATCACACTAGTTTTAATTTATTCATCCTACTATTTATCTATTTGTGCTTTCTTTGGCTGGTTTGTCTGTATAGTCTGAATGTGTGTAAATATGCATCTGGGTTTTTGTGTGTGTGTGTGTGTGTGTGTGTTTGTGTGTGCTAATGCTAGTGGTTCTCATAAGAGGCCAGTAATCATTCAGCAGGGATTAAGATGAAGCTGCTCAATTAATTTCAAAACCCCCCACACACACACACACACACACACACACACACACACACACACACATTATTTTTGCTCATACCAGGTTGTGTTTGATAGAAATCTAGCGGAGACAAGCAACAGCAACAAGACACAGAAGCAACATGATCTCACAGACCCCAGAAGTTTTGATTGTTCTTTCATCTTCATTCATGGCTTTATCTTGGTCAGGTGGTCAAAGTCGCAGTGAATACGGAGCCCAGCCCAGAAACATCGGGTATGAGAGAGGAAAACACACAATCCATAGAAATGTACCATGCGCTTAGATAGTTTACCTAATCATTCACACCTAGGGGCAATTTAGAATAGCTGATCTGCCTATGGGGGGCACAGTGGCTTGGTGGTTAGCACGTTTGCCTCACACCTCCAGGGTTGGGGGTTCGATTCCCGCCTCCGCCGTGTGTGTGGAGTTTGTATGTTCTCCCCGTGCCTCGGGGGTTTCCTCTGGGTACTCCGGTTTCCTCCCCCGGTCCAAAGACATGCATTGTAGGTTGCTTGGCGTCTCTAAATTGCCCGTAGTGTGTGATTGCGTGAGTGAATGAGAGAGTGTGTGTGCCCTGCGACGGGTTGGCACTCCGTCCAGGGTGTATCCTGCCTTTGATGCCCAATGACGCCTGAGATAGGCACAGGCTCCCCGTGACCCGAGAATAGATCGGATAAGCAGGGAGACAAAAAGAATGAATGATCTGCCTATTGGCATCATTTTATAAGTTGGGAGGAAAGCGGAGAACCTGGACGAAACCCACATGGATATGAGCCCTTACTATGTGGCATCAAATCTCACAATTGGTATGCACACTTCTCTGAGTGGCTGTTTCTTTAAGAAAGTCATGCTTCTGACAAGACTCCAAGGGGTTCCAGTCGTGAAAACTAAGAAAAAATGGATGAGCAAGCTAATGGCTCTGTATAATGACTGAATTAACTAGCATGAGTCTTTTATACAGACAGCATGAAAGAAGCAGTGGGAATGATAAATCTGTAAGCATTTTCAAGTGTCCGGAGATGCGTTAGGAAATTTACAAAATATGCTAAGAACAAGCAGCAATAAGAAAGAAGTAAGAAAAAAAGAAGTGTGAACCGCTTCCAGTAGCACACGTGTATCTTTCACATCAATGTCCTTCGGTGAATTCGATTTTTTCCATCTTCTGTACTGTATTTGCAGTTGTTCAGCCTGTTTAGTCTTTAGCTGAAAAAGAAATTTTCTGGTGTTTCCTATATTGCTGTAGCGAGAGCTTAAAAACCCCCCATAAATGCTAAGGCTGTAGATGTTCGCAGCTCTGTGTTAGCATTCACAGCAATGAATTTCCATGGGTTGAGAAACATCAAAATTGCGTCACACATCTCATCTTTCAGAGTAGGAAATACTACAAGTATGTGACGTTTAATATGACGACATCTTGTAAATATCGTAGACATAACACTTTTAAAGGTTTGAAGGTATTTAATAAGAAAAAGGAAGTCACCGGCATTCATATAAACACACATTCACAGATATTATACTATTCGTATTTCTAATTCATGCCTAAAATGACCAAATTAACACGATTTCTTAGAAAACTCATCCTCTTTTTATTGTGATAAAATCATTTGTGTATAGAGATGCCTATTTAGAATTGAGTGAAGTTCATCTTGGAGTTCTTATATGCACTTAATGACATGCTGTGTGGTCTGCATCAAAACCCGACTCCACAGGATAGCCGCTGCTGTAGTCTCTGTTAAAGCACACAGAGAGTGTGTTCATTTGTGTGCACATGTGTGTCTGTGTGTGTGTGTGTGTGTCAGTATAGTCGAAAAGCTCACTTGGAATCCCTGCTGAATTATTTACTTCTAGTTATGAAGCCCAGCAGGAAACTGTTTACTCGCTACACACACGCTCGTTTTTTTCTCCTCTCCCTCTCCCTCTCCCACTCTTCTTAATATAAAAACGTATTTTCACACTTCCGTTTAATTTACTAGGTCAGTTCAGGGTGAATGAGAAAACTTTCTTCTTCTTCATGGTTTATTTTTGAAATAATTAACAGGAAGTGCACTTCATAGGCTAAATAAATCTTAAATTATGGAAGCACTCTGGGATATGTTCAAATTATGGACACAGCTTAGCTATGACTTGAAAAATGCTGCTACTTCCCTTATTCCAGAGGGGATATTTCATATTTATATCTATAATCTATAATGATGTTTACTACAGGAAAGGGCAGTTTGTACTGAATTTTAAGCTCGTCTGTGACATTTTACTAGCGGTAGAAGAAAGAAACGGTTGATTTCACATGTCTCACGGGAAGCATGTGTTAGTCTTAACCATGCTAGACTGATATCTGTTTTTATAATAATTTGAGATTAATTTGATCCTCCAACATAACGAATACTGTTGTTGTCCATCTGTTTTGGATTGTTCTGATTGTAACTGCTCTGAGAGAGGTAGTATCCAAGTGTGGAGTCTATTTTGGAATAAATCAGAGACACAATCAGGGTCTTACGGATGGGCAAAATCAACAGACGAACAATCAGCCGTTGGTACAAGAGGAGTTTGTCAATCAGAAAACAATACAGAGTTCACAATCCCAAGGGTGAGTAGTGATGGCTCAACAGTTGAGACCCATCTCTACTGCAGGGGTACTGTACTCTCTGACCCCAACTTCCGATCTCCATTGTAATACATTGTTTATGTGACAAATAAAGGCTTCTTCTTCGTTGTGAATACAAATCCCAGGAACCACAAGGCCCTTAACCCTCAACTGTTCAGTTATATAAATGAGATAAATGTAAGTCACCTTGGATAAGGGAATCTGTCAAATGCTGTAAAGTAAATGTACTAGAAACTAGGAAAAGAACAAAACAAAAATGAGATTTAAAGGCATATGAATGTCTTTTCAGAAATGCAAGATTGTGCAGTGAGCTAATGAAAACAACAGGGACTCTATACACAGTGAATAAATGAGCAAATAATGAGCACTAGGTGAGAGTTGTCTAGTATTCTGGGGGATTCTTGTGTTAACGTGTGAAACTGTCACGTGACACCAAGACTGCTGTTATGCTATATAAACTCTATTGATGTTTAATTTAAACCCTATTTGAGATTTACACACCGTGTTGCAGTGCACAAATCCAAATTTCATCATGTCAAACCAGCAAACTCTGCGCAAAGCTGAGGAGGTGGTTATGTGAACCATGGGTTGCCATATTGGTTTAACTTTCCCTGATTATAATTGAATGACAAATTCCTAATTGACTGCAAACAATGTCTAAATGAGATCTAAACCCAATCATAGTTCAAGGTATCTTGATTCCACATGTGAATGGAGTTAGGAACATAACGCAGCAGGTTTTCAGATACAATCTGGCAACCCAGGTCGATATGAATGCTTTAAATGGGCAATGAAATGGAGTGTTTCAGTGAGAAAAGTTCAACTTTTAAAAGAAGCAAAGCAAACGCATGACTACATGATTTAAAATAAAATAAAATAAAAATACAAGCATAGAATAACCAACTTTAACAAGTGAGACATCATGTGAGTAAAGTACACATTAATCAGGATATTCAGCTGTATTAGTTCTTCAGTCTAAACATCTTCATTACTGTGTATTTTTTAATACTGTATATAATTCTATGTTTCTTTCCCACAATGCTTCGTCTGAGGGTTACAGAAACTGATGCCATCCACTGCAACACTTTTGTAACAGATAATGTATTTTTCAAGACTATAACCTGTTCTGTAATTGTGTGTTTGGTGTGTGTTTTTCACCTGATTTACTGTAACATGAAAAAGCCAAATGGACCTAGAAGCCTTTAGTGATTTATCTTTAACAAAGAAAGAAGTTTCTTCTTAATCTGTACATATCTACAATGCTTGCATACACACACACACACACACACACACACACACACACACACACACACACACACACAGAGCTAACCAGCAACACTCAAGCCAGTTTCACAGCTGTGTTGATGTCTGTTTTAAAAATAGAAAAAAGTTCACGTAAGGAGTCAGAGGATATAAAAGGAAAGACAAAATAACGCTGAAAGAGCAAAAGAGAGTTAGAAATAATAAGTAGCTGCTGGGAGAGGTATGGAACAGAAATGACAGAAAGAAGAGGTGGCATTCCAAAAGAGTGTGTATGTGTGAGTGTGTGCGTGATCCAGAGAGGTGTGCCTGGTTTTCAGACAGTGTCAGACAGTCTGAATCATATTTTTACACACACACACACACACACACACACACTTGTTAATTGGCATCTCGTACCTTGCCAGCCGGGTTTGCAGATGGGTTTGACGTGAATGTGTACAGTCGCACTTCGTGTCGCTCTCTTCTGCCCACAGTCAAAAGCTGTCACACTGATCTCATAGTGTGACTGGGTGTCAAAGCTCAAGCTCTCCGTGTTCCTGATGTTGCCTACACACACACACACACACACACACACACACATGGACTCAGGGTGTTATATAGATTTTACAATGTGATGATCAATTTAAATTGATTAAAATAATATTCATGTTCAGGTTCATGTCAGAAGGCTTGAGTAACAGAGGCCAGCGGTAGGTGCTGTGCAGGTAAACCTCACTCCCCTGATCTCAAGAGGTGCACTAGCGACTTCACTAGACTTTAGCCTCCTTGTTAGTGTGCCTGCCTCCTATGCTGGAGACCTGGTTTCGAGACCTGCTCGGAGTGGGTGCGAGTAGGACCCGTGGGGCTTACATTGGGGCTGTGACTCGGATAGGAGTGAGGTTTGGGGGGGTGAGTGTAACAGAGGCCAGTGGTAGATGCTATGCACTTAAACCTCACTCCCCTGATCACAAGAGGAACACTAGCAACTGACACTAGTGGTTGTAGTCTTTAACCTCCTTGTAAGTGCGCCTGCCTCCGATGCCAGAGACCCGCTCGGAGCGGGTGCGAGTAGGATGTGCGGGGGTTACCCTTGCTGAAATAGAACCGTGATGAAAAACCTACTCTGTCCTCCGTACGTATTCACCTCCTAAACTTTTACTTCACCACTTTTTATATTGATTTTTGAGCTGAAATGGATTTAATTGGGATTATATGTCATGAATAGCACTAAATAGCTTCTTGGGACCTTCTCCGACTAATCACCTCTTTACTTCACCACTTTTTATATTGATTTTTCACAACTACTCTAATAGTAAGAGATATAGTGTGCAGATTTATGACCTACAGTTCATTTCAGTTTACTAAAACCTGGAAAGGTTAAAGAGAGGAAAATGGGAGAGGGTTGAATACTTATGCACTCATTTACATCATTTACTCTATTTTTTCGCCTTCTCTTCTTTCCTATGAAACCCTTAAAAAATCCTGACAGCTGGAGTTTTAATACATTTGACGATACAAATAGAAATGGGCAAAAAAAAGCTGCACCAGATTTCACCATCAGTTCCTTATAAGTAAGTGGAACAAATCAACATAACATGCTGCTAAGTTTAGTGGCTATGCTATAAGTGAGATAAAACCCACTGGAGTGTCCTGTTATCAGGACACATCAGATTTGAGGAAACACCATTTTGCCTTGCAGTATAGTGATCTTGGCCTCCACCTCATCTGTTATTTTCTGATATCACCTGCATTTGCTGTTATCTCTTATATATAAGTGTGCTTATTTCTAGGCCGAAATAAAACTCTTGGTCTACTTTCAAACCTAAAAATCAACTGAACCCAATCACACCAGTAGTTTTTTTTTCTTCTTTTTTTTTTTTAAAACATCATGATAATTTGCAATTTAACATCAGAATTCTCAATCACGATTAATCGAAAAGAGCAGTCTTTTTCTCCTCAATGGAAGGGCAAATGAGCCAATCAGCTGATTAATCAGGAAGGATTCATGCACATGCTTTGAACGCTCCAATATTAACTGGCATTCCCCTGAAGCCCTTCCTCCATCTCCCGTCTCATTCACCTTTGAGAGTTCATTAAAAATGTAAAAATTAAGTCAAATTCTATCACTGTATGTTTAATTTTGTTTACATTAGACATGTAGATATTTTTATTTTCCATTGTTTGTACTGCTTATACGATCTTTTCTCGGGTCACAGGGAGCCTGTGCCTATCTCAGGCGTCATCGGGCATCAAGGCAGGATACACCCTGGACGAAGTCATGTAGATATCTAACATTAGTTAATACATTCCTCTTCTTCTTCTTCTTCTTCTTCTTCTTCTTCTTCTTCTTGCTTTTCCCTTCAGGGGTCACAAAAAGGGAATCATCTCTCTCCACCTATCCCTATTTTCTGCATCCTCAACACTTGCACCCACTAGCTTGATATCCTCATTAATTCCATCCATATACCTCCTCTTTGGCCTTCCTCTTTGCCTCCTGCCTGGCAGCTCCATGTCCAACATTCTCCTACCAATATACTCACTCTCCCTCCTCTGACATGTCCAAACCATCTTAATCTGGTCTCCCTAACTTTGTCCCCCAAACATCCAACATGAGCTGTCCCTCTGATGTACTCCTTTTCCCAATCCTGTCCAATCTTGTCACTCCCAAAGAGAACCTCAACATCTTCAGCTCTGCTACTTCTAGCTCTGACTCCTGTCTCTTCCTCAGTGACACTGTCTCTAAACCATACAGCATGGCCGGTCTCACCACTGACCTGTACACCTTCCCCTTGATTCTCGCTGATATTTTCCTATCACACAGAACTCCCGACACCTTTCTCCACCCATTCCAACCTGCCTGCACTCGCTTCTTTACCTCTTTCCCACACTCTCCATTACTCTGGACTGTTGACCCCAAGTACTTAAACTCCTGTACCTTCTTCACCTCTTCACCCTGTAACCTTACTGTTCCACTTCCCTCCCTTTCATTCACACACATGTACTCAGTCTTACTACGACTGACTTTCATTCCTCTTCTCTCCAGCGCAAACCTCCACCTCTCCAGGTTTTCCTCCACCTGCTCCCTGCTCTCACTACAGATCACAATGTCATCTGCAAACATCATTGTCCAAGGAGACTCCTGTCTGACCTCCTCTGTCATCTGACAGTTAGTATATTAGTTAGCTATATATATATATATATATATATTAGAGAAAGGTTCCATAGAACAATGTCCACCAAAAAATGCTTAGAAAAGGTTATTTCAGTTTTAAAAAAGAGACAAAACAATGAACATTTTGAACGCTCCAAATGCACAGTTGATAAAATTATTACTTTTATTCTATGAGTACTCTATTAGTACGCTTTCTTAAAGCTGAAAATGTGGAAATGCTTTTTTGCTATCTTTTTTAATCTTCAGTGATTAAAATGATAGTAAACGTAAGATTTCATGGGGTCAGGGATTAACACCCAAATAAATTTCACATGTTTTACATATTAAATGCTTTTACTTCATTAGATTCAATCACACTTTACTTGTCAACAAAACATGCTACAGTCCAGGTTTTCAGGGACTTAAAAAACTCAAAAAACTAAATTCATTGTGTTTGTGTGTGTGTGTGTGTGTGTTCACTGGTGATATTCAGCCCTGTCCTTGGATATGCACTTAAAGGCCAAAAAAAGCATCTGAGCATCTGAAGCATGGAGGAATATAATTTATTAATGAAGCCATACATCTTACATAATAAGCCTAGAGTTTTTACAATTCACTCATATAAGTACTTCTGATTCTGTCTGTTGGTGTGTGCATTTGTGTGTTTGTGTGTGTGTGTTTTGCCTGGCTCTGTGGGGTGTTGGTGTGTGCGTGAATAAGTCAGCATGTGTATGCTGTGCCTGACTCTGTGGGAGTGCTGGTGTATGTGAAGGTGAGATTGTGTGTGTTCTGTCTGACTCTGTTGGAGTGTTTGTGTGTGTGTGAATGTTAGTGTGTGTGTCTAACCGTTGCGGTCGATAGCGAATGGAGCGTTCTCTGTGACGATCTGGTAGTTGCAGATCTGGCTGTATTGAGGCGAACAGTCTCGGTCTGTGGCATCGACCTGCAGGATGCTGTCACACACTCTGCCCTCCTGCACAGAGCCTGAATACACGGCACTGCTGAACACGGGGGAGAACTCGTTCACGTCACCAACCTGCACATGTACCACAGCTCTGAGAGAGAGGGGGGGGGGGGGTGAAAGCATATGTTGCATATGTTTTAATAGCCTGAATCTATGAATCACTGTCATGGATGGTATCATGGTTAAAAGCATAGATGGCAAACATCAAACAACACAAATTAATCCACAATCAATGCAAGAACCAAGAAACCTAAAAATTCTGGGCCTAAAGCTGGGAATTAGTCAGAACACAGTGCCCTGTGTGACTTGTCTTGTTGCACAGCACAATTAGACTAAGAAAGAGCAAAGGTATACACAGAAAGACAAATTACAGGCTGAGCCTGAAACAGGTGCACACATTAGATAACAGACCAATGACCAAACAGGTCAGGACAGAGAGGATTGGATTACAAGAAAATAAAAATCATGTTTACAATAGGAGACATGTTATGAGTCCACAAATAAAGTGTAGTCATTTAAATACTCAAAAAAATAATTTAATTTCAATTTATTAGGAACACTTGGCAGAAATCGAATACATACATAAATGGTGTGATTGAACAGCTTATAATTACATTTCTGGCAGACATCCTTATCCAGAGCTTACAGACAGACAATTTATCTATTTTTTTTAAACAATTTAGGGGTAAGGGCCTTGCTCAGGGGCCCAGCAGTGGCAGCTTAGTGAAACTGGGAATTGAACTCACAATCTTCCAATCAGTAGGCCAATGCCTTAACTACTAAGCTTCCACATCCCACTTAACAGATTTAACTAGATATAGATATCAACTGTTATGTCTAGACAGACAATTATGTAGAAATTCCATATATGGAAAAAGTGAAAAGAGATAAGTGAAGATGATAAGGTGCGATTTGTTTATTATAAGCTTTAGATTAATTAGAGAAGTGTCCAACTTTAAAGTCCCTGTGAGTTAGCTGATACTTGGGAAATGATAACATATTAGAATATAAAGCCTTGATTTGCTTTGCAGCTGGAACAACTGTCAGAGCTGCTTTTGCCCAATCAAAATTGAAAAGGTTTCTTTAAAGCTATTTATTTTTCTTTAAGTTATTTAAAGCTGTCTATTGCTGTCCAAAGACAAACATTCATCTCCACTTGTTGCAGTTTTCACTTTTCTATCTATGAAATGTGTGCATATTTCTCTGACCGTGCATTTCAGCAGAGATCTAAATGACCAGTGGAAAGCTGATAAATCACACCGTTAATTTAACTAGAATCGTCACTGGATGATAGGTGTTCCTAATAAAGTGCACAGTGAATTTCTGTGCGTGTGAACATGAACCCGAGTCACTAAATTGACTGAATTTTATTTGCGGCCTCCTAACATGACTCCTTATGTAAAGATATTATCCAATATTTAACATGGTGTATCATTTTTTAATTTATAAGCTGTTTAACTGGGAATTTGGGGAAATTTAGTTTGCTTCATGTTGATGTCCAGTGAAGTATTAAACCCTTTCCTGGACACAAAGTGAAACTATGTGTTTGGCATTAAAGTATTTTTGTACATGTCCCTCATGTAGCTCAGACTTGTGTCTCAAACAAATCAGAGATTTTGCGTGCTGTGCGAGTTTTATTTATTTTATTTTATTGTGTACTGCTCATGTATTTCTTTATAAAAAAGCCAAATAATAATTTCATGAATTAGAAAAAAAAACCCAAAAAAACAAAAACAGACCAGGTAGCATGCATTGTCATGGATAATACAAGCCATATCTGGCATTACTGATAATAAAATGCTGGTGCACAGGAGGACCAGAGAACAGCCACGGCTTAATGTAATAACATCTAGCCAGGCTGCCATGCTGCAAAGACTATTGTAAAGTGGCAGCCACTGGAAGTATAATATTAACTTGTGCATTTACACATGTCAAATATTAGGACAGCGGGGCATTAGAAATTTTAAATATACACGGATTAAACATGCTGGGCTTAATCGAAAAGAGCCATACTGCTCATAACATTTAGTCATAGTGACAACGTGTAAAGAAAAAAAAAGAGATCTGAGTTAACTATGATTTGTGGGACAGCTAGTAATATTAATGCTAATACTAATATGAACACTAGTCAGATTTAATACTGGTAAAGACATGGCAAGTAAACATTCTCATCTTGACTATATAAATAAACGTATCTACTTTCGGGAAAATGCTGAAATAATTCTAGAATGTTCCAGGCGTCTTGCTGCAAGGTTACACAGGGTGCACATACGCATATGGGCAAGCCTCCGAGGGTTGACTGACCTTGTCTGTGCATCAGGCTTTAGGTTAAAGGATGAAAAACCTGCAGAAAACTGTGTTGCTCTAGCAACATAGAGTGGAACCTAAGCATATGAATTGAATTCATTCTGGAGGCGAGTTCTTAAGGTGAAAATTTGTATTGCGAGACAAATTTTCCCATAAGAAATAATGTAAATGCAGATTATCCGTTCCAGCCACCCAAAAAACATTACCAATATTACCAGTATGAAGTGTATGTACACTGTATGGTTGCTTACAAAGAACTGACCCCAAGCCAAGCATTCCTTGACTAACCCTAACCCTAACCCTAACCCAAGGCTCCTCACAGGAAGTCGTGCCACCAAGCTTGGGCTAAAAATATAACAGACCACCCACGCCAAAAATCTGTCAACAAATAAACGCATAAAAAAATCTGATTTTGAACGCATGCCGCAGGCAACTTTGGTATCGTGAGTTGTGTCTTTCCAAACAGCTTTCGCTGACTGAAAAAAAAAAATCGTACAATTTATAAACTCGCATTGGTTGGCTTTGTTTGGCTTTCCATTGATGCAAACAAGTTTTGAACAGCTCCTGGACGTACACACAACTTAATCCAGAACTTTAGCCAGCGTTCGGTTCGGTTCATTTGTATGCCAAAAATGCTTCGTATGCCGATGCAAATTTCTTGCTAATTTTCAATTCTTAAGGTGAAAATTTGTAAGGGAGGGCATTCGTATGCAGAGGATCCACTGTGTTTAACTGTGGTTTAAATGTTATTTGCACCATGGGTGTGTTCAAAAACCTCATTCATTCATTGTTAGTCATTGTATTAAGGAGTAAAACTGTAGAAAGTGCTGACACTCCTTTCAAAAGAGTTAATTAAATAAACATCTCCTCAGAGAAAGCTTATTATAAGTTATATGTTTAGCGATTATATGTTCTCTTTGACCAGTAACTGCAAACTGTTTTAGTTATAGTGTTTTACTAGCTTTGTTTATATATGGGGATGTGGTAGCTTAGTGGTTAAGGTGACTACTGACCGGAAAGTTATGAGTTTGAATCCCAGGTCCATTAAGCTGCCACTGCTGGGCCCCTGAGCAAGGCTCTTAACCCTCAATTGCTCATTTATCTAAAAATGTAAGTCTCTCTGGATAAGGGTGTCTGCTAAATGGCAGAAACGTAAATGTATTTGATTGTGGAATGTTAAGCATGCAAACCGCAGCAACTATAAAAATGCAAGTGCAATATTATAAACTTGTGATTTGGGTGTGATTTATAACCTTGTTTTCACAAGATAACCTTCTTCAACAGATACTTTTTACAGCCACCAGTCTTATTATCATGACACAGTACTGTTCCAGAGAGAAATCAATAAAACAATCTTTGGTAACTCAGTTATTAAGATTCTCCACGTGACTGGAAGGTTGTGAGTTTCCATCCCAAAGCTGCCAGTACCGGGACCTCAAACATGACCCCTCACCCGCATCTTTTTGTTTTGGAAAAAACGGTCTACCAAACAAGGGAATGTATTGTGTGAGAGATAGAAGGACAGATAAGTTGTATGAGACAGGTTTATAGAGAGTAATCTATCCTGTAGAACTGCAGTAGTGATATCTATATTTTCTGCTTTTAAAGGCTGTAATTCTGTAATCAATCCCTTTTATTTTTATTTATTCTTCCATAAAACTTTCATAGGCCATATAGAAGAAGCCATACACTCAGCATTGAGACTGACATTTATTCATTCGTTCACCAAGACTGAGATCTCAATTTTATTAGGGCTATTTAAAAAGTAATAGCAGGAGCAGCATGGTGGCAAGCAGGTAGCTTTGCCGCCTCACGGCTCCAAGCTCTTAGCTCGAGTGATTCTCTGTGAGGAGTTTCACATTTTTTACCGTGTCTTTATGGATTTCCTCTGAGTTCTCTGGTTTCTTTCCATATATCAAAACATTCTAATCACGCTCATGACTGAATGAATCATGTATTCATTTGTCACAGGAGCATAAAGTGTCTAAAACCACAAGTATACATAATATACATAAATGCCTAAGCAAGTTCACACTGAGAAGAAGTTGCTTTCGGCTGCTCCCTGTTCGGGGTCGCCACAGTGGACCAACTGGTCCGCACAACAACTTGGCAAATGTTTTACACCGGATGCCCTTCCTGACACGACCCTCCCATTTTTCCGGGCTTGGGACCAGCACTGCATCCAGTGGCTGGGGTTGAGGCATTGGCTGGGAATCAAACCCGGGCCTTCCGCATGATAGGTGAGAAACCTACCACTGAGCCACCTCACACTGAGAAATCTGAATAAATGTAGTAAAAGAGCTAGAAGATGGGCCACATTTTATACGGATTATCCCATTATGCACCACTTAATGAAAAAGGAAAGGCTTAACTGACAGAACCAATCTGGTCACCGATCTCCATTTTGAACAGGAGGTCTTACTTTAATTAAATAAATAAAATCATGCAGCACATCTAGTTAAGTTAGCTACAGTAGAACTAACCACAAGTAGCACACACAGTCCAGTATGTGTTATTGGTCTTTTTAGACTCCATTTTCTTTGCTTGTTTTCTGCATCATTAAGCCTATACTGTATAAAACAAGTTTGAACAATGTTGCATATTCGCATTGTCAGTAATTTCACAAAAAAATTAAGATCTAAAATCTAATCTAAAATAAGATTTCTATCTAAGATAATCCCTAATTAGTGCTCATGTAGTACCGAGAAACCTTTATTTTCTATATCTCCATTCTAAGCTAGCTAGGTAATATAGCAAAAGTTTGAAATATATTAGACACTTTTAATTTAATACATTTTATTATAATACACCTTTGAATATTATTAAGTATTTTACAGTGTTGCCTATTCAAAAACAATTACAATTCAATACAAGCTGGGACTGAAAAATCAAGAAATTCTCATGTGATAAAAGCTAGTTCACTCTTGGTTAACTAGCTAGTTATTTAAAAACTACAAATAAAAATGGATGTGTTTTCAGATTGGATATGCAAGTACTCTAATATATATATATAATATATACTAATACTTGTATATATAAGTTTCAGAGATGCAAAGGCCAATTTGAGTTCCTCTGCATATTAATATTGCAGCATATTAATGATTAAAACCTTTTTTTGTCTAAGAAGGATCATTGTCGCTGGATTAAAATGATGTTCAGGGAAACTTTAGAGCTCGATCAGCTGACCTGGGTATGTTTTACTGTAAGAATAGATAAGTGTTGATGTTTGTGTCTGGAACTGATGATGATGATGATGATGATGATGATGATGATGCAGCAGTATTGATCATGTCTACTTTACCCAAAACACACACAGACAAAGAGAGAGGGAGAGAGGGAGAGAGAGAGAGAGACAGAGAGAGAGAGAGAGAGAGAGAGAGAGAGAGAGAGAGAGAGAGAGAGAGAGAGAGAGGGAGAGAGGGGGGGAGAGAGAGAGAGAGAGAGAGAGAGAGAGAGAGAGAGAGAGAGAGAGAGGGAGAGTGTGTGAGAGAGAGAGAGTGAGAGAGTGTGAGAGAGAGATTGAGAGAGAGAGAGAGAAAAAAAAAGAGAGAGAGAGAGAGAGAGAGAGAGAGAGAGAGAGAGAGGCTTAACCACATTTTGATTTGAACAAATCTCTAATACAGCAGATTCTGCTTTTCAATCTCACAAACATATAGCTCTGCTAAAGATGAACAAACTACCAGCTTTCTTTAATCTGTAACCTCAATCACTCACTCTGTGGGAAGTTGTTTTGTTGGAGGAACTGAAAATCCGAGCACTTTATAGAAGTAAGCAGAACAATGTAGAATAAATTGACATTTTATATAGTACACATTCAGGGTTGTGATATATTAACTGACACTCGATAAAAGTGGTTGCGGACCTGTGCGTGTGTGTATGTGAGTGTGTTAGTTCAGTACTAGGAATCATCCTCAAAGGGAATAATCTTATCCAGATTAAAAACCTCCAAAGCGATAAGGATGTCTTCCAATTTCATTCCTCCCTCTTTTTCTTTAGATGGAAAGAAATGACACTCTGTAAATCCCCCCTCACCCCCTTCCCCCAAATACACAACACACACAGACACACACACGCACAATTGCTATCCCAGCCTCCTTTCACAGTCCTTCTCGTCTCTTTGTCAATCTGTCATGCCTGTCCTGTCTCTTCAACCGCTCACTCTTCCTGCTCTCCAAATCTCTTTTCCTTCATCTGTCCCTTTCCTTCCCACTATATTCATCATCTATTCTCTCACTCTCTCTTACACACACACACACATTATACAGCATGTATTTGTGTAAAGGTTTTGGTGTTAACACACAGTGACAGATGGAGAAGCAGGCCAGCAAAAATCCCTCATCAACATGTGTTTATATTTGTTTGTGTCTGTTCACTCATCCATTAAAGTGTAAAGCTCCAGTCAGCTCTGTGTGACACATTCAAGTGTCAGTCAATTTTCATAAACAGTCTCACAAGTACAAGTAGATGTGAAATGAGAAATGGCAAAAATATTACGCTGTGAGACATCAAAATATGTTCATGGTGAGTGAAACATATCAGGAGAACCTAGGCACATTCTGACACAATCTGACAGCAAAACATTAATGGGGAAAAAAAAAATTACAAGAAACATTCGTTGTCTACCGCTTATCCGATCTATTCTCGGGTCACGGGGAGCCTGTGCCTATCTCAGGCGTCATTGGGCATCAAGGCAGGATACACCCTGGATGGAGTGCCAACCCATCGCAGGGCACACACACACACACACACACACACACACACTCATTCACACTCATTCACACTCATTCACACTACGGACAATTTAGAGATGCCAATCAACCTATCACACATGTTTTTGGACCAGGGGAGGAAACCCCCAAGGCACAGGGAGAACATGCAAACTCCACACACACGGCGGAGGCAGGAATCGAACCCCCAACCCTGGAAGTGTGAGGCAAACATGCTAACCACTAAGCCACCGTGCCCCCTCACATGAAACAATAAGGAAAAAAGGACAATGAAGAAGTTGTTTTAGAGAGTCGGTCAGTGACTCTTCCCCAAACTGCTGCCCCAGATTTGCAAACACACAACTGTCCGGTCTCACTTCAGAGAGATCATTCACAATTTCCATTCACAAGTCCACTTCATGATTACAAACATTTTCCTCCACAATATACCTGTATCATTCCTTATACTTATTATGACCACATGAGCAAAAACCCAAAGATTAATTAACACTGAACATAAGAATCTTGTTCAGTGAATTACACAAGCCCCAAATAGAGAATCAAATACATCTAAATAAATATATGAATATATTTTTTATTAGAATTTCATTCATTCATTCATTCATTCATTCATTCATTCATTGTCTTCCGCTTATCCGGAGCCGAGTCGTGGGGGCAGCAGTCTAAGCAGGGATGCCCAGACCTCCCTCTCCCCAGACACTTCCTCCAGCACTTCCGGAGGATTTTAGAATTAGAATTTAATTCAAGCTTAATTAAATAAATTAAATTATATAAATCTGTCTTGGCTATGACAAAAATCATGATCATTAGTTGCATTTTTAATTAAAATAATAAATAAATTAATTAATATAATGGTGTAATATACATATAAAGGTAATATCGATAATGTGCGTGTGTGTGTGTGTGTGTGTGTGTGTGTGTGTGTGTGTGTGTGTGAAGATACTCATTTTCAGTAATACTGTAAACCTTCTGTTTTTAAGTATTTTATATTTATTACAATCACAATCAGAATACTTTATTGATCCCCTTCGGGAAATTGTTGAGTTGCAGTTGCTCACAGTGCAATCTAAAGTAAAATAAAATATAAGAATTAAAATTAAATATACATATTAAATTAAAAGTATAGGTGCTGAACTATGAATGAATTTCCAATCTTATTGAAATACATTGTTCGAAATATGTAGCAGTGAAACAGATGGCAGAAAAATGTCAGACTGTAATGATACAAGTTTCCAGGTTTAATTTCAAAATATATGATCAATATAAGACTGGCTTCACCTTATAATGAGGCTTTTAGGGTTTTGTGAAAGATCTGAACCTACAGTATTCAATACAATGCTTTCTGTTGCTACAGAGCATGTGCTTCATTTTGATTCAAAGTCATTTTTAATGGGACTACAACGAATATTTGCTAAATTTGACAATAACTCAATAATGAAATTATATACCAAAATTACAGTTTGTATTTTTCTTGATATTTAATAAAGACCTTCTAATTTCTGTATATAATTATCATATTTCCAGCTAGTGTTTTACCTTCATAACATGGTCTGGTACCTGTACAATCTTTTTCTTCCTCATATTTCACTACAGTAGCTACATCTGCCTGAAAACAAAGAACTAAATCAAAACTGTCATCAGGGAAATGGGTAATGTTCAGCATAATTGAATCTCTTCCACTGGTTGACTAACGTTAAAGTTTAAGAGGCAAAACTGCTGCGTTGTTACTTTCGAGCTATTTTTTTTAAACATCTAATATAATGTATGAGAAGAGTTTTAATGTCAGGTGCAATCTGAATATATTTGCCAGAGTTTTACAGCTGGCTAGCTAGCACTGCTTCGAGGTAGAAAGTAAATGAGAACGTAAATGAAAAGATGCTAGCTTCATGCTCAGATGCAGTAGGAAACTTGACTGAGCCTGCAGAGTTTAACGCTTGCTCTTGTACAAATATCAGCCTCATTTATCACTTATCTTTTGGTAATCATTTATCACTGATACCCCCAAAAGTACAATTAACAGCCGAGGTAGACACATAATGGGGTGTAACAAATATTCTTTAAGGCGGTGGAGAAAAACAAGGAGCAAATTAAAAACTCAGTGAGTCATTACAGATGTGATCAACATCTGTAATTTTATTGTTGAAATCATATCACTTTATCATTCATGCATTTCCGTCCAGCTCGCTTATTGTTTGTCGTAGGTAATATTTACTACCAGTACTCCAAATAGCAAGCAGCTCTGAGGCATGAAAGTGGTAGACAAAATCAGACTCCACAAAAAAGAATGAGAGCAGAGATGGGAAAGAAATTATATTTGGTCTATATTTGGTTTTAGATAGATAGATAGATAGATAGATAGATAGATAGATAGATAGATAGATAGATAGATAGATAGATAGATAGATAGATAGATAGATAGATAGATAGATAGATAGATAGACGGACGGACGGACGGACGGACAGACGGACGGACAGACGGATGGATAGATAGAAAGATCCCTCTCTGTATGCCAACATCAGAGTAATATAAGATAGATAGACAGACAGACAGACAGACAGTCAGACAGACAGACAGATAGATAGATAGATAGATAGATAGATAGATAGATAGATAGATAGATAGATAGATAGATAGATAGATAGATAGATAGATAGATAGATAAAGCCTCTCTGTATGCCAACATCAGAGTAATATAAGATAGATAGACAGACAGACAGACAGATAGACAGATAGATAGATAGATAGATAGATAGATAGATAGACAGACAGACAGACAGACAGACAGACAGACAGACAGACAGATAGATAGATAGATAGATAGATAGATAGATAGATAGATAGATAGATAAAGCCTCTCAGTATGCCAACATCAGAGTAATATAAGATAGATAGACAGACAGACAGACAGACAGACAGACAGACAGACAGACAGACAGACAGACAGATAGATAGATAGATAGATAGATAGATAGATAGATAGATAGATAGATAGATAGATAAAGCCTCTCAGTATGCCAACATCAGAGTAATATAAGATAGATAGACAGATAGACAGATAGATAGATAGATAGATAGATAGATAGATAGATAGATAGATAGATAGATAGATAGATAGATAGATAGATAGATAGATAGATAGATAAAGCCTCTCTGTATGCCAACATCAGAGTAATATAAGATAGACAGACAGACAGACAGACAGACAGACAGACAGATAGATAGATAGATAGATAGATAGATAGATAGATAGATAGATAGATAGATAGATAGATAGATAAAGCCTCTCTGTATGCCAACATCAGAGTAATATAAGATAGACAGACAGACAGACAGACAGACAGACAGACAGACAGACAGACAGACAGATAGATAGATAGATAGATAGATAGATAGATAGATAGATAGATAGATAGATAGATAGATAGATAGATAAAGCCTCTCAGTATGCCAACATCAGAGTAATATAAGATAGATTTACTTAACTCTCTGTTTTAACTATTAATTTCTTTCCTTGAAAAAATCCATTAATATTCAGGGCCATTGACAGTGTGGAACAGATATTCAGTTTTGTCTCACCTTAAAAAAGCACAACATAAAAACCATGGAGTTCAGTAGCCTAGTTACATTAAACTATTTACCACTTCTGTTCAGGTATAATGGAAATGGTGGCACTCTGTTCAGTAAGTTCATTCTACTATTTTTATTAAATTATCTGGTCACAGAACTGTGTGTAGGCTCCTACCTCTTATAGTTTATTGAGCTATTATTACGTATATGGCCATAGCTACAAAACACACACACACACACACACAGATATTGCTCTCTCTTTCTCCAAAGCCGGAGAAACTCTCTCACCCCTGGCGAGACGCCTGCACAATGCAATTGATGTCAACCACAAATTCAATGTTTTTTCAATGAGATAGCAACACAAAGCTTTTCTTTTTGAGTGCTGAATACCACACCATCACCCCTGACTGCACCGCCCATCAAAAAGTCTGAGCTTTGTCCATCATAGCTCTTGTATTGTAGAACATGGGGCAAGTCAGTAAGCTACTTTAAAAACTCTGTAACTTTATATGTCTTCAAAATGGCATAAAAAGATGACCATACAGGTTGTGCAAAAAAAACGATGAATGAAGGATAGGGGCGGAATTGCAGTTTCCATCATAAAGTCTGATAAGTCTGAGTGATTTATTCCTTTTACACAACAGTAATTAGTTAATGATTACAATTCTGAATTGATGAATAAACCACATTTTGTACTTTAAGGTTTTTGATTGTCAACAAGACAATTCAGTTCCTGTTATCACTTCCTGTAGGATATAGCAGCTGTAGAGAGTCATTACCTCACCAGCTTCTCTTTTTATTGGAAACCAGAAAGCACAAAAGCTCTCCAGTAGAGAAAACTTACTGAGAATTACTGACAAAGAGCTGACACCAGTGATGTGTCGTTCATGAACGAATCATTCGTTTTGAACAAATCCTTAATGTGACTCGGGAGCAACGAGTCATCTTAGAGAGCGATTCGTTCATTTTGTATTGACCACACATGTGCAACATCCTTTAGGTTCTGTACAGAAAACATGATTAGTTCATCTCCTGAGTCGTTCGTTCATCACATGACACGTTGGCCACGTGATACAAGCAAAAGACTCGGGAGATGTCTAATCATTTCTGTTTCCAGTACAGACTGCATAGCTTAAGTTTATGAGGCTGTCACGTGATGAAAAAACGATGAAACGATGAAAAAAAGATGAACTTCTCTCTTTTACTGGTACAAACTGCATGGTTTCAACCTATGAGAATGTGACGTGACAAAAGAAAGAAAGAAAGAAAGACTCGGACAGGAGGTGAGGTGAAATAGACTGCATAGCATAAAGACCTTGCTAAGCAGTGAATTAATCGTTTCCATTTCCTACAGTTTGGCCTTGGTTGATGTATAGTTCCTTCTTATTCTAAATCTGATCAACGTTTGCGTACGTAGATGTGTCGAGGTAATTGGCAATTAACACGTAACATTTGTACTAAATGAGATTCAAAGATCCGAGTCAGTAAAATAAGCCAAACTTTCCATCACCAGCTAACACTGGACTCTCCTTTTCTAAATATTCTAAAAACTTCTTCTAGAGGTTACAGGAATCCTCATAGGAGCACATTTTAAGCTATTTATTATTAGCCTTTATTTATGTGAAACTGTAGTGATAGAGCACTGTAGTGCTGGGTGATTACCCAGGGTTTGGGGTTTGATTCATGGAGATTCCTATTTTTTTCAGTGTGCTTTGGTTTCCTCCCCACGTACAAAGACAAGTGTTGTATGCTGATCAGTATCTCTAAATTGTCTGGTGTGTGTGTGTGTGTGATTATGCCCTGGGTTGGCACCCTATCCTTAGTGTCCCATGCCTTGTATCTAAAGTCCCCATGATGCTACATAGGATAGGCGGTACAGAAAATGGGAAAATGAATGGATAGATGGATTACGTGAAGCGACTCATATACCGGTCCCTGTTAACAGGTTGTTTCTATAGAAAGATTACATATTAGAATGAAGACATTGATGAAAACCTGTGATTTAAATTTCAGCTGGTTATGCTGTCAGATCTGCTGTTAGAGAAAATGATTCAACACCTAACCAAGCAAAGGAACTGTTTCATTTTCATAAATCAGTGTTTAACCGTGCATTTCAACATTTATAGACGATGGTATGCAATCAGTGGAGCAATTCACTAGCTTAGGCACACATTAAAGCATTGTCTGTATGAATCAGTGCTTATTTTTCTTAGAAACCGCTCATATGGTAGAACAATACAGGCGTGCTTTTGAAAAGACAGCCTCCATCTGTTTATCCGAAGCTCCAAAACCCATTTTACTCTGCATCATTATGCACATCGAGTTTGTTTACCTGCACACCAAGATTATTATCTGATTTTGCAGTTCAAATGCTCATGTAAACAGTATACAACACTAGTGCATATCAGATTAAAGCTGTTGTTAGAGTTCACCTGGATTTGAGTGTAATAACCAGACTATCTGTGAATTTGGGAAATGAAGAGTTTCCCAGATTCACAGAAACTTCCAGAAAAGAAGAGTTCTCCCAGAAGCTGTGAAGAATTGCTTGCAATTTGTATCCAAGAAAATCCTCCATCAAATCCACCCCATGGTATACAAATGTATCAGAGAGCACACGTTACATGCCCTGACGAGGTGATAAGCTTTGCCATATATTTAAAATGACATTTGATTATATAGATTTGAAGGTTCCTATTATCAGATAACTAAAGTTCATGTAACTATTCTGATTGAATTATTGTGAAAGTCTCCCTTTCTTTCTCTCTCTTTACTTGATAATATTTTGTGACTATAAATTCCATCGGTGTTTGCATAAGAGTGGAATACAGGAGCTCATGAATGTGTTTGGGTTAGAATGTTTGAGGTCTCTGTGTGTGTGTGTGTGTGTAGATAGATAGATAGATAGACAGACAGATAGATATAAATCATCCAAGAGTGTGTGTGTTGCTTTCGGCTGCTCCCTGTTCGGGGTCGCCACAGCAGACCAACTGGTCCGCACAACAACTTGGCAAATGTTTTACGCCGGATGACCTTCCTGATGCAACCCTCCCATTTTTCCGGGCTTGGGACCGGCACTGCATCCAGTGGCTGGGGTTGAGGCACTGGCTGGGAATCTAACCCGGGCCTTCTGCATGATAGGCGAGAAACCTACCACTGAGCCACCAATGCCCCTATAAATCATAAATCATCCAAGAGTATGAAACAGATAAGGAGACAGGGAGAGAGAGAGAGAGAGAGAGAGAGAGAGAGAGAGAGAGAGAGAGAGAGAGAGAGAGAGAGAGAGAGAGAGAGAGAGAGAGGAGAGAGAGAGAGAGAGAGAGAGAGAGAGAGAGAGAGAGAGAGGAGGAGGTGGCAAAGAATGAAATGAAGTGAAAATAAGCATTGCCCTTAAGGAACATTGAAACAGGACACAATGGCGTCTGTGAAGAGTGCATGAAAGAAGACAGGGTGAAAGGTCAAAAAAAGAAATTCTGCCAAAGAGATGTGAGGAATCAAAGGAGGAAATGTCAGGAGGTCAGGAGACAGAGTGAATCAGAAGACTGAAGACAAAAGTGGATAGGGAGAGATAATGTCATGTTGTTTTTTTATGAGCGCCTAGGAGCGATGATAGCAACAAAGTAGAGTTTTAACACCGGGGTGACAAGTCGTGCTTCTGCCGGCAAGAAACATCCACAAAACTTTAGAACTGTGAATGAGAGTCACTGACAATTTCCGACAAAAAAGAAAAAGACAGGAGTTGATTTAGGTCAGGCACGTGTACAGACACACTCCAGTGGGGGGTATTGAGCCACTACCCTTTTCCTCTTAACCTGTAAAAGTGCTCCCCTAGCTGGCGTGTGTAATAATTATAATTTATACGGCCTTAGGGTGGCTCCCAGTGCAAAGATATAGCCTGCAGTTTGCCTGAGACCGCGAACTCGACCCTGGCAGCGACTCTGCAAAAGATCCAGTTCTTTTCTTTACCCATGAGGTCTTAAAGCTAAAAATAGCTAATAAAAAAAAAGCTAATAATAATTTTTACACTTGTATTTTTTTGGGTATATAAGCAAGCATGAATATTTAAAATACAGTTATAATATGCATCGCAATGTGAAACAAGCTTATCACACTGGATTGTCTTAACAATGTGCATTGAGGTGTGTATATGTGTGTGTGTGTGTGTGTGTGTGTGTGTGTGTGCGCATGTGTAATGTTCTACCCTGTGTTTCATATAAAAAAATATATTCATTACAATAATATTATTCCAGAGGATTTGTCCAAGTTTTGAATTTTCCTCTTATGCACAAACATCTATATGTGTAAGTTTATTTCCTCAGCTTCAACAGCTTTCCTTTCCTCCCAAGTGTAAGTTTATTTCCTCAGCTTTAACACTGCATATCACTGAAACTTATATTTCTAAAAAGCTTCCATTTAAAGAGCGAACTAGGCTGTGGCTGATTTTAACGGCACCCTATGCGACAGTGTCAGACAACCTGTTTGAAGCTGATGAAATGGCCTTGTTAGAATAATTAGCCCATTTTAGATGATCTTATATGGTAGGGTTAAGTGGGGGAGCAAACCACCTCTCACGCTTTTGAAAGAATCCTTCATCATAATCAGTGAAGTGGGCAGGCTGTAAAAACTCCCTCCTGTTCATCAGTATCAAAACTTCACAGACAGCTAGATAATCATAGATGGCAATTTATACCTCGCCTACGTTTTTTTCCTTGATTTGATCACGATCAGATAGTATTTGAGGAGACATTTAAGGAGAAGGAAAGGTGTTGAGATAGACAAGCCTACCTCTGCAGATCTGATTCGTATTTTGATTGGATCAAACTATGTACAGAAATGCCTACCTAATAAAAGAAAAAGGATTACTCGACCCCAGAGCAAATCTATGAGTGTTTTCCTCTAATTTACTTTGCTCTCATTAGGTCAGTCTTGTGGTAAGATCACGTTCTACTCTGGATGTTGTAAAAAAGCAAAAAAAAAAAAAAGTAGGAAAAGGTTCAGCTCACTGCTGTAAAATGCATCTCCAGAGTAGGGACATGCCAACCTACACCAAAAGAACCAAGAAAAAAATCTAGGATTTCTTTTCTGAAAGAGATGATGATGATGATGACTGCTAGGCAGATTAAGACTAGAAGATCTGAAGAAAAGCTTTGCCCTCTCTTTGGCACTCGCACAAATTCTACAGCAGTCCTTTGTGCATACCGTTATCAGGCTCGGCAACAGTAGAAACACTTGGATTAAATGCATTTAGCTTGGGAAAATTTCTTTTAGTGCTCATTTGGATACTAGGAACGTATTTCAGATCTACATTTGCAAAACTGTTAATTTTCATATTTTAAATTCCTGTCTCGCTTCTGCAGATTTTACAGTGTAATGCTTATGAAGAACACAGCAGTCTGAAGCTGGAAATCTAGCTAGAGAGCTGCAAATGCATTTAATAGCATTATTAGACAATTAGTAGCATTAGTATTAATTGAAAGTGGTTGCTTGGTTTTAGGTGTATGAGCAAAAAAAACTTTTTTAACTCGTTTCCAGTAAGGGTTTTATATCTGCACTTTCAAATACATGCAAATTCACTCGGCTCAGATTTTTATCGCCTCCGCTTTTTGTTGCTTGTGTTGTCCTCTTCCTGTTTTTTTTTTTTTTCCTCTTTTTATTCTCAACACTTTCCACGTCAGACTACATCCTGTGTGCTGTTCCCTGGTGTGCCATTATCCATCCATAATTAGATCAGCGTTTAAACACATTTGGGGCTGACGTGAAGCTTCACTTCTACGCTAGAGCATCTAATGTTTAAAGGCAGGTACATATGCAAGTACGTACTTGTGTGATTTCTTTGCTCCGATGCCTCCAGGACCTGATCCACAATCATGTGCTTGGATGGTGAATGTGTACTCTCTCTGGCGCTCACAGTCGATGGGGCTTCGTGCCCGCAGTTGGCCTTCTCCAGACGTCCTGTTCAGGACCACAGCCTCGAACGGAGCATCAGAACCATGGACTCCAAATGCGCAGATCTCCCCTAAGGAGAAAAAGATCTAATTAAAATGGCATGGAGTTGATGACCAATTTGCCAGGAGAGGAAAATAATGAAATAATATTATTTGATGTGTTGGTACACTATCTGTCCTTTTCTCTTCTGCTTTTTACAAACAAATCTCACAGAAGAAACAGATTTTTAATATAGTTATATATTTTACTATAATGACAAGCTTTGTCAGCCCTGCATACGTTCTGGACACACACACTTATGCTTGGTGAATAGTTTACACACTCTATGATCCCCTTCATCCATTTCACCTGTACCTGATGCCACTGCACATATTACAATAAAGATTTATAAACCACATGTACTTTATACATCGATCAGGCATAACATTATGATCTCCTCATCATGGCACCTGTTAGCGGGTGGGATATATTAGGCAGCAAGTGAACATTTTGTCCTCAAAGTTGTTGTTAGAAACAGGAAAAATGGGCAAGTGTAAGGATTTGAGCGAGTTTGACAAGGGCTAAATTGTGATGGCTAGACCACTGGATCAGAGCATCTCCAAAACTGCAGCTCTTGTGGGGTGTTCTAAGTTATCTTTATTGGTCACATGGGGCATTGGTGGCTCAGTGGTAGGTTTCTCGCCTATCATGCGGAAGGCCTGGGTTCGATTCCCAGCCAATGCCTCAACCCCAGCCACTGGATGCAGTGCCGGTCCCAAGCCTGGAAAAATGGGAGGGTTGCGTCAGGAAGGGCATCTGGCGTAAAACATTTGCCAAATTGATGTGCGGACCAGTTGGTCCGCTGTGGCGACCCCAAACAGGGAGCAGCCGAAAGCATTAACTTAACTATACATTACTGCACAGTGAAATCCTTCCTTCGCATATCCCATCCTTGGGGGTTGGGGTCTGAGCGCAGGGTCATAACATCTTGGTGCCAGAGCCACAGCACACCTTTAGGGATCTAGTGGAGTCCATGCTTCAGGCTGTTTTAGCGGCGAAAGGGGGACCAACACAATATTAGGCAGATGGTCATAATCTTATGCCTGATTGGTGTATATTTATATAAAATTGCTTGTTTTATTTCATATATTCATTGTCTATCGCTTATCCGATCTATTCTCGGGTCACGGGGAGCCTGTGCCTATCTCAGGCGTCATTGGGCATCAAGGCAGGATACACCCTGGATGGAGTGCCAACCCATCGCAGGGCACACACACACTCTTATTCACTCACGCAATCACACACTACGGACAATTTAGAGATGCCAATCAACCTACAATGCATGTCTTTGGACCGGGGGAGGACACCGGAGTACCCGGAGGAAACCCCCGAGGCACGGGGAGAACATTCAAACTCCACACACACATGGCGGAGGCCCCCCCCCCCCCATTTCATACACTATATGCTATATGTTGATGTTAGGTAAATAGCCGATATTTCATCCATCTACCCATCCATCCTTCCATCCATCCTTCCATCCCAACCTAATTCAGAGCTGGGAAAAATATCTACTGGCGTGATTTTTAGAGGTGGGAGAAAACCAGTGAACTCAGAAAGAAATCTGCACAGACACCAGATGAATATGCAAAACTCTCCAGAGACAGAAACCTGAACTCAGGATTCTGGAGTCATGTGAGGTGACACTACCTACTGTGACTTCAATTGATTTCATTTAATTCAACTTAAAAAGTTCAAAATAAAGCATAAATATTTAGATTGACAAATTTCAAATCTTAGTGGCACAAATATCATTAAGAAAAGGATCAGCATTCACAATTTGAAAGAAAATGAAACAGTCTTAATAGACACAGACACTGATTATAAAGAATTGTGCAAAGATTAAAAGTAAATCAAGCAATAAAATAATTAGAGCCACTAATTAGTTTAAAGCACAATAAAGCATGCGAGTCTGGAGGATCGGTGAGTGGAAGGAATTGGGTTAAAGGCAAAGCAAGCTGGAAGAGATGAGTGTTCAGCTGGGTTTTAAATGAGGAGAGGGAGCTAGCTTGAGGATGGAGAGGAATTGTGCTCCAGAGGTTTGAGCCTGCAACAGTAAAAGCCCTCACATATTATGCTAAGCCTGGAGGAAGGAACAGAGAGCAGATGGTGTCAGAGGAAAGAAAGCTGTATACAGATGAATATGGCACAAGGAAGTATGGGCTAGACCATAAAAACAACTTCAAAAGACAGAAGATGGATTTTATATTCTATGCAGAAGTGGATAGGGAGTCAGTGTAAGGATATATGTTCCCAGGGTCTGGTATCAGTATGGATGCTAAAGCATAATGAGTCTCTTTTCACTCCTTCTGTAAAAAGCAGAAAAAGAGTTTCTGCAAAATTTTAGCCCCAACATCACAATGGTGTTTTAATTCCAGCTAAAACAGGAGACACACCTAAAACAAGTGCACTTTCTAAAATAAAGATATCAAACTGTACCTTTGCTTGTTGCTAGTTTGGTACCACAAAAGGGACATTTTTATACACTTAATATGTACAAAATATTTGAACTTGAGGAACCTTAAAAAAAAAATCGGTTTACTCTAAAACTTCACTAAACGACATGCACATTCCTGGGTACAATATCCATACTAAAGGTATAAAAGATGCAACCTTGATGGTTCCACCCCAGAGACAAAGAAAAAGTGCTGCCTTCTTATGTATTTGTCTATATTTCAGAGAATTTGGAAACACTTGTAGCCCATATTTGCTCAGAACAAATGTGCAAGCTACATATGTAACCCAACACGATTACATTAATTCAGATTGATCAGATAATGTGTCCTAAACAATACGAATAAAGATAGGAATACAATCAATGGCGGCTGGTGCAAACCAAATCAAATCATTACTGCTAAGACAAAATATTGAACAATTTTTTTTACTGTTAAAGTCAACTGTTAAAGTATGCAATAAATCTATTTGAGTTCAATGTGGGTTTATTATCAGTAATGAAATAATGAAGGTAATCAAAACACACACACGCACACACACACACACACACACACAGGAAATTTGCCTAATCACAGGCCTCCTTTCTTTCTAGCTTGCCAATTTCTCAATGAACTTCTGGTTACAGTCATCTCAGTCACCAGTGTCTTTTCCACTGACAGCATGGCCAATGCATTCAATAAGAAGTGCTGGAAAAGCACAGAGTGTAAGCTCAACCGCCATCACTTGACTGCTGCTGAATTTGCAAATTGGGTTGATCTGGTCCAAGCTCCTTGATTCTTTTCTTTTCTTCATCCAAACGCCTTGTGAAAGGGTATTTTGGTAAAGATATAACCAAATTTTATTTCATCTCAAGATATTTCACTTGCTTCCACATTAATCAGTACCTCTCCGTTAACTGACAATCTGCTGAGTGGTAATGAAGCTCCTTGAGAATGGTCCAATCACATGAGGCCAAATATATAAAAACAATATTGATTCGCTAACAACAAAAGTGGAAGGGTTTGGGGCACACTCTGCACCCCAAGGAAAATTTGAAACAAGCCAATTAGAGCTCAGCCTCAAGTCACATGCTTTCCAGAAGTTTACGGACCTACATACACACTCATTTGTCCGGCACCACGCACACACACACACACACAAACACAAATGAACGAAATACAGTTTTGATTTTTTTGATTTTAAATAAATGATAATATGACTAACAGTGGAATAGTACAACTAAATGATTTTATTTCATTATTAAAATATATAATTATTGTTAACCTGTTAAAGTAGCACTCTTCTCTGGCTAAATTTAAGGTGCGGCGCCCCAGTTCCCCCTATTGACCGGCCGCCACTGAATACAATACAGATTATTATCCAAGCTGTGACCAAGAGTACAACGCTTTTTGCTTTCTTTTGTTTTGTTATGAACATTTGCCAGCTTCTGAACAGATCTATGTATCATAAATTTAGAAGATCATGACCAAAAAACAAACAAAATTACCATGTTTTTTACATAAATGTGCAGAGAGATTCCAAGCTTCAGCAAAATCCTCAAACCTGCTACAACTCAAAAAAAAACCCACACACAAAAGGCTTGAAACTAGTCCAAAATGTCCAGACATTCCGTGACTCACATTTCTGATTTGCTATATACAGTGTGTCTGCAATACATGGATATTAGATGAGGAACCTGGCAACCCTCGCAACCAGGAATCAGATACGCACTATTCTTTTTCTCATGAGTGGTTTGCTCCAGCACCCAGACTTTAACACTGCCTTACCGAGCTCCAGTATAAAACTAGATTCCTACCATCTTTCTGTACAAACAACAAAATTGCTTTTATTTATAGCGCTGTTAAGCCCGTGAAGACCACACACTGTGCACGAAGGAGCAGATCTCTGCGGGACTCTTCAAAAATAATCATTCAATTAATTGCAGAAATTTTAATGCGCACATTCATTACATGTTTTTTTTCCCCATTCTTGGTTATTCTCTTGTTATTAAAAGAAAATTATTAAATGATGATAATGTAGTGCTGCTTAAAAGATACCAGAGTGTACTCCAAGTGCAAGCAGCTTTCTAGAAGATTCTAAAAGTTAAGCTGATAAAATATTATTAGACGGCTATTTCCTACAGATTTGGGAAAGAAACGTACTGTGCTATAATCTAGTTAGTTTGATTAGTCACAATAGCTAGAATATACTGAAGAAAGCTTGCTAGAAAGACACCTGGTTCAGTTCAAGTGTTGAATAAAGTCATATAACAACTTATATTGAACAACAGAATCCATAAATAAATAAATAAATAAATCTGCTTGCTCATGCAGCGTTCCAATGGCGCTTATATTTCCGATAACCTCACTGAGACGTCTCACCGTGTGCATCACTCTGCTTGTCTGTGTCTACTTAGTACAATTCCACTTCTTAGTTCAAAACAGTTACTAAAGTAATGTTAGTGACATCATCAAGAGACATGGCAAAGGATATTTTTCAGGAACATAACTTTTGACTTAAAACATAAGAGCTTGTCAAATGAATTTGAAGCACCGCTAACTGGAATGTACAAATCAATGTGAGTTCCTTTTCTTGCTGTCTAGTTGTTTGAACTGAACTGATCTTAACTTGGATAGTGAAAGAGAAGGTTAGAACGATTTGCTTTGAGAAAGTTACACATGCATGTGTCTAAAACTGTGAGGGTCTCGTTAGTCTTCGCAGACAAGTGAACAAAAATTACGGCCACTTTTAGCAGTTTCATCAAATAAATTCAGCCAAGCAAAGCTAAGTTGGCAGGCGGAGGACTGGCCACTTGCCACTGCCGTTTCAGCCACTCGGACCAGAGTGTGTTTTGAACACAACGCACTGTGACTAAGCTCTAAATTTACAAATCCCTGAGTGCTCATTGGCACTGACTGCGAGTTTTCTGAGCCACCCTGAATGAAAAGGTTAGAAGAGTGTTACATGCTATCTGCTTGAGTTCACTGCATGAAGCCAAAACTAAAACCAGATTCAACTAGAACAAGTGAAATGTCAAGCCTCACAGGCTTTTCAAGCAAAGCCCATAATATGGGATTTCATGAGGTCAGACTGACAAAATAGTGAATAACGCTGAATATTCTGCACACTTCTAAACGTGTAGTGACACCATTTATTTCATCCAAAAGGTAACAGTCCATCGCTAACAGCTAAGACCTCACTTGTCTTAATTAATACACCTTTATAGAGCGTGTCCCATTATCACCCACAGAATGTTCTTTGAGAAATCCAATTTTTCAGATATTCCTGGCTTTTTGGCTTGTTTGCACAGTCCCCATGTCATTATTTCAGTCACATGAAAAGCTTATGTCTTCAACCTCAGACATTAGTTAAAATGCAATTACTCATCTATATAAAAGAATCTAAATGATATAAAATCTCTATATAAAGTTGAGGTATAACTTTACAGAAATTATTATAGAATAATATAGACTCTAAAATGTACTTAAAGTATGAAACTAAAATGAAAAGAAAGATTCAGGTAGCACAAATTTGTCTTTATTTGTCACATGTACTTTACAGAACAGTGAAATTCTTTCTTCGTATATCCAAACTATGGAAGTTGGAGTCAGAGCACAGCATCAGCCATAATGCAGTGATGATTAAGGGCCTTGCTCAAGGGCCCAACAGTGGAAGCTTGAAGGTGCTGGGGCTTGAACACCTCTTGATCCTCTAATCAACAACTCAGAGCTGTTAGGGCTTGAACCCCCACTGCCACCAACTAATTACTGACAGGAATATAAAAAAAATATTAGATCGAAACTTTTTTCCTTCTAAGCTTTCAAATGGATGCTAGCATGATAATAACCCTGACCATACAAACTAGTTCAATGTTAGCAGCAGATAGGTTACAGTGATATGTATTAAATCTTATTTTTGCTGACAGAGTTTAGATTTATTAGGAATTTAGATAAATTTAGATATATTTCTAGATGTTTTCTGATGTAAAATTCATCATAGAATATGAGGTTATTTTTGTGAAACTGGAGTAAAAGCAGTAGTAAAAGTATTAGTTAAAAGACAAATTGCAAGTCCACATATGTAAAAACCAAACTTAAGTACAATATAATTATACATTTTTCTGACTATTGGTTGGTGCTTCTGGCCTTGGTTCAACAACAAATGTGATCTGAATGTCAGAAATAAAATCTTCTATCTAGGAAAGACTGGGAGGGGAAAGCTATGATAGCTTAGTCCTACAAGTTCATTTACACCTGGCATCCATGTCTATATGGGGATATATGTACAGTGAGATGCCACTATATTTACAAACCCGATTCCAAAAAAGTTGGGACACTGTACAAATTGTGAATAAAAAAGGAATGCAATAATTTACAAATCTCATAAACTTATATTTTATTCACAATAGAATATAGATATCATATCAAATGTTGAAAGTGAGACATTTTGAAATGTCATGCCAAATATTGGCTCATTTTGGATTTCATGAGAGCTACACATTCCAAAAAAGTTGGGACAGGTAGCAATAAGAGGCCGGAAAAGTTAAATGTACATATAAGGAACAGCTGGAGGACCAATTTGCAACTTATTAGGTCAATTGGCAACATGATTGGGTATAAAAAGAGCCTCTCAGAGTGGCAGTGTCTCTCAGAAGTCAAGATGGGCAGAGGATCACCAATTCCTCCAATGCTGCGGTGAAAAATAGTGGAGCAATATCAGAAAGGAGTTTCTCAGAGAAAAATTGCAAAGAGTTTGAAGTTATCATCATCTACAGTGCATAATATCATCCAAAGATTCAGAGAATCTGGAACAATCTCTGTGCGTAAAGGTCAAGGCCGGAAAACCATACTGGATGCCTGTGATCTTCGGGCCCTTAGACGGCACTGCATCACATACAGGAATGCTACTGTAATGGAAATCACAACATGAGCTCGGGAATACTTCCAGAAAACATTGTCGGTGAACACAATCCACCGTGCCATTCGCCGTCGCCGGCTAAAACTCTATAGGTCAAAAAAGAAGCCATATCTAAACATGATCCAGAAGCGCAGGCGTTTTCTCTGGACCAAGGCTCATTTAAAATGGACTGTGGCGAAGTGGAAAACTGTTCTGTGGTCCGACGAATCAAAATTTGAAGTTCTTTTTGGAAACCTGGGACGCCATGTCATCCGGACTAAAGAGGACAAGGACAACCCAAGTTGTTATCAGCGCTCAGTTCAGAAGCCTGCATCTCTGATGGTATGGGGTTGCATGAGTGCGTGTGGCATGGGCAGCTTACACATCTGGAAAGGCACCATCAATGCTGAAAGGTATATCCAAGTTCTAGAACAACATATGCTCCCATCCAGACGTCGTCTCTTTCAGGGAAGACCTTGCATCTTCCAACATGACAATGCCAGACCACATACTGCATCAATTACAACATCATGGCTGCGTAGAAGAAGGATCCGGGTACTGAAATGGCCAGCCTGCAGTCCAGATCTTTCACCCATAGAAAATATTTGGCGCATCATAAAGAGGAAGATGCGACAAAGAAGACCTAAGACAGTTGAGCAACTAGAAGCCTGTATTAGACAAGAATGGGACAACATTCCTATTCCTAAACTTTGTCTCCTCAGTCCCCAGACGTTTGCAGACTGTTATAAAAAGAAGAGGGGATGCCACACAGTGGTAAACATGGCCTTGTCCCAACTTTTTTGAGATGTGTTGATGCCATGAAATTTAAAATCAACTTTTCCCTTAAAATGATAGATTTTCTCAGTTTAAACATTTGATATGTCATCTATGTTGTATTCTGAATAAAATATTGAAATTTGAAACTTCCACATCATTGCATTCTGCTTTTATTCACAATTTGTACAGTGTCCCAACTTTTTTGGAATCGGGTTTGTAATATTCTGATCTGGTAGGTAGTAATACAGGTGATTTTCTGTCATTTAAAGTGGTAGCTAAGATGTTGGACTGCTGATCAGGTGGTCATGAGTTCAAATCCCAGAGCCACCAAGCTGCCACTGTTGGGCCCTTGAACAAGGAAGGCCCTTAACCTTCAACTGCTCAGTTTTATAAAAGATACAAATGTATGCCATTCTGGATAAGGGAGTCTGCCAAATTAGTATGTCACAATTTTTGAAACGCATAATTGAATAGAATGTCTTTGTATTCTGTAGCATTAAGATGATTTTCCTTCTGTAGAACTAAGAGGACCAAATCATGTTACAGCATGACAATGCCCCTGTGCACAAAGCAAGCAGTTCTTGACAAGGATGTAGTGAAAGAACTTGAGTGAGCCCTAATCTCAACCCCACTGAACACTTGTGGGATCACTCTTGTGAGTGAATGGGCAAATCCCAACAGCCAGGTTCTAAAATCTAGATTGCAGGTTGTTAAAGCAGGAAAGAGAGGACCAGCTGCTTATTAGTACTCCTTTTTTTGCAATGGGATGTTCAACAATCATGTATGGTGTGATGATCAGGAGTCCACATACTTTTGGTCATACAGTTACGCATTCATTCATGCATTCATTCATTCATTCATTCATTCATTCATTCACACATTTTCTGAATATGTGGCAGATCATTGGTTAAGGTATTGGCCTACTGATCCGAATGTTGTGAGTTCAAGCTGCCACTTCTGGGCCCCTGAGCAAGGCCCTTAATCCTCAACTGCTCAGTTGTATGAAATTAGATAAAGTGTAAGTCGCTCTGTATAAGGGCGCCTGCTAAATGCCATGAATGTAAACATAAATGAATAGCAAATCCTTTTTAGGTTCCTGGACAACCTGAAGCCTATTCCAGGAGACTTGGGGCAAAAGAATGGGGACACCTTGGAACGGGTGCCAAACTATTACTGGGCCATTCACTCTACAGGCAATATAGAGATGTCTTGCACTGGTAGGATCTGAAGAAAACCCCTAAAGCACAAGAACAACTGAATCAAACCCCCAACCAAGGAAATGAAGGGCAAATGAATTTGCTTGAAAAATGTTTGTGAATGTATAACAAGGGAACGGGTTTAATGATGATGGTTTGAGGTTATCCGAGAGTCTGCTCTCCGAAAATCCAGTCTAAATTTATTAATGGATTAGAGGAATTAATGTAAATGTGTCCATTATGGTGCTGTCTCTTTTCTGAGAAAGAGGGTGATAAAAAATATATATACTCTCTCTCTCTCTCTCTCTCTCTTTCTCTCTCTCTCCAGTCAGTTCCTATTTTAAGTACATAATCTAAGCTGTCATATAATCGAAACCTACCTGTCTTAGGGGTATTCAATAAACACATACATCCGAGTCCATGCAACTTTAAGTATTGTATTCATCATAAACTTTAAAGAGGAATAAAAAAAATCTCTCCCCTTTCTATCCAGTGTTTTTAGCCCTGTAGCTAGTCTCTGCTCCAATGAGCTGGCGTCCTCTAAATAATTTACCACAACAGAGGATCTGCTGCAAAGGTTGTTCTGGTTCACGTTTAAAAAGTGGAATCACTGAACTATAGACAGGATTTTTTTCTTTCATACATTTTTTTTTAAATACACAGTTTGGTCCGCTAGTTGATGACCCCTAAAATACTGTTACGTGTAGCTGTTTGTGTACAATTCAATTACGCTAAGTTATCATTGGATGTGAGGATCGCATTATAAACATTCAGGATTATAATAAATTATTAATCTCCAGACTCGGCAGGACACTTACAAGAACGTGTAAAGGGTCTAAGGCTGGAGTTAGTTTCAAACTTCATTACCAGCCACATTCTCTTTTTCTCATTCTCTGTTACACACACACAGCTGGAGGCCGGAGATAGTGTGCACTATTTAGAGGAGCCGTAATGAAACGCAATGGAATCAAAGTGGTTATGGAACTAGTCAAGTAAGAGAAATGGAAGAAATTACAGTCTGTGCAGAGCGTTCAAAACGGGGATAACAATTAACACCAGACAATATGCTTGAAGCTATTTCAGCCCAGCGTGTGTGTGTGTGTGTGTGTGTGTGTGTGTGTGTGTGTGTGTGTGTGTGTGTGTGTGTGTGTGCGTATGTTCTCATTCTAATTGAAATGACACCATTCCAAGCGTAAAAAAGGATGGCTTGTTGAGGCTTGAATGTGATTGGTTTCATCTTTGCTCTCCTCATTTGTCTTTTCCACCCTTGCTTTCCCTCATCCATCTCTCACGCCGCTTCTTTGATGAGAGAGGCGAGGCCAAGTACTCTGGGAATCTGAGCCAACACAACTAACGCAATTACATCCACCACTCAATCCAATCGATATGGGCTCATTCACTGCCCTGTGTTGAACAGCCTCCAGCACTTGTAGCCATTAAACACACACGCGCACACACTCGCCCGTTTAGCGTCAATTGTGTTTAGGCGTTCGGGTCTAACCGAACAGTACAATCAAGCCATGACAACTCTCTACACAGTGTAAGGCGCATGTTTTTTTCCCTTCTGAACAGGAACAAAATACAGTGCAGGAGATGACTGTGTAAACAATACATCACAGCTTTACACATACCTTCCAAAACATAAATGGATTCTTGTATGATGCATCCTGTCAGCTTCCTGTGTTCAGGAAATATATCAACCAGCTTTGTGTTTCATGAATTCATATCCAGAACCATGAATATATAAAGATTACAGTGTACAGAGGAAGAAAGGATGATGTACACAGCTGCTCTCGCTCTCTCTCCCTCTCACAGACATAAAATTGTACACAAGTTTGTGATTGACATGTATTTTCTTGTGCTTCCAGGACAAGTTGTCAGATTGACACCATACCTTTCACTCAAACAGAGAGGCAGAGAGAGAAAGATAGAGCGAAAGAAATGGAGAGAGGGGGGCATTTCAAAAATGTTTAAGTTGGCATTTTTAGCTACTAGCAGATTCACACTCACATGCAGTGTTAATGATTGACATATACTGCATACCTTTTACTGAGAGAGAGAGAGAGAGAGAGAGAGAGAGAGAGAGAGAGAGAGAGAGAGAGAGAGAGAGAGATTTTCATTTGGTGCATTTTTAGCACTTTAGTCTCGTGCTTAGAAATGATTCTTTACAAAAATTCACATGATTTAAGTTGTATAAAAAGATCTGATATTTAAAGTAATAAACAGGTTAATAGACACTCATAAGATCTTGTGGTTCCTCTTTCTAACCTGTCAATCTGTCAAGTTTCAAAAAAACTTTAGTTGTAAGAACGTTAAGGCAACATCTCTGTAACATGAGTATTTGTCTAACTTGGAGTTGTTGCATAATCTAAGCAAGTACAACAAGAACAACACAAGCTTGGGAGTGGGCAGTCTTTACTTTTATGTGGGAGGGACTATGTCAGCAGAATTGAAGCTAATGGGACAAGATAAAGCTCTGTTCATTAACGAAGGAGTGTAATGGATGTGGAGGGTTGCTCATGCTGTACAGATTTATCACATTCATTCAAACATCTTTAGTACATGCTCTATTCTGGTCAGGGAAGGTGTGAGTGGGATTGATCCATGTTTAGGCAGAATTGGATAGGATTGGTCCGAGTTTCTCCAAGAAAGGGTGGAATTGGACCGAGGTCCTGCAGAATTGATTGGGATTGGTCTGAGGTTCTGAGGATTGGGTGGGATTGATCAGAGTTTCCACAGGATTGTGTTTTAGTAGTCTGAGTTTCTGCAGGATTAGGAGGGATTGGTCCGAGGTTCTGCAGAATTGGTTGGGATTGGTCTAAGTTTCTGCTGGAGCGGGTGGGATTGGTCTGACTTTCTGCAGAATTGGTTGGAAATGGTCCTAGTTTCTGTAAAATTAGGTGGGACTGGTTTGAGTTTCTGCAAGTTTGGGTTGGAGGGGTCTCGGTTTCTGCTAAATTTGTATGGGATTGGTCTATGTTTATGCAGGAGTGGGTGGTATTGGTCTGAGTTTCTGGAGGATAATGTGGGATTGGCCTGAGTTTAACATTAAAATTTAAATTCTGTTGTATATTATGATAGCTCTAAGAAAATGAACCAAATAAACAGCCCACTACTATAATATTCATTGCTTTTTCTTAAATAAAACATTTTCAGAGAGGGAATAAGAGGAGCAGATCTGATTGGACATCACCTTCCACTCACCTTCCCACACCTCTAATGAAGTATTCTTTCAAATCTAGCACCTTTTTTTACCTTTATTCTTCTCTTCCTCATGTTACCTGTGAACCTGTGCTCTGTCACAATTGTCACTTGTTTTCACAGTGCACCATGATCGTAATAAAGCTGCATTCTTTTGAGTTTCAGAGCACTGCAAGAGCAAACATTTTTGAGATTTTATTCCTGGATATTCTGATAACTTAAATTATTGAATATTCTCATAACTTACTGTCAAATATATCCCTGAATATTCTGATACCCTGCAGACTTACACTGAGAGCATAAGAGATTGACATTTGTGATTGACATTTGTGATTATGCCTTCTCATATTTCCTGTCAAAATGATACCATACCTATCACTCTCAGAGACAGCGAGAGAGAGAGAGAAAATAAAAGCAAGAGACAGTGAAAGAGACAGTGAAAGAGAGAGAGAGAGAGAGAGAGAGAGAGAGAGAGAACCTCAGGTTTAACTAATGGTCATGTTATGTAATGATCATGGTTTTGTTTGAAGTTTGATGATATAAAGCCAGTTTTACCTTTTGTTTGTTTCTAGCCTCCTCCAGATTGAAGTCATCTTACCATCCATTTTCCACCCTACTGCTTCCCTCTCTTTGAATCCACTTTCCCTCTAAATAAATCTTATTAAATGTACTCTGTTGTATGAGGGATCCAAACAGATTGGCTGTGCCTTATTAGCCTTATTTAAGGCCATCGGTACAGGAGACCACAGTTCTCTGGCAGAGCTAATCTACAGCTCTGAGTGGAGATATAAATCTTTGACCATATCTGCACTTTACCTCTGACCATTCATCATCTTGAAGACCAAAGACCAAATATACTTAATCAAAATTTACTGCCTCCTAAAAACTAGACAAACAGTGACAGTGCACATGTACACTGCTGCTGTGAATCATTTCCCACTCCAGGTTCTTGTTGGTGCCTAGTGACTTTGTAATGATTCTATATAATGGGAACTTGTCTTTTCAGTTTTAGTTTCAAGAATCCAAGTGGCTGATGTGACCTATGACATATTTTTAGGAATGCTTGATGTTTTTCTAAATGGAGCCAATATGTCAATAGTAGGACACATTTTAAAGCCATTAGTGTTGGTCTCTGATGGAGGCCTTGTGCTAATGGCCAGTAGTTAAATGCTGATTTAGTAAACCTAATGGATTCTGGTAATATTCACCTCTGTAATGATCCTGCACTTTAGGATACATGGAAACAAGAAAACACTCATACACAGCCTTCATGGTTAAAAAGGTTAGAAAAGGAGAAATTGTACACTCTTAAAACGAATGGTTCTGTGAGGAACCTAATATGGTTCTATCACTTGCTTCATATACACACTTGTGGTTGTTTGTCAGGGTGTATGGTTCTATGAAGAACCTTTAAAGTCCATGGAACGTTTCCACCGCACGAAAGGCTCCCTGTAATGGGAAAAGACTATCAAAAATTTCTTTATGGCACTAACAGACAAAAGAACCATTTACTGAAAGGTACTTTGGGGAACCAAAAATGGTTCTTCTAAGTCATTGCTGCAGAAACCCCTTTTTGGTTCTTCCTAGAATCTGTGTTTTTGTGTATGGAAACCCAAAATGGTTCTTCATATAGAATTATTTCGAAGGGTTCATTGAGAAGAACCAAATGGAGTTCTTTGAATACAGATTTGATGGTTCTTTATAGACTCATTTATGGATCCTTTAATTATTATTATTATTATTATTATTATTATTATTATTATTATTATTATTATATAATAATAATAATAATAATAATAATAATAATAATAATAATAATAATAATATTAACAAATTTATTTATTAATAAATAAATTGCTTTCTTTTTTGTTAGGTATATAGCATTGATAACAGCAAAACTCCTCCCACTTATTGAAGTGTTTCTCTCTAATTTCTCAGACTCAATAAACCACTTGTTCTTTTTTAAAAGTATGTCATTAATAAATGTCATTTCAAAATATCACATTGTCTACATATAAAAAAAATAAAAATAAAAGTAATAGCATTGATTTCAACTTTCAAGTATTCTTTGAATTATAGAACTATTTAATATATAAGGCTTAGTGCTCTACAAGAGTTCTACATAGAACCATTTTATTGGGAAAAGGTACAATTTGCCAAACACAGAACCCCCTGGGCTTTATATTGAGCCCCAAAGAACCTCTTTTTTTAAGAGTGTAGGTGTTTTTTGGACTATAGTGACTGGAAATCACACTGAAAGAACAAAACATCTGTGTCTAGTGTGGCTTCTTCAGGGAGCAGCAACTCTTTTTACAGATCATTAAAAATCATGGCCTTTATCTAGGGCACATGAGAGATGCATTTGCATTTGCTGATTGCTTGCAGATGCACTGTGATTCAGTGAGCCAGTCAATGCAAGCAACAGTGCAAGCTAAACACAGCCTACATCCCAAAGTGAATCATCCATCCATCCATCCATTTTCTATACCTGCTTATCTTACTACTGGCTCACAGGGAACCTGGAGCCTATCCCAGGAGACTACGGGCACAAGGCAGGGTACACCCTGGACAGGATGCCAGTCTGTAAAGTGAATCATACTTCACTTTACTCAATTCAACTCAATTTTATATATATTATGATTTTAAAGTAAACATAGTCACAAATCAGATGTACAAAGTATAATAACATTTAAGAAAGGCTGCAAAACAATTCATTAAAAATGAATAAACATGATTCAGATTAAATCCTATTGTGTAAAGGAAATTATTCCACAGAGTTGTTTTGATTAACTTTCTTCCCATGCTAATACATTCTTGTTTCTATAGGAACAACTTACACATGAATTCTCTATATATTCTAACATATATATATATATATATATATATATATATATATATATATATATATATATATATACAGTATATTCTAATAATAAGCAGATTAAATAAATGTGATGTTATTAAACAATGATAAAGTGATAATTCTTAATATAAAAGTCGTCTGAAGAGAGTTTAACATTTATGAAAAGAAGTCTACAGTGTTGGTGTGACACTAGGTTTTCAGGACAGATGTGTATGTGCTTTCGGGTTTCTTGTTAACTTGACAAGCTGCATTTTTTTTTTTTGAAGAAAGAAAGAAAGAAAGAGAGAGAGAGAGAGAGAGAGAGAGAGAGAGAGAGAGAGAGAGAAAGAAAGAAAGAAAGAAAGAAAGAAAGAAAGAAAGAAAATAAATATGCTGATAAAAGAAAGGGCTGTTTATATCTGCTGTAATTAAAGTGACAGTAGAAACTGATATTTCTCAGAGATGTTCCACAACATTAATTGTAAATACAAATGGTTAAAAAGCACCACATGCTGTTCATTCATTCATTCATTCATTCATTCATTCATTGTCTGCCGCTTATCCGAACTATTCTCGGGTCACGGGGAGCCTGTGCCTATCTCAGGCGTCATTGGGCATCAAGGCAGGATACACCCTGGACGGAGTGCCAACCCGTCACAGGGTACACACACACACTCTCATTCACACACTACGGACAATTTAGAGATGCCAATCAACCTACAACGCATGTCTTTGGACTGGGGGAGGAAACCGGAGTACCCGGAGGAAACCCCCAAGGCATGGGGAGAACATGCAAACTCCACACACACATGGCGGAGGCGGGGATCAAACCCCCAACCCTGGAGGTGTGAGGCAAACATGCTAACCACTAAGCCACCGTGCCCCCACATGCTGTTAAATTTTTAAATATTTTAAAAATGAAATTTCTTTTATATAGAAAAGAATCCGTAACGCCATCACTGATATTTTTTCTATAGCAACACACTCTCTGGTGCTTTATTTCTTATGCAAAGTGTTAAAACATTAAAATACAACAAAGATAGTGACACACCAAATACATCCTAGAGCTGACAAAGAACAAATAGGGAGCAGATTCTTTATAGACATCAGGACCATTTGATCCTGCTGGGAAAATGTGTACTAGAAAACATCAGGTCAATTCCCATTAGGAAGGAACACCTTATATCTGTAAATCTTTTTACACACACACACACACACACTGGATCAGCCTGACTCTATTTTTCCTCCCCTCCAGGTGCATTCCCTCATTTGGTACTGTAGGTTGTGAATGTAGATGTTCATCATTGTGTGAGTGAAACAGGGCTGAGACAAGCTTTTTCTCCAAATGAAAATACACACACTGTAATGGTCTTTGTTTTTCCAGACCTCATTAACAAGCTAGAGTCGCTTCACAATGCGAATCAATAGACAAATGCTAATTCATGTCTCTCGTTAACAAGAAACTCTGAGCTGTACACATACACACAATCACCCGCACACAAGCTAAAGAATTTTATCTTCATAATGAAACTGCACTAAAGACCAAGTCTTTTTGTATGGATGCATGTCTGCAAATTGGGAGATGTACCTAGGGTTTATGTGCATGTGTGTGTATTCCTAACACTTTTTTCTACATCTGCTGCTGTAAAATAAACCTTCTAACCTGCTTTCTGCTTAATCTCAAAAAGACAAATGCATAATCCAACCACAGTACTCCAGCAGCTCTGACATTTGTTCTCTTTTAATTCATTATTTCTGAAAAATATATACTATTCACACAAACCATATGGAATGTTATACTTCATGACGTCTAGCAGTGTATACACACCTTTTTATAGTTTGAGGAAGCAAACATCACACTAATTATCGTATAATAACAGTATAATAACAGTATAATAACAGATTTCATGTATTTATTAATTTTCCGTCTGCTTTTCTGGGGCATTAAGAGTCAAAGCAGCTGCAAGTTCTTGAGTCCTTGATCAGTCCAGACTTCTCAATCCTCTGTTTTATACTCTAGCTTCTCCTGGAGAATTTCATTACAGTAAAGTTTGCTTGCATGTCCGTGTGCATAGATTTTATTTTACCCTGTTTTTTGATCATTTTTTAATTTCCACCCACAAGCTAGTTTTATAGCTTTATAGCTACCAAATGGGGAGAATAAAGGCTCTAGCAGATACATGAAGCCAGCCATGATGTCTTTTCAAAGTGATGCAGCTGAACACACTCGGAGGAAAGCTCTAACCTGCAATCTTCCTCATACACAAACTAACAAATACCCATGATTGGCTAGTGTTACTATAATTGATAGAGTAATACCATCTGTTCCACCCGGAAAACACATCCATTTTTGTTCACTTAGACTCCTGGTTACTGATTACACTGGCATCATCCAAATTTAAATTTGTGATATCAGGATGATCGAGCAAGCATAAAATAAATCAAGTTGAATCATGATTAGATCATTTTAGTAATGGGCAGAGAAATGATCCCTGGGGAATTCCTTAAAAAATGATCTCATCCGAGCTGTTTCATCTTCCTAATGACTTTTACAACATCATCGTTGTTATTCTTGGTCATGTTAGATGACAATGAGGTACCGAGCTACTGATTCTGGTGAGCAAGTGTCTTACCCATCAACAGCTTAATTGTTTCCTGTCTAAAATTTTAAGCCGCTTTGAATAAACGTTTCAGATAAATGAGCTAAATAAGAAAAGTAAGCAGCATGTTAAAGGTGGGCTCACGTGAGCAGAAAAAATGCTGAAATAAGAAAGTCAGAGCAAATTTCTGTCCCTGAATGACATCATGCTTCATGTACACTGTTGCATAGAATCGCTAGGGATGCTGCAATAAAATCATCATTCACTTTTATAAATGATTTTTTTTTACATTGCTCCACTGAGTGTGTGAATAGGTATAAACTGTTAAACGTCTGAGTTAATACAAAATGTGAGGTGGAATTCATACAAGATAAATGAAGCGTAGTAACCTGCCTTAATATTTCATAATAAACACATAGAAGTCCCTTAATTCTAATTAAAAGACATCCAGTGAAATGTTTAAACGTCAAAATCCTAATGCGACTTCATTTCATTTTGTTCTAATTCTCGGGAATGTAATTGTCTGTCTCATTTGATCAAACGCTCTTTAACTGGCCTTTCATCTCTTCCTCAGGCACAGGTATTTCGGAGAGAAAGAGAGGGAGAACCGAGCCATCATGTCTCATTAATTCTAAACAAACCAAAAAGATTGTGTTGACAACAGAGTCGGAGATGAATTGAGAGCTGTGTTTTTTTGGTCTGACATAAAGGAGACCCACCTGTCTCTCTCCTTCTAGCTCTATCTCTCTGGCTGTGCTCTGTGTTCTGGGAGAGGTCACTGAGAGTGCACACTGTGCAGTTTAGTTCCCCCAGGCTTTATAGCTCTCACTTCCAACTTATATTACCAATGATCTCTTTCTTTCCTGCTCTCTTTTTATCCCTCACTCGGTGAGTGTCAGCGTCTAAAAGGCAATCCCGCAGACAGCAGGCGACAGGCCCTTAAGTGCCATGCGAATAAAGGCACTTTTGGGAATCAATAAAGGAGGGCGAAAAAAAGGAATAAAAAGCAGTCATTCACACAGCTCAACTCTGTTCGCAATAACCCTGGAGTCAAGCTTTTTTGAGTGGTGCATTTAGTGTGAGTGGCAGCCAAGAGGCAAGTGCTCTAAATGGCCAAGTGGACACACTCTGCTATATTTAGATTTTATGTTATTTTCAATGCCAGATGAGGCTGGATAAGGTGGTGATGGAATATCTAGTAGAAGTTACCGAAACTTACAACATTCATACCAAAAGCTTCCTTTACCAGGAGCCAATGAATCCCTCGAGGTTAGTGAGTAGGGCATTAGACATTTTCTGTATTGGCTTCCATTCGTCTCAGACTTATTGGCATTTGCACTTAAATGTGTCTCTGTGGGAAGCACGGTAGCTTAGTTCTTAGCACGTTTGCTCGCATGTCCAGGGTTGGGAAATCGATTCCTGTCTCTGCCCTGTGTGAGTGGAGCTTGTATGTTCTCCCTGTGCTACAGTGGTTTGCTGCAGGTGCTCTGGTTTCCTCCTAGGCTGATTGAATTTTCTAAATTGTTTTAGTGAGTGTGTGAGTGATTGTGCCCTCTGTTAGGTTTGCACCCGGTTCAAGGTGTCCCCTGCCTTGGGCTCTGAGACCTCTAGGATACGCTCCATGCTCCCTGTGACCTTGTGTTGAATAAGCAGTATAGAGGATGGATGGATGTTTCTCTGTCTTGGGCATCGATTTTGCTAACTAAGGACTTGGTCTCATGCACATGCACACTTTGACAAGATTCTTCTTCTAAGAAACATAGCCTATTCATTAACAAGGATTCAATGGATTTCTGTCTCAGTCTTGCTTTCATTTGGACTCAATCTTTACTGGATCTTGGCTTGTCCTTGTCTTGGACTTACCTTGGATTTTGAATACAGCTAGCTGGGTTTGCAATTATAATACTCATAAATTTTATAAAACAAGATTATAAATCCAGTCCTTTTTAACTTACTACTATAAAATAGAACACCTCAACATACATGGTGGTGGAATGTTATAGTATTGAAGTATCATACATGCACATAAGCATTTGTATAAACTGAACGCTGACAACTTTGTAACTGAGATGAAGCTGAATATATTATACAGATAACAAATTCAGATTCCAATCAGGGGTACACTATTTTGTTTTTTATTATTATTGTTGTTTTTTTCAGAAAGCTTGCCAGAAAGGTTCACAGGGCATCTGGTTGAGGCTAGAGATGAGAATTGGGACTGGCATCCTGTGGAACGTACTTGGCCAAGCAGATTTTTTTCCTGCATGAGGGCAGGAGTGAGACAAAGTTAGGGAGGCCAGATTAAGATGGTTTGGACATGTTCAGAGGAGGGAGAGTGAGTATATTGGTAGGAGAATGTTGGACATGGAGCTGCCAGGCAGGAAGCAAAGAGGAAGGCCAAAGAGGAGGTATATGGATGGAATTAATGAGGATATGAAGCTAGTGGGTGCAAGGGTTGAAGATGCAGAAGATAGGGATAGGTGGAGAGAGATGATTCGCTGTGGCGAATTTTTATCCTTAGTTAAAATGAGTTTGCTTATATATTTTGGTAATAGAAAGCACTAAATTCTTTAGAATACATTGTGTTCAGATGCCAAAAAGTATTATAACTGAGTAAGTCCTGTAAAAAAAAAACAGTAATGTGCCCATCTCTAGTTGAGACCAATTCCTGAACTGTAGTCATGTAGTTGAGATTGAAGCTCTGTGCCAGAACTCAAAGACCATCCTGACACTAAAGGCATTTCTACCTTTGAGTACTTTCTAGTGTTTCCATGGGCATAGAGGTAGGGTTCATGTTTAATTCATATTTTTAAAAAATCCTTTTAAGGCGGTTTAGGCCACACACATAATTTTCAATACAGCTAGGAATATTTGGAAAAAATGTTCATTGGTCATTGTGTTACACCCTTACTTTGTAGTAATGAAAATTCTGGGCTCAGCATGAACACTTAATGTTTTTGTGTCATTTTTCTCTCAAATTGGTTGTAACTGATTCCCACTCCATAGCTGCTCTAGGACGGTGATATCTCACATGATTCCACTGAGAGCTACGACCTCATTTTAGTCTGCAGCTCATGCTACCTCACAGGACAGCTGAACATGCATGGAGGAGAACTGACCTATTTTGTGTAGGTGAAATAACAGATGCATGCAATTGGCTAGCATTTTTCTGACTGACAGGTGAGAGGAAGGGCCAATTATTCTCTCTATTATGCTCTCTTGGACTCCTATCTATGGACCCCTTTGGGAGTGCCAAGATCTAAAACCATGATCACCCAACACAATAGAGAGTACCATAAACTGCTGTGCCACTCAGAAACCTGAATAATGACCCATTAACCTCAAGTGCCCGGTCTGTCTGCTGATTAACTACAGTCTTTTGACTTGCACAATTGATTTCAGCTTCCTTTCATCTCTTTCATTAATGAGCCACTATTATCCAAGCCTCTGACATGCCTAGATGTGCTGTCAGCGAACGGCCCGGCATTGTTGCATTTCTTAGCTGACGTCCTGGCACCAGCAATCAAGCCACAATGAAGAGCACTTCAAGCTTTTTAAGCAGTAATTTCATATACAATCTACATCTTAATTACCTGACGAACTCTACTTGTCTAATCACAGGTGACGTAACACCATTCTCCAAAATCACTGACCCGATTGTGAGTGGTTCTTGAATTCTGATTGATCTGATTTGCATTTTGCACACAAACATATTGCACATATTAATTATTAAAAGTATAGATGTTGGAAACTTGTGTGTGAGGGAGCTAAGTTAATACACAGGTTAACTGCGCTAGAAACTCTTAAATGTAGGCTTTAAATTTGATATGCATTTTGATCTAACTCCATTTCATACTGAAAGTACCTTTTATATATATGTCTGACATAATTTTCCTGCAGAACTAAGCGCCAGGGTGTGTGTGTGTGTGTGTGTGTGTGTGTGTGTGTGTGTGTGTGTGTGTGCATGTCATTATTTATAAAGGACATACATTTAAATATTAAAGGAATCAACTATATATTTTACATATCTGCTATATATAAATATATTTATATTAGTGGACCTAGACTAGATCCCTGGAGAACCCCTTAAACAATGATTTCACCTGAACAGGTAATAATCTCCCTGTTTTACATTCTAACTCAGGCTATTTTTCATTGCCACTTTACCACTACAACAGCCATAATTTTACGCTACCTGCAATTCCCCTGCATCCGTTTCTATCGATTTTAACACCTCTTCCATTTCTATTGCTCAGGGGATTATATACATTCTTGTCAGTTCATCTGTTCTTTGATATATGTCCAGTACATGTAGGGAAAAGCTATCATATTAGCTAAAAGCATTTCTTGTTACTGAGAAAACCACCAGAGACCAAGTTAGCAAAATTAAACAAATATGCTTTAGGGTTTTGGTCAGCATCTCAGGGTTTGCCTCTGTGTAATTTTATGTGCATGTGTTGGGGTAATGGGATCCATACTGAATACTCCACACACAGATACACACAGACTCACTGTTGATCAATTATGGGAATTCTGGTTAAGCTCATGAAGCATGTACTGATAATTTGGAGTGAAAGTGCATGAGAAGAGGAAAGGGGAATGCCAGTGGAGTTCAATTATCAAAAGTAAGAGAAGAAAGAAGAATAAGATAGTGAAGCAGGATTGCTTTACCAAAATGTGCTACTAATTATTGTTTTTAATCAATTCAGTCTTAATTTTGCCTTTTTTCCACCAAATAACTTTGAACTCTCTAGCTTTAATAGCACCAGAAAAATAAAAATCACACACACACACACACACACACACACACACACACACACACACACACACACACACACACACACACACACAATTAGCATTTATATGTAGGTTTTACTTTGATCTGAGTATTCCTGTAGCTAATGAAGCTCTAAAGATAACCTTAGCATTCAAGCATTCAATAGGAAATTGAACGAAATTCAAACAAATTATTATTTTTTTCTGACCAGTGTTACATCTTATCAAACAAAATAAAACAGCATGCCTGCAAATATCAATACATGATCAGAATCACACACACACACACACACACACACACACACACACACACACACACACACACACTACATATATAACCAGTGTGTACACTGTACATGCAGGCTGGTGTGCTTGTTAAAAACAACCCTTTGGCTAAGCTGAATTCAAAGTGAAAGCACATCTGTAAGACCTCTATAATCCAGCTCTCTTTACTGCTATTTTAAACATTTATGTTCTGGAGCAGATTAACAGTTATGAGACTGAGAGCCAACACTGGAGTGTCATAAAAGAAGCTCTGTAATGTAAGAATAACGGTTGGATATGATTGATATTTTTTATTCAATGCACATTTGAAAATTATAAGAGCCAAGTCTGGGAGCAAAAATACATAAATACCGTGGTCACAAATAAGGACCTGGACTTCCTGCATAGGAAGCACCCACTGCAAGCCAGTAAGTGCAAATCACATAACCAAAACCAAGATAGAAAAAACAAACAAAGCAAACCAAACCAGCAAAAAGAAAAAAAAATCAAAACAAAAAATGAAATTACTTAATTAATTAATTAATTAATTAATTAATTATTTGTTTAATTATAGCAGCAAAACCAAAAAAACATGGCAGAAAAAACAACAACAACCAAGTAATCAAAACCAAATAGAAAAAACAAAACCAAGATGGAAAAACCAAGAAAGAAAAAATTAAGACAGGAAAACCAAGAAAGAAAAAATGAAGACAATTGAAATGAAATACAGCATTAATATGAGCATGTGAATGCTCAGGAAGTCAAGTTATTCCGAAGAAACACTAAAGATAGAAAGACTAAACCATGGCATGTCTTCACTAGGCTAACTAAATAACAGAATAAAAAAGTACAATTCTTTTTCATTGTAATAGTCATACATGATGTCCAATTAGCATCTAATGTGGAGTGTTCAATTAAGACTTGCTCTTTTTGTTTTGAGCTCATATGTTGTTGTTTTTTAATTTGCTGTGGTGGTTTTGCTGTTGCACTGTCTGATTTGCTGTCATTACTGTTAATGTGTTTTGTACTTACAGGCCATTGTACTGACCAGATGCCAAAACAAATGAATTACATGTACACCAGGGGCAGCAAAGAGCCCAATCACACATCAAGGCTTGTGAATGTGTACTTCATCAAAAGGAACATAAAAGAGCTGAAAAAGTAGTAGAAGATTAATGCACCATTCCAAAGAAGGTTGCCTTCCAGCTCACTGCTGAGCCACCACCTGCCACTGCACAGAGCCACCATGCAATAGTAAAAAGTGCACCTCAGGCATCCTGACCACCACCCACTCACAGCAAGAAACTACACCACAGCACTCTTCTCTATTCTCTTTCCATTTTGTGAACAAAACCCCTCTGGTGCTAAACTGTCATCTGTAGTGATGATGATCCTCACATGGAGGCACATGTATGCCCAGACAACCATTAGATCAGCAGTAATGCAAGCCATTAACCAACTATAATATTCAGCAGATCAGCTTCTTGTCCTGCCAGTAACCAATTTTGACCATCAGAAGATCAACATTTGGTCCAGCCAACCAGATAACTATGACCATCAGAATATCAGAATTATGGCCAGCTAACCAACCAGTTATGACCATGATAATATCAGCATTAGGGCCAGTCAACGAGATACCTAAGGCCACCAGAAGTTCAGAATTAGGGCCAGTCAACCAGATACCTAAGGCCACCAGAAGTTCAGAATTAGGGTCAGTCAACCAGATACCTAAGGCCACCAGAAGTTCAGAATTAGGGCCAGTCAACAAGATACCTATGACCACCAGATGTTCAGAATTAGGGCCAGTCAACGAGATACCTATGACCACCAGAAGTTCAGAATTAGGGCCAGTCAACCAGATAACTATGACAACCAGAAGTTCAGAATTAGGGCCAGTCAACGAGATACCTATGACCACCAGATGTTCAGAATTATGGCTAGCCAAACAATGAACCAACTATGCCCATTAGAAGATCAGCATTATGGCCAGCCAGCCAACCAACCAGCTGTAACCAAGAGGAGATCAGAATTAGGGCCAGCCAACCAACCAGCTATAACCATGAGGAGATCAGCATTATGACCAGCCAACCAACCAGCTATAACCATGAGGAGACCAGAATTAGAGCCAGACAACCAACCAACTATGACCATCAGAAAATCAGCATTATGGTCACCCATCAACAAAATACAGCCATCCTAAGATCATCATCATGACCATCCATCAACTGACAGATAATCATCATTATGGCCGGCAATGCTTTGCAATAATCAGACAATCAGCATAATGGTAATCAATCAACAAAAAATACCCTTTCTAAGATCAGCATCATAGTCAGCAATCATCCAAATACAACCATCAAAAGATCAGCATGGTCTGCCATCAACCAGCACAGGGGACTTGAAAGCTTCAGCAGTACACATGCACCCTGAGCCCTGGGTCCAATCACCCTGGAATTAGGTATGATGATTTATTAGTGTAGGAGGAACTGTCAGCTCAATCATCAGCACACACAAGTGCTGCACTGATGAAGAACTGATGAGTGCTATTTTAAAAGCACATCATTAACGAATATTTCGTCTTCTCAGCCAACAAATTTCCCTCAAGGAATCCTACTGAAGAGACCTGACTGCCTGCACTCTCTAACCCTAGCACTCAGTGCATCCACAAAGCCTAAGAGCACAATCTTTACTAAGCTCTCCCTCTGTTTCTTGTCCATGCACCACATGTATTAAAATTGCCCCTGGTGTTAGAAACTGCATTTCTCATCTTGATTATTTACATGTACCAGATACTACAAAATGAAATTAAATTGTGTACAACGTAGTATGAGCTTAAAACCAAACTGGGGAATAGGAAAATCAAACCATTTGCTAATTTTGATAATAAGATATGATAAAATATAAGATAAAAATCTTATATGTCTAAAAAAAAGTCTTATATGTCTAGGAATATCTAGAAAAGTCTTATATGTCTAGGAATATCATGTGGGCTTCACAGACATGCACAAAAGCAAGACAACATTACTTTTGCTGATATTACTGGGATCATACCATTTCTTTCTATGAAGCAAAAGCACTCACAGAGGAAGAGGGTTGTAAGTATAACCCAGATTATAGTTGTCAGGTGTGATGCATTACGTTTGTACTGCTCCACATTCTGTGCAGGGGGTCGTCAGTTCTAGTACCGGAGCCTGGAGTCAGATAGCCACTTACACCATTTGAACTTGTTGGCATCATACAGTTAGAGGCAGGATGTGAGTGTAAAATCTCAACATGTTTTATTTCAGCTAATTCAAGAAACATAGTCATAGTCCATGGCAGGGGTCAAAACATTGCCAGACAACATCTATAATCATGAAAAAGGAAAACAAGTGAGGGTCAAAACAAGAATGGATGACAAGGAACAAAGCACAGGGAGCAAAAAATAAGAACACAAAAATTCACACTAAGGCAATGCAAGGAAAACAAGACAAAAGGATTTAAACAAATTAATTAAGAGCTAAATTCGGAGCAGGCGCACACAATAGGTAGCAATCAACGACAGAATAGTGGAGACACGATTAGAACCCAAACAAATGCACAAAACAAACAATAACACATACAGTAAAAAATCAGCACTAGCAGTAGTTACTGCACTGGAAAATATGCGACATACTGAGAAGAGGAATTCATGATAACTGGAGTGAAATATGACTCTGTAAAATGAAGGCTTCAAGGGACTCTTGAATATCATTTTCAACTCATGTCACACTGAAGCCCAGTACAATGGCACACACTGCCATTTCTGTAGCCTACAAGCTATTAGATATTTATAGCTGAACAAGTTTAACCTTCAGGCCTTTTTTTTTTAATCACGGCAGAAGGTTTCGAAAACAATCTTAAGTGTTTCTTATTACCTTAAGAAAAGATTAACTTGTGTAATTTGTCATGTCATATTTGATGCATATGAGCCATTATCTGGAGAAACTTCATTTTACATTTACATCTAGTCTTGTCTTTGTAATGTGTATCTCTGTTGATATTATCCATGTTCTCAAAAATGGTTAAATAGACCTATTATGAGTTAATCGATTATCTTTTTATAAAGTGCTTCCTATAATAAAGGGTTAAGCTTGGAAACCTTTTAGGAAGCTAATTATTTTAAAGCTCTTGAAGAGTGCACCTTTGTACATAAAAGGAAAAAATCCAGTGTTAAAAGCACAGTTCACAGAAACACAGATTCAGCTATTGAATCACGAACACTTTGTCTCTCTAGCCACCGACTCAGCGTTAGCTGTAGTCAGATGTTTCATTTTTCTTTTGATGAAGGACTGCTTAAAAAAAGAGCCATCACCACAAGGTAGTTTCCTGTCTATGCACAGTATATTACTCATATGCTGCAGCAGCGGTGTCTAAAATTTATTTTATCAGACGGATACACACATTCATTTTGTCCTCAGCTGCAGAAAAGAAAATTATAAAGAATGGAAGGGTGTTACATCTTGATGTGAGTGTATAGCATTTGTATATGTACATGAGAGTAAAATTTCAATCAAGGCATCCTTCAAGCATGTTCACTCCACACTAAAATTTGCCATTTTCTAGTTGTGCTTATTACCTTTTAAGTAATTTAGTTCTATTATTTCAGTAGGCAAAAGTAGCATTATTTGCAGTAGGGTTCCTTTCTAAATTAGGGGCTAGTTGTAGTTTCTTTAAAAAAAAAACGAAAAAAAACAACAACCTTGTAACTGCTCATTAGCAACCATTCTCCCAACTGTCTCAGCTGATTGCTAATTAAGCTAATTACTTAGGTAATTAGTCGTGAAATATTTGTTTGAGAAAGTTAGCTTAGTTCTGGGGTGTTCCTCAGGCCAGCTCAAGGCCAAACGTGGCCTGCGGACATGTGTTAGCTCACAGTCTTTCTCTCGAATGTATGATATGTGGCCTGCTGGCCAAGACACTGTAGATTTTGTTTCACCTGACAGTGGCGGTAGACTAGTTAAAAAGCAAGACCCTTTTTTCCTCTGACTACTCTCACAAATGAATCTGTAGAGTGATATTTAGTCATACTTATAGAGAAAATGTTCAGAGTGTTCATAGAGAAAAGGTGATTTGAAAAGAACTAGAAAGCACTAAGTATGGACAGACATATTAGAGAGAGAGAGAGAGAGAGAGAGGAGAGAGAGAGAGAGAGAGAATGTGTGTGTGGTGCTTTGTAGTAGATTGGCATCCCATCCAGGGAAAATTCATGAATTCACCCACTTTGTGTCCAATTTTCCCAGAACGTGCTCTGGATCAACAAATGATGAAGTGAACAATTGAGTTGCCTTAACTTCTCTGCACAAAGATCTACTGAGAACACTGCTGAAAAATTTAGCTTCGTCAGAACAGCTGCCAGATGCCACAAAATTAAACATTAAACCATTAAGTTAACCAACAACCAACCAAGTTAGTTTCCTTACTTCTTAATTGATTAATAAACATATTTCACTTATAGTGTCTTACTCATGTATTAGTATTAAAAATAATTTGTATGTTATGAAGCACTCATTTCCTGTCTATAAGTACTTACTGTTGGTAAAGGCCGTCTACCAGTTCTAGCTTAGCCTGTGTTTTGGCTTCTCATAGCTGGTCAGATAAAGCATGATCTTTCAGCAGAGAAAGAAGAAGAAGAAAAGATGCACAGCATTTTCCTGGATTGTATGTTCTTTCCAACCTTTTTCTATCTAATTCTTTTTCACATCTGTTAGCTCTGTGATTCTGCTTGCAAGCCTGTCCTCACTTCTCCTCCTTCCAGATGGTGCTCTATATGCAGATGCAGTGTCACCCAGTTAATCCAACTACAGTAGGTCTGCTGCTGTAGAGCTCCAAGTTTTTTTTAAACCTCTGGTAGTGCCAGTAAGCTATTTTCAAAGCTGATTTCATCACCGCCTGGGCTGCTGGCTCATCCCTTCATGTTTTGGCACTCACCGAGACTTAGATCAACCCAGCAAACACATCTACACCTGTTGCACTCTCTACAGAGTTCTCCCTTGTCCTTTCTTTGCTCCTTTGTTCTTTTGTCCTCGCTCTCTATCTGAATTCCACACCTCGTTGTTTGATGCCGTTCTGTTGTTATCTTTAAACCTTGTAAAATTCATATCATCTGGGTCTATTGTTCGCCAGGTCTTCTTGGCAACCGAATGAATGACAAGATGAACTGATCTTTGATCTTTGATGCTATTTTCCAGAGGAAAGTTGCTCCAAACTGACTGCAATCACAATCTCAAATCCCTCCAGCTGACCTACTGACAGTAACATCCTTGATGTGATCTTCACAAAGAGCTTCGCAAAGAGCAAGATCAGCCCAATTCCTAGAAACTCCACTACATTTACTGAGCCATTTCTTTGTGTCATTTTCTTTTACTCTGGAATTTAATATACATCTCTAATCTACTCTGACTATAGTTAGCTTCAAGCTTCAGAAGACACTTTAAAACCCAGTCCCTTCTTTATTTTTTTTCACTGTACTCTCACTTCTGGCAACAAACTCTTTTTTTTAAATAAGAGTCTGCCAACATTGCCACATCTACCCTCTAGACAGCTCTCTCCAGATCTCTGGACTCACTCTGCCCTCTCACTTATAAGCCATCTAGACAAGTATCCTGCAGCCATTGGCTGTCTGACATTCCTTGGTCTGTAACAACAACTCATCCAAGTGTGTGTGGGGGTAATTGGAGAAAATCTAACTTGCCTACAGCTCTTGATATGTACTGCACTGCTTGGCTACTTATTTAACTGAACTTTAAGTAAGTGCTTCAAGCAAGGCTTTGCTATCAAGTGATCTGACTACTTATATTGCCAACACATCCCTTTAATTGATAAGCTGTCCCTGAACTGCACTAATTATACTATTTACAGACCTGTACCCCTCTTTGCATGACTGTCCAAATCCTTTAGGACGTGCCATTTTTACATCATTCCATTTTAGAGTAAATGAGCTCCTGGATGCCAGCCAGTCTGGATACAAGGCTGGACATTTCAGAGGAGCTGTCCTCCTTACAGGCACTACAAAAAGCTCTACAAAAACCAGGGGAAAACTCACGCCTCATATTTCTCAACATGCCACCTCACAGCCTCCCTAAAGACGGTACCCAGGGGTCAGTTCTTGGTCCAATCTTGTTCTTCCTACTTACTAAATCAAAGGGCTCTGTGATCAAATCATGGGGAGAATTTATGTCCCCGCATTACAAGCCTCAGAGAGCTCTGCACTACACTGTATACCTTGATTCACCTGCTTTAGTCTGCCTGGCATGACATTTGCTGAGATCTAAGCATATCTGATCGTATACTTGTAATGTTTCTTAGTGGTGAAATGAGCTTCCTGCTCTTCTTGACTAGCTCTCAGTCTCTTTTCCTTTGGCCACGGTCTAAGTCATCCCTTTGCAGATAATAAGGTGACTTTATACTTTCTTTTGCTTGTTCTTTGCACTCAGGCTGTGTGTATATGTTAGAGAAGATTTACTTTTTATAAATTGAAGACCAGAAATAACTTCATGTAATATATACTGCATAATAAAAATCCTGTCTGAATTATGTTGGTAAAAGAATTTGCACTTTCTCTTGAGTACAAAGACACTCCAGGAGGTTTTTTTCTATGATCTGCCACCAAAACCAAACTGAAGTGTTAACCAAGATTAATAAGCAAAGTAATAGCATATGGACGGCATATTATATTTATATAATATATATATATATATATATATATATATATATATATATATATATATATATATATATATATAAAATGACTTACTATTTAAAATGAAATATTCCAACAGGCATTTTTAGGTAAGTTATTGTGTTCCTAGCACATGTTTAGCCTACAGACATGCTATGGGCATCTGACCTACTAATGATCAAGTGCAATGTACTGTATGTGGCCACCCTGCCTTAAACAAGCTATACAAATAAAGGAAACAGACAAAACAATAAGATCATGTTAAAACAAGGTGTATATATAGTATGCCTAGAATTTTAGTTATAAAACCTTGCATACATCGAAAAGACACCGTTTCTCAGTCTCTCTGTATTATTCAGCGGTCGCTTATCCCATGCAAATTGGTCATAATCATTACAGATGTTCTCAGAGAGCACACATCCAAGCAGCAATTTACTTCTTGAGTTTCAAAACCTCTTTATTTTATGCACTTAATTAGGTCTCCACTTAAGTTTGAAATTGCCTTTTTTTTAAATAGCACTTGCATGAACAAGTACTGTTTGTTCACATTATGAACTCCCAAATGTAATTTCCCCAAAATGTTGAGTCTTTGCACCTTCAGATGTTTGCATGTTGTGTAAATGAATGTGTAACACCATTTTAAAAATTCCTATTTGTCCTAGGATTTATGATCTAATGTTAACCACCTAGATTAATTCTATCAGTTGTCAGCAGGCTAGATCATTGCTAACACTACACGCTATTGTCGGCAGTTGTTGCTGTTCTGCAATTTCAGTTCAAAAAGCTGCATAAATGCTTGAAGTTCACTACAGAAAAGCAGTACCAATAGCTACTTATTCCTGAAACTGTGAAAACTGCAGTTAAATTAGCTTTTTATAGCTTTAGGTGCTCTGACTGAGCAGAGCAAAGACCTGCTTTTGTGGAGGCGTCATGTTTTTTTTCTCAAATTCGCACACTGAACATCCCAAGGTGGGAAATGATGTCATTGCAACCTGCAAATTATCGCTTACAAGTCATCGCAAATGCAGCATAAAACTTAGATCTAACTAGAATTTGTGAATCTGAACCAATAAGCACACACAGCTTATCGGGGTGTTTGGGGAATCATTTCTATCTGTGAGGTTTATAGTGATTATCACTAGGACAAGAAGAAGATAGATTGGGAATTGTAATAAATGGAGTAGTTGTTATGCTTTAAAATCTAAAGTGAAGACCTGAGGCACAATGTACACAGGATCTGATGATTATGTGCTTTAACTCTGCTTGAATTGGATTCTGCTTAACTTAAAAATACAAGCGTTTGCCAAATGAAGAACTGTAGCTCTAATCAGAGAGGTTCAACACTTTCTTTCCAGATTACTCACTTTGCCACAAGCTAAATTTCTAACACTGTGAATATTTAAGGTCAGAAAGCAGTTCCAACTGTGCCACCGGGAAACATAATAATAATAAAAAAAAAAACTTGGTTTGGAAAGTTTTCTTTTCTTAATGATTAATGGACTAAATGGATGGCATTGAGATGGCAAGGATGTGCAGTTTAGTTTTGATGATGCTAAGCACACATTTTAGGGGAATGGCAGCAAATAATTAATGCATCATTTTTTAAGACAATTCCGTGGGATTTGCCCAGAAAAAGCAGAGTAAAAGCTTTATTATCTGCACATACACACACTGTCTGTCATACAGGCTTGGCAGGGATCTTGAAGTTTTTTTTTGTTGTTGTTTTGTTTTGGCTGATTGCTCAGTATATGTATGCAGCGAAGCATTTGGACAACACAAGCTGGACTCCTATCAAGAAACAGGAAGTGAATCTAAGCATTGAAAAGATCCTACCTCTAAGGTTCCCTAATATTGTGCTTTTACCTTAGAGACAGTGTGTGTATCTTGTTTATGACACCTTCCACTGACAGCAGAAATTGATATGACACTAGCAGTCTCACCTGCATATGGGACAGGTGCGTCCTTGTCCAGCGCCACCAGAGGGGGGTCGAGCAGAACCATGTCTGTGTTCTCAGTGATTACACCACGATATGACGTCTCAATCCATGGCTTGTGCTTGTTCACTGAGAGAGAGAGAGAGAGAGAGAGAGAGAGAGAGAGAGTCATTCAGTCAGATTGGCTTTTTACCAAATCACCACTACTAATCACATTTACAGCCTACACACCCTCATTATTCAGAGCTTTCACCAAAAATAAGAAAAAAAAAACCAATGCAAAAAGCTTTGCTGCATGATTTATTAAGGCTTTCAATTGATTCTTTTGGTCTATTTCATCATTTCTATCCTTCAGTTTAGTCATAGCCAATTTCCATCTGCTTTTTGTGTCTCCGGTATCACATGACAGCTCCCCACCTGGGAGGGTGAAGGCTTACATGCGCATGTTTTGAGAGAAGTGAAGCCATCCACCACATCTTTATAAACTGCTGCAACACCAAAGCAGAGTAGCACTAACTGGCTTAGTCTGAGTACAATGGATAGAGGATGGCTGTCCTGTCCACACTGTAAATAGGAGAATTCTGCTCTTTTGGACCCCTTTGCATTGCTGGGATTTGATCCTGTGATCTGATAAGATCGGGGAAACTTATTCTAGTTGAACCATTTCATCAATACTAGAAATGTGGAATGAAGGTAAAATTCCTGACATTACAGCATGTGCTGTATTAGAGCCTGTGCCTATCTCAGGCGTCATTGGGCATCAAGGCAGGATACACCCTAGATGGAGTGCCAACCCATCGCAGGGCACACACACACACACACACTCATGCAATCACACACTATGGACAATTTAGAGATGCCAATCAACCTACAATGCATGTCTTTGGACCGGGAGGAGGAAACCGGAGTACCCGGAGGAAACCCCCGAGGCACGGGGAGAACACGCAAACTCCACACACACACGGCGGAGGCGGAAATCAAACCCCCAACCCTGGAGGTGTGAGGCAAACGTGCTAACCACCAAGCCAACGTGCCCCCCCTAAGTAAGTATAGTATAAATATAAATCCTAAGTATAAATCGTTTATTAAGTACTAGCAATGTAACTTAAACAATTATGCTCTTTATATTAAACAGCTACTCAGATAAGAACAGGAGAGTGCACTCTATCCACTTTTCCCTTTAGAAGAGATCCTGTGGAAGACTTTAGTAGTTTTCTTTACTGTAATCTTTTGTATAAAGTTAAATTATTTTGCATTGCTGGAATTTCTTTGTTTATTTATATGTCTAGCTAGCTAGCTATCTCTACCTACAGTGAATGTAACTAGCAACTGAGCACGTTGTCTGCTTTTTAGTGTGGCTAATTTTGGTAAAGTTTTGTATTAACGAATGAAACAGATAAAATAAAACATACAAATTTGCATTTCAATAATGCACATTAGTAACAATGCAAACACACTCTTGGACCTGGTACACACTACTATATCAGTGTGCTGGCTGAGAATGATTTGGAAAATAAATAAATAAATCAAATAAATAAATCTCTCCATTGTCTCTTTACATTAATGTAGAGCAGTAAAGGCTGACAATCTATACACAGAAACAGATAGAAGATACAGTCAAAAAACTTTACACATTTTATGATCTATAGCTGAAATTCCTGATTTGTTCTACATAAAATCCCTTGCTTGTAAATTATAATCTTAACTGATCACACTGCAAAAAAGGACATCATTACAAATACAAATATCTTGCAAATATCATGAAATCTCCAGCCTCCTAACCAATACAGAGGTCATATTTTCTGGCTGTGGAGACGATCCCCCTGAGCAGAGCTATTGGCAGAACTGAACACCGGCAGCAAATATTCCGAAAGAAGACATTTAAGGACATAACAGATCTCTTCTGAAATGAAATAAACTGGCAGCTGTAGATGAACATAAGGTGAGATTGTCATCGTATGCTCAGCTATTTCTCTAAATGTTAGTTTCTTTCTTTGTTTAGTTAGTAGGGATTGTGTTCTCTTTTTACCTGTACTGTTTTTCCAGCATCAGTTTTCATGTCAAATTCCACCTGCCACACTGATGCTTTCGCTTTTCCTTCACCTATCCCATTCCTCATTCTCTTACACAATTCCTGTCCATCTGTTTCACCCATACATCAACCTCTCCTTCTCTCTCTCTCTCTCTCTCTCTCTCTCTCTCTCTCTCTCTCTCTCTCTCTCTCACTCTCTCACTCTCACTCTCTCAATCTCTCTCTCTCTCTCTCTCTCTCTCTCTCTCTCTCTCTCTCTCTCTCTCTCTCTCTCTCTCTCTCTCTCTCTCTGACACACACACACAGTTCTGTCTGTGTGGGTGACTTATTTTACCGTAGCTAAATACTGTTTCATTCTGACACCTACCAGTAAACCTAACGCTGACCTCAAAATGTTTGGCTCATCTAAGTTTTTTTTTTTTTTTTTTTTTATAAAAAAGCAATCCGGGGGACAAATGATAGATAAATGCCCCAACAACTGTCATATTTCCATTCCATTATGAACACACATCCATCCCTGATATACTTCTCCACTCCCACTCTGTAATGACTTTACAGTATGATTTCTTTGGAGAATATCTGCCCCAATTCATTTCTTTGAAGTGGGAGAATGCTCACACACACACACACACACACACACACACACACACACACGCACACACCTTTGGTGAGAGCATGGAAAAATGAAGGGTTGGTCCATGGGGCATTGAATTTTCCGTCTTGAATTTAATATTTTAATGACACATCATGCTGGTTTGGTTTATATATAATCTGTTCTTCTCTCTCTCTCTCTCTCTCTCTCTCTCTCTCTCTCTCTCTCTCTCTCTCTCTCTCTCTCTCTCCCTCACACACACACCGCCATCACCATCACAATGCTTTGCAAACATTTATGTAAGAACTGTAATCATGTCCACAGTGTTCATTGTTCAGAGAGAGAGAGAGAGAGAGAGAGAGAGAGAGAGAATTGCCAGAGTATAAAAGTAAGACAGTAAAATATAGAAAGACAGGAAGATAGTGAAACGGAGAGAGAGAGAGAGAGAGAGAGAGAGAGAGAGAGAGAGAGAGAGAGAGAGAGAGAGAGAGAGAGAGAGAGAGAGAGAATTGCCAGAGTATAAAAGTAAGAATGTAAAATATAGAAAGACAGGAAGACAGTGAAACGAAGAGAGAGAGAGAGAGAGAGAGACAGAGAGAGAGAGAGAGGAGACTAAAGATGGTATAAAAGCATTTGTAATTAAAATGAAGTCTGGAGCGAATTAAACTTTGATAAGGTCAACTCACACACTGCTCAGGCTCTTCTAACACTGCCCGAGGGACATGAGACAAGCAGAAATGAGGACACGGACACACACACACACACACACACACACACACACACACACACACACACACACACACACACACAAGTTCTATAAGGTTCTTGGCACACTTGCAGTACTAAATAAATAGAAATTTAAACAGTACTACAGTCTGTTGATGAGTGTGTGTGTGTGTTTGTGTACACGCATCTTGCGCATGATAGAAGTTGACACCATGAACAATGACCTTGTAGGGTAGTCTCCACATTAGCTAGTCCTCATGTAGTGTATTTTTAGACAGAACCTGATCAAGCCCCCTGAAAGTGCTAGCAAGAACTAAGCAACATTATGTGCACTCTACAGAACATATGTACTGTCTGCTTTGTCTTGCACAAGTTTACACACATGCACTGTGTTCATTTACTTAGTCCTTTGTTCTGTGTTTTATGTAGAACACTGGTCCTGGAAGAATGTTTTTTCTTTCCATTATGTACTGCACAAGGTAAGTGTGGTTGAAATGACAAAAGCTTCTTGACTTGACTTGACAAGGATGCTGAGGTAAAAGGAGCACTTCGGTATTAAATCGTGATGCTGTCCCATGGTTGCTCCTGTAGTTTTATTCTGCAGCTGTTAACAACTTATGGAGGTGTTTCTCACACAAAATCATTAGTACCCCTCAGGAGCATGAGCAGTCTGCTGTATGTCTGTATCAGTGGAGATAAAGGTGACAGGAAGATAAACAAGGAGCTTATATACCACTTGCAGCTTACAAGATACATACGAACATTAGTGTAGTAACACTTTAAGCTCTTTCTTTCCCTATTATTATTATTATTATTAAAATCCATCATTCATACACCCATTTTCTGTTGTGCTTTTCCTACACGTGGTCCCATGGAGCCTGAAATCTATCCCAAGGGATTCAGGGCACAAAGGCGCTGGACACCCTGGCCCCATAGAGCTGACTCATCTCACACACACACACACACACACACACACACACATTTACATTCAAACACATACACTATGCACACCTTAGAGATGGCAATCAGCTTATAACACATATCTTTGGACTGGGGGAGGAAACTGGAGTACCCAGAAGAGACCCCTGAAGCATGGGGACAACATGATGAGGTAATGAGATGAGGCAAACATGCTTGCTATTAAGCCTCTGTGCTCACTGTTATTATTATTAAATAGTAGTAGCAGACGAGGTGGCTTGCGTTACTGTCTGTGAGCATTCCAGATGTTTTTCTCATGTTTATACAGGCTTCCTCCGGGTTCTCTGGTTTCTTCCTACGTCCCAAAACCATGCCGGTGAATTGGAAACTCTAAACACTACAGTAACCTAAGATCAGGATCAAACCAGCGACCCTGTTAGAGAGTTTACAGATATAACAATAACAATAATTTAAATTGTCAGAAGGTGTCCATTACACGTCCACATAATTTAAGAGTTGTAGTAAAAAGGTTTTTTTTCTTTTCTCAAAGGACTGGGGTTTCCAGTATTATTCAGAAAGGGTCAGTGTGTGTGTGCAGGGTTTTATTCGAACCAAGCAAAAGCCATGCCTGAGTGTATTGAAAGCCAGGTTGATAGGGCTCCTGCTTGACTGCAGTGCAAACCTGGATGGAAGGAGCTCTAAATAATATTTAATAAATAAATGTAACGTCTTTCTTGTTGGCAAAGTGATATGCTGTTAGCAAAATTACACCCTCCTGTCTGTGCTGTTAGGTTACTTTATCATGTATTATTTCCATGGAACAGTTCTGTTGTGTGCTATTCTTTACTCACTTTTCATAGTGATTAATTTTTCAGTTTTGTTTCTTTAATACACTCTATCAAAGCTTGGACTCTCAGATTCATGCTGCTATCCAACACATGTGGATAGATATTAGACACTAATATGAGTATCGATGTGCATAAAAGACAATAAAGAAAAAAATGAAACTAGAGAAGCTGAGGAACTGGGAGATGCTGGAGACCAAAGAACAAACACAGCTTAACATTGCTCATCCTGACGCTGCTGCTGTTTTGTGTAGTTAGAAGATGAAAAATGGCCTTGACAAGCATCTTATCCTATATCTGCCACCACAACTGAGGGGACACACACACACACACATACACACACACACACACACACACACACACACACACACACACACACACACACACACACACACACACAAAACATAGATGAAAACCACCTGGAAAAGGAAAAATATTTATTCCATCTATCTATTGTGCTACCAGAGGCACTGAATTAAATCCGCACATTGGGTCCATTATCTCATTAAACAGTCACAAACACACACATACACACACACACACACACACACAAACACACACACACACACACACAACACTAAGGACTGTAATTAGTCCCTAATGATGCTCTTAGGCCTCTCTCGTCTGGACATTTTATACGAGACCCACAGACGGCAGTTTATCTTTACCAGCAATTATTCTACATGTTTTCACTTTCTATTCTCTCTATCTATTATCCATCTCTTTCGTTATTGCTCTCTCACACTCTCGGTCTATATCTCGACCTTTCAAAATCTCTTAAAATCTCACAATATTTTTATTTCACTTTGCTAATAGAATCATCTATCTATCTATCTATCTATCTATCTATCTATCTATCTATCTATCTATCTATCTATCTATCTATCTATCTATCCATCCATCTATCCATCCATCCATCCATCAATCAATCCATCCTTCCTTCCTTCCTTCCTTCCTTCCTTCTTTCCTTTCCCTATCACTCTGTCATAACATTCTCTCTCTCTCTCTCTCTCTCTCTCTCTCTCTCTCTCTTTCTCTCTCTCTGTATGCCCTGTATTCCCACATTTTTCCTTTCTTTTTTAGCTTTCTTCCTATACTCATCCTTTTTCCCTCTTTCACTCTCTTCTTTCTGTAATTCTGTCTGTCTTTCAGCTCTGATTATAGATGAAAGTTGTCATTTTGGCTTTATTCATGCCTCGCCTCATCACACACACACGCACGTACGCACGCACGCACACACACACACACACACACACACTACGGGAATGGTTTTAATAAATCTAATGTGACTCAGACACACACACACACACACACACACACACACACACACACACACACACACAGGAGAGTGCAATCCAGTACGAATCTAACACACATCTCTATGGCATTTACATTCTCTTTCATTGTTGTTCACAGTGAGGAGCACAAGACTCGCTCACACTCTCACTGCAGGACAGAAAAGCGAAGCGATCTGCCCGTCTGGGAGATACTGCAGATACTGTAAGAACTGGACACAGGCAGTGAACCTGAAAAAGACCAACTCTGATTCTAGAGAAAGCTCATTATGTTGGCTTTTTTCAGGTTCACTGCCTGGGTTCAGTGCACAAAGTAGTTCTTCAGCTCTGATCCAGTGCTGTCTGATTCGTCACCATTTAAGTCTGGTTTCAACTCCATTTACATTTACCTTAGTCGGCTGATGCTTTTGTCCAAATCGCTTTACACGTGGGACAGGATTCATCAGAGCAGTTGAAGGTCAAAGGCTTTGCTTAAGGACTCGACAGTGGCAGCTTGGAGATACTGGGATTTAAACTCATGACCTTTCAATCAGTAGTCCAATGAGTCAACCACTGACCCACAACTACCCTCAGCTTGGGCTGTCAGATACTTCTTACAGAATTAGTTCTTCCTTCTATGTCTTCTATTTCTACCATTTTTAGCCAGTCATATCTGATTTGTAAACCTTAGCAACTAATTTCTGATTCTCATCCCCTGGCAGTTATGTCATTCATACCCCTCTGCTGCTTAGATCTGATTCTTACTGATTCTTACCCCTTAGCAGGTTATGTCTTTTACCCCTCTGCTTCTTATATCTGATTCTAATGCCTCAGTTGGTTATGTCTGATTTTAACCCCTCTGTTGCTTAGATCTGATTCTCGATCTGATTGTCTGCCAAATGACAGGAATGTAAATTCTTACCCCTCAGCTAGTTATGTCTGATAATTACCCCTCTACTGCTTAGATCTTATTTTTACCCCTCAGATGGATATGTCTGATTTTTACCCCTCTGCTGGATATGTCTGATATTTACCCCTTAGCTGCTTTGATCTGATTCTTACCCCTCAGTTGGATATGTCTGATTTTTACCATTCGCCTGCTTATATCTGATTCTTACTGATTCTTTCCCCTCAGCTGGTTATGTTTGATATTTACTCCTCTGCTGCTTAAATTTGATTCTTATGCTTCAGCTACTTATGTCTGATTACCTCTCTGTTGCTTAGATCTAATTCTTACACCTCAGCTGGTTATGTCTGATTTTTACACCTGGGCTGCTTAGATCTGATTCTTACCCCTCAGCTGGATTTCAGATTTTTACAACTGAGCTGCTTAGATCTGATTCTTACCCCTCAGCTGGTTATGTCTGATTTTTACACCTGGGCTGCTTAGATCTGATTCTTACCCCTCAGCTGGATGTCAGATTTTTACCCCTGAGCTGCTTAGATCTGATTATTACCCCTCAGCTAGATATGTCTGATTTTTACCCCTGAGCTGCTTAGATCTGATTCTTACCCCTCAGCTGGATATGTCTGATTTTTACCCCTGAGCTGCTTAGATCTGATTATTACCCCTCAGCTAGATATGTCTGATTTTTACCCCTGAGCTGCTTAGATCTGATTATTACCCCTCAGCTAGATATGTCTGATTTTTACCCCTGAGCTGCTTAGATCTGATTCTTACCTTTCAGCTAGTTATGCCTGATTTTTATCCCTGAGATGCTTAGATCTGATTCTTACCCTTCAGCTGGATATGTCAGATTCTTACCCCTCTGCTGCTCAGATCTGATTCTTAAGCCTCAGCTAGTTATGCCTGATTTTTACCTCTCTGCTGCTTAGATCTGATTCTTACCCCTTAACTGATTATGGTATTTACCCCTCTGCTGCTTAGATCTGATTTTTATACCTCAGCTGGTATTGTTTGATTTTTACCCCTTTGTCAGTTCTGTCTGATTTTTCCCCATAGCGCTTTCTGTCTGATTCTCACACCTCAGCTAGGATCTATCTGATTTATCACATTTATCCAGTTAGAATTGATTTTTAATCCTTGGCTGCTGTCTCCACCAGCTGTGTATCTCTGCCAGCTATGTCTGATTCTCAACAATTAGCTACTTCCGTCTATTCCATTCCTCTTATCTGGTTACGTCTGATTAGTAATTCTAAACTCTTCATTTTATTAAAGTGATATAAAAGGGAGTACAGTGCAAGCTCACAGCCATTAAAGAGCTGACAGCAATATAAAAAATGCTGACCAGAAATGTGTGAGAACACAGTAGGAGGAACAAAAAGGGCAAAAGCTAGACACACAATCACATCCACGCTACTGGACAGGGAAATGAAGTTCCTGCTGTCATTCGGTGAACACAAGCTACAGTGACAACTGGACCCAACAGAGAGATCCTGTCAGAAATGATCTCAGGCAGTGAACCTCAAAAACACCAGCATCATGATCTGCCAAGGGATCTTCCTGATACTAGACTATAATTTTTTTTTTTTTTTTTAGGGTTTACTGACTTCTCCAGGTATTTATTTCTTCTTTAATAGATGCATTTTGATTATTACAACACTTTGTGCTTTCTCAATGTACTACAATTATCCCTACTTTGTTTTATAATCAGAAGTTTTCGATTCTTTGACTGGATTGTAATGCACAGCTTGTCATTTTGATGTGTAGCCCAGCCGCTCATTTGATTGCCATGTTTCATTTATCACAGACTCACCAGTTAAATAAAAACAATGCCATCTGTTTAGTGAGCATTCTCCAGCGTGTGAATTCCTCTCCAGTATTAACTTGTCAACTTCTTTGGTTCATTAAATTCTTTCATTCAATGTCACGACAGATTGTTTTCACTGAGAAGGACGCACTTGCTTTTTGTATACACGTGTATACAAGTTCTCGGTCTCACGCTATTCCAGAGGAACAGGTGAAATAAAATAAAATAAAATAAATAAATAAATAAATAAATAAATAAATAAATAAATAAATAAATAAATAAAGGACCTTCTTTGACCCTGCTTTACTTATAATGGTCAAGGGTTACAGTCAGCATTAACATTTCGCTGTTTATGTAAAAGGTGTAGAACTGTGTGCAATTATCTAAACATTATTTTGAATAAAGATCACTTTGTATAGTGTGTTGTGATACTTTTGTATTCTATTACCTGCATAAGAGCTAAAACAGCTGAGCAATATTAAATTTTCCTACTGGTGCTCGGTTGATTACTTCTAAATTCGTTGTTAATTTAATTTGTTTTCAAACTCGACCTACATTTAGCGCTGAAAGGAAATTAACCCGTTGACATTTTTTTTTTTTTTTTGTCAGAGCAAAAACAGCCAAGAATCCCAGGAGTAAAATATCCATCAGTTAGCATCGCCGCGTGCTGTTTAGAAGAGCACTCTGAAATGATTGTATCAACGCTTTTCTTTTGGAATGACCCTGAAAGACTGCAAATGGCTGCCACAAGTGTTCTCTCTCAAAATCCCCTGTGTAGGCTTCGCTTATTTGGTTTGGACTGCACTGTGCATCAGGGAGTTTCAGCATGGCAGTGAGTGCACTAAATGAAAAAGCCTGCAGTCACTATTTGCAATAAAGTGGACATTTCTGCAATATCGATATATAACCATCTCAGTTTGGTGCAAATTATTTGACAGTGCAATCTAACCCACTGTATGGGGTCTACACGGTCACTATAGCTACGCCAGATTGGACAAACATAAAACAGTCGAATAGAAAAAACACAAAGCGAGAAAAATGACAAATAGCAGCGATTTCATTCCATTTTCCGTACTGTTTATACTACACAGGGTCAAGGGGAACCTGAAGACAATCCCAGGGGGTTTAGAGTCCAAGGTGGAGAACACCCTGGACACATCACTGGTCAAACAACAATGATCATCAAAGTTAACAGACACTAAAGAGTCCAACATTGGGTCCTTACAATTGTACCATTTAATTCAATTCAATTTTATGTGTTTGACACTTATCACGATCAGCTTTAGAGAAATATATAAATTCATTTACTCTCCATGATTTTCTGCACAATTTTACTGTATTTTCTTTGATTTGTTTTTTTTTTTTGAGTTGAAATTTGTTTTCTGATACATTACAGCAGAAAAAAATTATTTTATATTGTTTTGAGATTTGTGGTCCTATAAGACATGATACTGTATTATAGCATTATCCAGGGGGATGTGGTATCTTAGTGTTTATAGTGTTGAACTACTGATTGAAAGGTTATGAGTTTTAATCCCAGGTCCACTGAGCTGCCTCTGCTGGGCCCCTGAGCAAGGCCCTTAACCCTCAATTGCTCAGTTGCACAATCTTGTTCATTCCATGTGACAAGGAATAATCGTAAAAGACAAAAGTTTAAAACCAGAGCTACCATTTACCCAGTTATCTCAGTTATTTCACTATTCTGGAAGAGACATGAACACAGAGCACGCTCAAACCAGCACGGATTTATACACTCCGCTCATCACACTGAGGCAACTCTTGGCGCTGTGAGACTACATGGAGTAGATTAGACGCTATCAGACAAGACAGCCTGACAGAGTCTTCTTACTGAGTCCATTTACATGTACAACTTAATCTGTTTACCTGCTAAATCAGATTCTGGCTGTAATTTGATCTGCTGGAGTGTGTGCACTTTTGCAACATGATATCAGGAAAACCCCAGATGTAAAAGAGTCACTCAATTTAGATTTCTATTTTAATAACACCGTTATTAGGTTACTTCAATTCTTTTTTAATGTAGCTGATAGCATTGTATGTTTTCAAAAGCAATTCAGGAAGTTAAACTGTTTTATCGATCAAAAAGCTCCGCCTCCTGTCAGCATTTCAATCATGAACTGTTTAACCTCTAGAAGCCTTTACTTCCTTTATCCCTTTACTTCCTTTAACCCTACACTTCCTTTATCACTACACCTCCTTTATCCCTTTACTTCCTTTAACCCTACACTTCCTTTATCCATTTATTTCTTTTAACCCTTTACTTCCTTTATCCCTACACTTCCTTTATCACTACACCTCCTTTATCCCTTTACTTCCTTTAACCCTACACTTCCTTTATCACTACACCTCCTTTATCCCTTTACTTCCTTTAACCCTACACTTCCTTTATCCATTTATTTCTTTTAACCCTTTACTTCCTTTATCCCTACACTTCCTTTATTCCTTTACTTCCTGAATGGCACATCTTATGTTTAACAAATCCGAGTCTAAAGATAACTACATTACTTCTTATTTCATATGTAAATACTAATATTTTAATATCCTTTATAAAAAAAAATACTCTGTGTCATGAAGTGCCATGTTGCATGAAGGACAGACTGTTACTATCCTGTAATAAAAGATAGATAGATAGATAGATAGATAGATAGATAGATAGATAGATAGATAGATAGATAGATAGATAGATAGATAGATAGATAGATAGATAGATGTATGTAATTTTTTTTCGTTATTATTTAAATGTTTATGCACATTTTTGAATAATTATAATATTTACACACAAAAAAACATTTTTTCGATTAATTAAAAATATTTAGAAATGCATGCAGTGGGATTTAATATTGAATATCAGATTTAATATATGAATTATACATTAATATGCTGTACATATGTTGCAGTTTTTCTTCACACTATCTAAACAGATGTTATTTTTTTACTATGCAGATAGACCCTTATTCTTAGTTTTTATTATACACCCTTTTTTTTCTTCAGACAATAAAGAGCAAGCACTTAGTCCGGTAATAAACTGAAGAAAGAAAAAAAAGAAAAAAGGAGTTAGATATCCTATATGCAAGACATACAATAATAATAGAAATAAATAAAGATTTATATATATATATATATATATATATATATAGCTTTATTTATTTCTAATATATATATATATATATATATATATATATATATATATATATATATATATATATATATATATATATATATATATTATTTTTATATATATATAAATATTTTATGTATTATTTATTGATTAATTATAATATTTGAACATTATTTTTTAATTGTTTTAAAAGATTTAGCAATATATAATTAATTAAATAAAGATATTTTTTATTAGTGATGTATTATTATTTATTACATTTACATGTCTGCCATTTGGCAGATGCCCTTATCCAGAACGACTTAATTTAATTTATATAAATAAAATTATATAAGAATATATAATTTATATAAGAATTATATAAGAAAATAATTTATCCCATTTTATGCAACTGAGCAATTAAGGGTTAAGGGCCTTGCTCAGAGGCTCAGCAGTGGCAGCTTGGTGGACCTGGGATTTGAACTCAGCCTTCTGATCAGTAGTCCAACACCTTAACCACTAAGCTTATTATACCCTCATCCTAGTCTACACAGATGATATTATTTGATACATAAAAAGTTATCAATAAATATGCACTTTGTGTCTCTTGAAGCATGGGCATTTTTGTATTTATATGAAATAGCTGTTATTTCAGTAGAGAAATCTGTTTAGTAACACAGTAAGAATCGATCCTCTGTGATCTGAGAATGCATGAATTTAGAAGATGGGATATTCTATGCCTTAAAAGTGTGAAAGAATATGATATTAGAGCTAGTAAGTATTTCTCATTTACATTGCTGATTGAGGATATGTGATAACAAACACGCTTGTTCTTTTTTTTATAGAATTATGAATGGCATGGGAGTTTGTTTTTATCTGATAAAGTTCTCGAAAAGTGAGTTATTATATATTTTATTAAATTGGTTAGGTGTGAAGAAAGAAAGAAGAGACATCTGTTTGTTTGTTATTAATGTAATATTGTTTCTGGAGCTGTGCTGTGTACATGCCGCATCCTCTGACTTTCAGATTCCAGCATTTCTTTTTTTTAGAAAAGATTTATTTATTTGTGAAAATAAAGTGTATTTCATGGCTAAGTTAAGTCAAGTTAAGTTATTCTGTTTCTGATGCTGTGTTTAATTCTAAATGATACATTTTTGCCGTGCAAATTGTGTTCATCAGGTTTACCAGGGTCTAACACACAACACTCAGAGACGCTAATGATGAAGCCTTACACCTAGCGCGGTTCAGTGTGTTTAGCTTCAAGCGTTATAGTCAAATCGTCAAGACACAAGACTTAATCCCAGTTTACTCCAACCTGACCTGCCTTTATGAGAAATAATTAGCTGCTCTAACATCCCACACACACACTCACGCACACACATCCTGCTGAATAAATACGGTGCGCTCGCTAACTCAGAGATTAGGCTAGAAATGGAATAAAGGTCATCAGGAAAGGTCGAAGAGAGCCGTGAATAAAAATGACTCACAGCTAATAACAGTGAGTTTGTTTGGGTATCCGACACCTGCCTTCCGGCACGGCAGAGAAAACGCTTTATAACAATGCTATCAGAAATCACCACCATGCGCATGTCACGTCACTGTTGATAAGTGAGAATAGTGCGATCGGAGGAGGAGAGAGTGTGAGGAGCATCACGGCATGAGGGAGAGAGACAGAAAGCTGAGGTTCACTAATAAACTGAGAATAAACATGGCAAATAACATCACTGCTTTTCCATCCAGCAATCCTGAGCTTTTTTACGAAATCATTCAGAATGAACTTAATTAATTATAATTCATTTAAATAAGAATTTTTAACTATATCCTGTAACAAAAATAAACAGCACATCAAAGATTTATCTGAAAAATGTACCATTTACTATTTTTTTTTTTTTTTTAACAAATAAGTTTTATTGAAATACAGATTTAAAGAAGAATTGCAATATTACAGACTCTTTTACCTTAAATAGAAGGTAAATAATAAAAAATAAAAATAAAAAAAACCCATCACCAACCATCCCTTACCAGACCTGTGCACATTAAATTGTGACATATGGTGAAAAAATATTAAGATATTACAATAATAAATGATGCATTAGTCCATAGGGTTTCCATCAAGATAACAGAGAAAAGAGCACCAGATTTTGTCAAACTGCTCTATTTTGCCATTCAAATAGTAGCGAATTCTTTCCAAATGTAGAGTGGAAGTCATCTCTCCAAGCCATAACTTGACCGTAGGTACCTCCTTCTTCTTCCAGAACAATAATAGTAATTTCTTAGCTGTAGTTAAACTGTATGCAAGCAATTTGTGTTGTCCTCCTGATAATGGATGCCTATGTTCAGAAAGTCCCAGAATGATCAATGATGGGTCAGGCTGCATTTGTTCCCTAAATATTTCTGAAAGCACATCAAAAATTCCATTCCAATAACTCTGTATTCTTGAGCAAAACCCATTTCTTTCCATTGCATGAAGGTCCTGTCCAATATTGATGGTTTAAATGATGGATTCTTAGCGATGGGAGTTAAAAAAGAAAGGGACTTTATCTTGAAGTGTTCTTTTATCTGTTTCCAGATACGCAGTATATTTCGAATTACTATACTATTATTGAAGGTCGAGTGGTCTAAAGTTACAGGGGAAAGAATCACCGCTCCTGGATTGTAGGGATAACACTGATCACAAACTATTTGGAGCCAATTTAGAGGGGTGTTATGATCTTCCAACCACAATGAAATTAGTCTGATGTAAGAAGCCCAGTAATAAAGACGAAAATCTGGGAGTGCCAGACCTCCCTCTCCTTTAGGTTTACAAAGGTGTGCCTTCTTAACTCTGTGATTTTTATATCCCCATAAGAACGGAAGAATAATCGAATCTAATTGCTTAAAAAATGATTTAGGTAGAAAGATCGGAATATTCTGGAATAGATACAGTATCTGTGGTAAGAATATCATTTTAATTGCATTTATTCTGCCGAATAAAGAGATCGGGAGTGTTCTCCAAAATTGTATATTATCTTGCAGTTTGGAAATTAAAGGGCTAAAATTAGCCTTTAAAAACAAAGAATATTTATGGGTAACTACAATTCCAAGATATGTAAATTTTTCCATAGAAACTTTAAACGGAGAGGACCGTATCGAAGACTGATCTTTTAGTCCAATGGGCATTAGCTCACTTTTATTTAAATGAACTTTAAACCCTGAAAATGTCCCAAACACATTAATAGTGTTCATAATAACCGGCAGGCTCACATGAGGCTTGGTAATGTATAGCAGGATGTCATCTGCATATAAGGATATTTTATTTTCTGTATTTAAAGTGTTAAAGCCATGAATAGAAGGGTCAGAACGAATAGACTGAGCAAGGGGCTCTACGGTCAAAGCAAATAAGAGAGGAGAAAGGGGGCAGCCTTGCCTAGTCCCTCTCTTGAGATTAAAGGAACCAGACAAGGTATTATTGGTTATTACCTGAGCTGTAGGACTTTTATACAAAATCTTAATCCAATCTATAAATTTATCACCCACGTCAAATTTTTTTAGCACTGCGAAAAGATAATGCCACTCCACTCGATCGAATGTTTTTTCGGCATTTAGAGAGATTATTACCAGATTGTCTTGAATAGCTTTGGGGTGGTGCATTATATTAAAAAGACGCCTAGTGTTTTGAGAGCCATTCCTGCCAGGAATAAATCCGTTCTGATCAGGGTGAATTAGACCACTAATTAAACTACCAAGTCTATTTGCGAGTATCTTTGATAGTATCTTCTGATCTACATTAAGGAGAGAGATCGGTCTGTATCCTTCCACCTCTTCTGCATTTTTACCTTTTTTGGGAATAACAGTTATGATTGCTTCACTGAATGTCGATGGTAGCCCATTGACTAATGCCTCCTCAAAAGTTCTAAGCAGGTAGGGGGAAAGAGTTTCATTAAATTTTTGATATAATTCAGGAGGCAAGCCGTCTGGACCCGGAGTTTTACCGGTCTTTAAGGAATTTACTGTACTTTTTAACTCTTCTAAAGATATATCCTTATTAAGGGAATCACGCTCATCTTGAGTAAGAGAGGGAAGATTACATTTATTTAGAAATTTATCCATAACTTGGAAGTCAATGCAAGGGTCGGAGGAGTATAAAGATGAATAGAATTCCTTGAAGCAGTTGTTTATATCTTTAGACGAGGTAAACTGTGCTCCAAGTTTAGTCTTGATCTTATGAATTGTCTTATCGTTTTCTAATTTACGTAACTGTCTGGCAAGTAGTTTATGTGGCTTTTCCCCGAATTCAAAATATTTTTGTTTAATGAAAAGGAATGATTTACTTAGTTTGTCTGAAGCAATTTTATTATACTCATATCTTAACTGTAGAATTTTTTTGTATGTTTCTAATGAGGGGTTTTTCGCATTTTCGTTATCTAATAGATGAATTTGCTTTCCTAAATCTAAAAGTTTTGCTTTATACAGTTTATTTTTGGATCCCTGATAAGAGATAGCACATTCTCTAATAAAGGCTTCCAGTGTCTCCCAAAGAAGTCCTGATGAAACTTCAGGGGTATCGTTATTCCTAAAAAATATTTCCAATTGCGTATGCATGTAATCTTCAAATTTAGGATCACTGACAAGCCGAGAGTCCATTCTCCACACAGGACGAGAGGATGTTAAATTACTAAGGGCAAGTTCAAATGTGACAGGAGCATGATCTGAAATTAGTATATCATGGATCTTACTGTTCATGATATTAGAGATTAATTTGTTTTCTACCAGAAAATAATCAATGCGTGTATATACATTATGAACTTGTGAGTGAAAGGTATAATCTCTCTTGGTGGGATGAAAAAGTCTCCATATATCTACTAAATTAGAGTTATTAATAAATACATTTAAGAAATTTCTTGAATTAGACTGGGGAGCTCTCTTAGAAGATGATCTGTCCAAGTACCCATCTAGGACACAGTTAAAGTCCCCCCCTATGATGAGAATAGTTTGAGACATATCAGGAATAAGAGCGAAACTTTCTTGAAAAAATCCTGGTCGTCATAATTTGGGGCGTAGACATTCAGTAAAGTAATATGAAAAGAGCATATTTCGCCAGACAATATAATATATCGACCCTCTTTGTCAGTTTTCCATTTACTATTTTAATGAATTATTACTACAATATTTTATTTATTAATTAATTTTGTATTTTTTGTAATACAAAAACTATAACTCCTTCAGCCATAACATTAAAAGCAATGACAGGTGAAGTGAATAATGTTGATTATCAGCGTCATAGGCAGCCAAGACTCACTGATGAGGTGCAAAGGCTAGTCCATCTGGTCCGATCCCATAGAAGAGATACTGTAGCACAAATTGCTGAAAACATTAACACTGGCTATGACAGAAAGGTGTCAGAACACAAAGTGCATCACAGCTTCCTGCGAATGGGGCTGTGTAGCTGCAGACTGTTCAGAGTGTCCATGCTGACCCCTGTTTACTACTGAAAGCACCTACAGTGGGCATCAGAACTGGACCATGGAGCAATGGATTAAGGTCTGGTCTGATAAATCGCATTTTTTTATACTATGTGGATGGTTGGGTGCATGTGCATCACTTAACTGGGGAAGAGGTGGCACCAGAATGCATTATGGGAAGATAGTAAACCAGCAAAGGCAGTGTGATGCTCGGGGCAATATTCTGCTGGGAAACCTTGGGTCCTGGTATTCATGTCGATGTTACTGTAACACGTACCACCAACCTAAACATTGCTGCAGACAAAGTACAGCCCTTCATAGCAACGGTATTCCCTAATTCCTGTGTCTTTTTGTAGGATAATGTTCCCTGACACACTGCAAAAATTGTTCAGGAATTGTTTGAAGAACAGTTCAAGGACTTGACTTGGCCTCTAAAATCTCAATCTGATCGAACATCTATGGGACATGCTGGACAAACAATTTCAATCCCTGGAGGCCTCACCTAACAACTTACAGGACTTAAAAGATCTGCTGCTGACATCTTGGTGCCAGATACCACAGCACACTTTCAGAGCTTTTGAGGAGTCCAGGCCTTAAAGGGTCAGAGCTGTTTTGGAGGACAAAGGACGAAGTTACTTACTTCAACTGAAGTTATGTCTAATTATAAATCAGTGTATTGTTAGTTATTGTGTTATAGAATAGTTATTCTGCATTTGGATGCCTCCAAGTTTGTCTTTTGTTAGCAACAAGCTAGGAAGCTAACTGTGATGAATTATGTGTTCCATATTTTCCTTCTCGAACAGTGAACTGTATAGTCAGTGTTATGGATATAACAAGTGGTTATACAAGTGTTGACTGAAACCAAATACTTTTAATATATAGAGTACAACTCATTTAAAGGTAAGAAGTACTACTCAACTTGTTGAGAAGTTGAGAAGACTGACCCAAGTTGAAATTTCAACGTTAGGGGTGTTTTTTGCCTTGTACAGGTTAGAGAATTACAAATTACCGCCTGGAGTTGATATTAGCATTAGAAACACAGACACTTGCTCACCTTAACAGCATAAAGTGATCACAGATCAAATGCTTCATGTTTCACAGTGATGATCAGTAACATGAGCTGACATCAACATGAAACACGACTTAATCTCCAGTTTAGAGCTTTGTGACCTGTTTTGAGTGAAGGAACCTGAAGGCTGAGTATAAAATGTAGAAATCCTTCTGATTAAAAGAGGGCATAAGTTCAGGTTCGGTGGATGTACTAAGTAAACACCGCCAGCACCAAAAAAGAAAAAAAACCAAAAACAAATATGTTAACGCGTGCAAAAGTTTGTTTTTCTGTATAGAAAGAACAAGATAAAGCAACCTCTCCAGTGTATCTCTAAAACAGAATTTAACACAAAAACCCATTAGAATAAAACTTAAATCTTATAGCAGTTCACTATTACCAAAAGTAATATCGAAAAGTATTATCGAAAGTTTGCACCCCCCAACCCCCATCCCCCTGATATGCTCTATGTAATTTGTTCAAATGTGTCACATTAGGGTGTAATAACTTAAAAAACTCAGTATGTTTACATATTTTTAGAGATAATGAGCCACAAAGAGTCAAACAGATGAAAAAAACATTCATCATAAGACTGTACACAGAAATGGAGAAAAGTATAAAATGATATCAAATTGCTTAGGATCAAAGTGTTGTGGAAAACCATTACTGATGATGGAAACAGAAAAGCGGATGCTGCCAAGAAGTGGTATATATGTAGGGAGCCAAAAGAAAAAAAAATGCAATAAAAACAGAGCAGATTGTGGAATAAAGCAGCATAGTGACATCAAAGATTCCTACTGCTACTCAGGTCAGTACTTATTCAATATTTATATGATTTGCTCAAAAATCATATCAATGCCAGGATTAAAAAAATACATTAAAATATCTATTTATTATTCATGATTATTTTTTATTAATATATTTATTGTGGGTAGCATGGTGGCTTAGTGGTTAGCACGTTCGCCTCACGTGTCCTGGGTTCGAGTCTTGCTCCTGCTCACTGTGTGTGTGGAGTTTGCAGGTTCTCCCCGTACTTCATGGGTTTCCTCCCACAGTCCAAAGACATGCTTCTAAGCCGATTGGAGTCTCTAAATTGCCCATAGTGTGTAAATGAGTGTGTGTGCCCTGCGATGGGTCGGCACTCTGTCCAGGGTGTATCCTGCCTTGATGCCCAATGACGCCTGAGATAAGCACAGGCTCCCCGTGACCCGAGAATAGATCGGATAAGCGGTACAGACATTGAAATGAAATGAAATGAAATATTTATTGTGTAAATGCGAAATTGTGATATTATAACATGGATTATTCTTCTTTTTTTCTTTTTTTTTTTTTTTTTTTTTTAATATTTACAAAAGTATCGATTCATTTATTGTATTATTATTAAAGTAATAAATTAATATTGGATTCAAGAAGTGCAATGAGTAGCAGGGGAAATAAAAATAAATAAATAAATTTAAAAAAATAAATAAATTTAAAAAATGCCAGCCAGAATGTGCAAACATCCAGAAACAGATTAAAAAACTCCTCAGAGGAAAGTGCAATAAAAGTACATATTTTTTATCACAGTCTAAAATATCATTTTTATTGTTTCACTAATAATACATTAACATGAACCTTTTTTTGTCCATGTTTACTTTTGATTATGAAGAAACATCTCTAAAAGTCACTTCCTGAGTTTATTTGTAATGTGACGTAAAGCAGCGCAAACTTTTGTGCTTTATGGAAGCGGCACTTACAGAATAATGATAAGAGCTTGTCTGTTCTAGCGCAGTGTTTCAGTCACTTGGCTTCAGTCAAAATTTTTTACTTTGCAGCACAACGTGTACACAGAGGTGAAAGATGGCTAAAATTACTCACTGTGCCTTGGACGAGAATAACTGTTACTTCAACAAAGCTGATAAAATCGACTGTGATCTTTATTTACTTTCCCCTGAACAAGTCATGACACTCAAACTGGTAGAAAACACATGAAATAGACCTTTTTTGGTAAATATAGGTGAAAGATCCCAAGCAGTTTCATCAATAGCAGAAAAAGCTTTTTGTCCCTTTAAGAAAGATATATTAGACCTATATATGTCGAAATCTGCGAATTAACTGTTGCTAATTCTAGCAAAACATGCTGCTGAGCTAAATGTTCCATAACATAGCTATCTAGCATAGCTATAAGGCAGCATGACAGTGAGGATCTGCTGTGTATGCATTATATATGGTTGCTTTCGGCTGCTCCCTGTTCGGGGTCGCCACAGCGGACCAACCGGTCCGCACAACAACTTGGCAAATGTTTTACGCCGGATGCCCTTCCTGACGCAACCCTCCCATTTTTGCGGGCTTGGGACCGGCACTACATCTAGTGGCTGAGGCATTGGCTGGGAATCAAACCCAGGCCTTCCGCATGATAGGCAAGTAGCCTAGCACTGAGCCACCAATGCCTCGCGTATGCATTATATATAATGAAGTTTAATAGCATGAACGATTATCATTATGAATGAAATTATGAGTTATCTTGTTTGTTCAGACTGGTGCCGAAAATAGCTTTCATATAAAAATACAGCGACAATATCAAGGAGCATGTCATTTTTTTAAAGAAAGCTAGTATCTATCTGCATATAAAATTTGAGCTTGATGGGTTGCATTGGGACTTGTTTACAGCCACCTGAAGAAATAAGGCCAAATATAACGGAGCTCACGACCTGGATGCTTTTACCAGCAAAAAAAACAACTGTGTTTTAGCAAGTCAACATTAAAATCCAGCTAACAGGAAAAAACAAGTTATATCATCAGTTTATTATGTGTATTTATAAAAAATAAATAAATAAATACATTTTTAAAAAATTAAAAAAAAAGATTTATTTTGTCTGTGGTTTTTATTTAAAGTAAGAACTCATTGGTGTGCACTGCTTACATTTTGGGACTCTGAGCCTTAATCGGAACAGGAAATCATCCAGTTTTGCCCTGTGAGCGAAGTTAATGAAGCAAAGACACAATAATATTCTTGCAGTCTTAAAAATATCAGCAATTATACCATCATCTGCATTAAGATGTCACATGAAATGCAAAGATGTTCTCGAAAAAACTAATAGTTAAAGCTCTGAGGTACTGATCAGAAGGTTGGGGGTTCGAGCCCCAGCACATTAAAGCTGCCATTGCCACTGCTGATGCCCTTAACCCTCTCTACTCCAGTGTCACTGTATCATAGCTGACCCCGCACTCTGACCCCAACTTCCTAAGCTGGGATATGTGACGAAAAGAATTTCATTGTGCTATAATGTTTATGTGACAAATAAAGTTTAAAGCTTTAACTCTGCGTTTAAGCCGATCGTCTAACCTGAGACGGAGCGAAAGCCGAGTAAGTGATGAACGTCTGAAGAGTCTTATTAATTGGCTTAACTAAAAGCCTTTTTTGCAAGAACAATTTGACCATTTCAGATAATGTGTGACTCACTTAGTAACAATCAGCGTGCTAATGAACTAAAGCAGTGCTCACCTGAAAGCACCATCAGTCAATATGGAACATTCAGTTTGCCATTATAGAAGGTCACCGAAATGTTCATTATTTCAGAGGAAAAACAACATATTTCAAACAAAATAAGAGCCATCATGATTGATGATGTAATCCAGCACACAATATGTATGAGAGAAGCCGGATGGAGAGCTACGGCACCAAGCAAAACCGCACACAACAGTGTCTCTAATCTCAACACATTACTCCAAAGCATTTATCACATTCTGCCAATCTGCATGTACTGCAAGTAAATATGAAACATTGCCTCCGACACAATGAACAGCAGGAAAATACTGCGCACATCTATCACAGGAGTTTCAGCACGCCATGTCAAGAAGAGGAAACAGACAGAATGAGTGGAGATCATACGGGGTTTGTGCAGTGGGAAAGCATTTCAATGTGAAAAGACAATAAATAAGGCGTTTGAGTCTGGTAACACAGGGGTGTAAAAATTCAGGAAATGTCCATTGTGCCACAGTGATGTTATGTCAATGGGTTAAAAATTAGGGGAAAATAAATGACTCACATACATATGTAATACTGGTCAGATTTCTTGATAAACAAAAGAGTAAAGCTTGTTTTCTCTCGTCATTTCCAGCAATGTTAAACATCTGATTAATGATTTATCCAGTACAGGAATAGAAAGTCTCAAAATGCAGTGCAACTACACAACATAGATATGTTTTTTTTTTCTTTTTCTGGACATTTCTACACTGAATATCTCAATCAGATTTTTCATAAGAACAAATTATATTGCACTAATTGCTCATAACTACACATACACCGACCAGGCATAACATTATGACCACCTGCCTAATATTGTGTTACTTCCCCTTTTGCTGCCAAAACAGCCCTGACCCGTCATGCACTGTGTATTCTGACACCTTTCTATCAGAACCAGCATTAACTTCTTCAGCAATTTGAGCAACAGTAGCTCATCTGTTGGATCGGATCACACGTGCATCAATGAGCCTTGGCTGTCATTGACCCTGTCACCGGTTCACCACTGTTCCTTCCTTGGACCACTTTTGATAGATACTGACCACTGCAGACCGGGAACACACAAGAGCTGCAGTTTTGGAGATGCTCTGATCCAGTGGTCTAGCATCACAATTTGGTCCTTGTCAAACTCGCTCAAATCCTTACGCTTGTCCATTTTTCCTGCATCTAACACATCAACTTTGAACACATCAAACTTCCCTTGCTACCTAATATATCCCACCCACTAGCAGGTGCCATGATGAGGAGATAATCAGTGCTATTCACTTCACCTGTCAGTGCTCATAATGTTATGCCTGATCTGTGTATCTGTCCTTTATTCACAAAACGTATTTTTTTTACTACATTTTTTCAATTTTTTTATGTTTATTCTACTTTTATGACACGGACAGTCAAAAAGCATTCATTACATGGCCTACTGTATATGACTATGTATGTAACAAATAAAATTATTTATATATAGTTATAAAAAATAGTTAGCAACCATCTACAAGGCAACAGTTATTTTAATATTAATGCTGCTATTAGCAGTGGACTGAGAAGAAGTGGCCTGACTAACGGATTAAAACCGCTCTGCATCACTCTCTTTAGGTACGGATGAACCAAGGATTGAATCCCACCGCACCAATATCTACAGAAAGGTAGTTGAATGGCATTGTGGGTAATATCAAAAGTCAAAATAAATGTTGGATGCCATTCAAGATCACATGTTAATTATACAGATTCAGGGTGGATTCTGTTTTTAAGCAAGGCTCGATTAATAAAGCCTTTTACTATTTTTTTTTAATTAAACAACTGATTTTCTTTTCTTTTCCTTTACTATTTTTTACTGGTTGTTTATTGTACAAATTTGGTAGCTGACCATCACTACATTAACATCAAAATCCCTCCCAAATCACATCACACCAGAAGTGGCCACAATCCTCTGGGTTGTTTCTTTTTATTTATTAAAAAGCAAATAGTACAGTAGTGTAAAAATCACAGCAGAAGTCTGGTGTGCCTGCTGCTTAATAAATGATTTCTTTCCACTTGTGTGGTATAAAATTGGGGAAAACAAGCAATCTGTAAGTGGGATTAGAAGCAGAAGAACAAGAAGAAGTAATATATTAATTAATAGATATTTAAGTAATATAATACATGAGTAAAAAAAAACAGATAAACTAGTTAACAACAAGCATTATTATAAATAAACAGTGTATAGCACAAGTATATATAGCACTATAAATATATTAGCACAAAATATAATATATAACTGTATGCCAATATCAATTTATAACAATCAAAAAGATTTAGGATTGTGCAATGACAATGACAGTTTAATTTAATGTGAACTGCCCTTGTGAGTTAGATTAGCAGCTCAAAATGACAGACAGACACACACACACGCACACATGCACACGCATCCTGCTGAATAAATACACTAACTCAGAGATTAGGCTAGAAATGAAATAAAGGTCATCAGGAAAGGTCGAAGAGAGCCGTGAATAAAAATGACTCACAGCTAATAACAGTGAGTTTGTTTGGGTATCCGACACCTGCCTTCCGGCACGGCAGAGAAAACGCTTTATAACAATGCTATCAGAAATCACCACCATGCGCATGTCACGTCACTGTTGATAAGTGAGAATAGTGCGATCGGAGGAGGAGAGAGTGTGAGGAGCATCACGGCATGAGGGAGAGAGACAGAAAGCTGAGGTTCACTAATAAACTGAGAAAAATAATTGGCAGATTGGCACCAATGCATCACGTCTATTAACCTTAGGATTTGTTAAAAAAATGTTTTTTCTGCAAAATTTTAATGCTAAAATTACTATTTACTTACTATTTAGTATTTATTTTTTAATTTCATTATTTTGATTTTATTAAGTATTAATTAAATATTATTTTATTTTATAATTACAGAATCACAATTTTTTTCATTTAATTTAAAATATTATTATTATTTTTTTTTAATAAACTCTGCTAATTGATCTAATTAATTAGTCTAATTAATTTAGCAGTTTTTCTTTAAAACGTCCCTAAGAAGCGACTAAATTGTGCTAAATTATAGCCACAAAGTTACAGCCTAGGATCTGTATTTAATAATTATTTCCCCAATTTTGTAAACACACTTTTTTCAGAGCAGGTGACAAATATATCACAGCTGCTCGGATCGGTGAACATTTAGGAAACAGTTTGCTTGTTTTTTTTTCCCATGGTGATTGGAGTTCAACCTAGAATACATCTGGGTTTTACAAATGGCATAAAAATTGCTGCTTGTCGAGACCATTTGAATCGATCCCTTGTGTGTTTTCCTTCTCTGTGTGGTTCTTTAGTTAGGTGAGAACACAGCAATCGTGCTCGGGTGTTCACCAGAACAGCCAGTCTGAGTGAGGTGATCTCTGGCCGCTTCAAAGTGCGGATCAATTTCAGCGAGAAAGTGATTCGACTCGAATCGAGCTTGTGTATTTTGGGTTGCGAGCAGTGTTTTGCCTAGACGTCAGCGCAAATAGAGCCACAAGACATAGCTGTCACGCTTTCAGGTTTAGTAAGCTAGTTATATTTAGCGGTGCGTCCGTGTTTTCCATGCTTGAGTCCTTTTTCTTTTTTACATCCTTTCTTTCCATACCTTTCTGTTTTGCTTTTTCAAAGCAAACAAACCACAAGTATCAATTTCACTCAGTCTGAAGTTTACTTCTCCAAAGTGTGGAGCATACTCAGCTCCCTGCAGGTCAACCCGATCCAGACACACTATAATAAGAGGGACAATGAGGGCTCTGGTTGTCGAGGGAGAAAGCTCAGAGAATGCTGGAGTAAGATGGCATGGGATACGGTGTCTGAAGGCAAGCTTTTCTTACGAACCACAGCATTTCCAGCCTTGAGCCTGAAGAAAATCATAACCAGTTCTTCTAACACAACAGGCACAGTGATTGCGCTGTACTTTTAAATCAGGTTTTTATTATCTCCAGCTTCTCTTAGAACAAGCGTATGCTCTATTCATGCAAACGTATTCCCCGAACATAAAAACAAGAGACAAAGAGGCAGAAAGTAGAGGGGGAGGCAGAAATTGAAACAGAAAGACAGATAGAGAGAGAGGCGCTGGCTAATCCATTATAATGCATGCCTGATAATGAAACACAGTGATGCATGTTATGAAGGACGAACGTGCTCTGATGTTACGCCACCTCCTTATTATCGCAACTCCTACTACACACTCAATAATAATAACTTATAAAAGGCTTTGGATGGGCTTATGAGCTTCTGCATTCAGCCGTTCAGTCATGAACAGCCATTACGCCTCCTGAATTGTTCATTACTGATACTGGCAGGCGGGCGGAGCATACCGATACAGAAGGAAACACAGGAGGCTGGAGGTTTGTGATAACTTTGTTAGCAGTAGCTAAAATGATCAACAAAATAACAAGTGCTAATTAAAAGCTGAAGTACTTGCATGTGTTGTTGTTGTCTTGTAATAAGGAAGGAGAAAACATTAAAAACTAAGTAGGGGCAAATAAATTTCTGGATTTAAATAGCTTTTTTGTATTTCTCATGCTTTACTAAATGTGAAGAGTATTCACTAGCCTAGGTTTCCTGGATTTTTGGGTTTTCTGTATAACATGAGTTGCATTTATTATAATTATAATAATAACAATAATAACAATAATAATAATAATAGAAGTAGTTGCTTTCGGCTGCTCCCTGTTCGGGGTCGCCACAGCGGACCAACTGGTCCGCACAACAACTTGGCAAATGTTTTACGCCGGATGCCCTTCCTGACACAACCCTCCCATTTTTCCGGGCTTGGGACCGGCACTGCATCCAGTGGCTGGGGTTGAGGCATTGGCTGGGAATCAAACCTTCCGCATGATAGGCAAGAAACCTACCACTGAGCCACCAATGCCCCAATAATAATAATAATAATAATAATAATAATAATAATAATAATAATAATAATAATAATAATAATAATAATATTTATTATTATTATTATTATTTTTATTATTATTATTATTATTATTATTATTATTATAAGAGAGGGAAAGAAAAAATCTGCAGAAGAAATGACAGCTTAAAGCTGCTGTAATATAAGCCATAACAGTAACTAACCTGTTTCATGGGGGTTTCACAACCTTAATCATAACTATATAAAGATTTTGATTTAAATGTTGTTGTAAATAAATAAATAAATAAATAAATAAATAAATAAATAAAAAGATATTGCTATTAGCTGTACGGTGTTGAAATAAATAGACAAAATATATATTTCATTGTATTGTATTCTCTCTTTTCTTTTAATGCCCACTTTTTACCACATTTTTATTTATTTGTTTTATTTGTTTGTTTATTTATTTATTTCTGTATTTATTTTCTATAATAAATGACTGCTGCTATAGTTTTTGTCAAAGAATTTTCAAAATGATTTGTTTTATGTGAATTGTAGCCATGTGTGTAATCAGTATTTAGCCTGTGATTTGCTCATCATTTGTTTTGAACCCCCCCCCCCTTTTGTTCCCCCAAACTCCTGAAGCATTGTATTTGTTGTGTTCATAATTTGAATATTCAATAAAAAGTTATTAGCAAAAAAAACCCAGACATCATAAAAAGCATGTCACTGCATATTGAACACTACAGTTATTGACATTGTATGGTGTTAATAAAAATAATAATTATTATTATTGGCTGTGTTGTAAGCAGAATTAAACACATCCGGACATGCTGTTATTGAAAATTAATCATTTTCACCACGGCATCACGTCACCCCATCACTGAATCTTTACACTGAGCAATAGGGGGCGTTTTATTCCTTACTAGTTGAATGAAGATTGAATCGCAAATGGCTTCCAATTCACAAAATATATAACACTGCATATAGCAGTGTCGCTGTACACCCCGCATAGTGCACTATCCACCCAGCACAACACCATTTGGAGCTGAGCCAAAGAAAACAGGTGAGGAACGAAACCTAACGCAGTGCAGTAAAAATTGTCTTTATGCAGCTGTTAAGCAAGGGAGCCAGGTAAATGCGAGCATTTCTAGAAGAACTAGATTTACATATATGGTAATTACACATATGCTACAGATGCAGGGGACAGAAGTTAAATTGAAAAAGTGACCCTTTAAAGCAGAGATCTCTCTCTGTAAGGATTGTTTACTCTTTTTTAACAAATATACAACTCATCCTGATAAGGAATTGCTCAGATTACATGTCCAGATGTGACACTGTAACTAATTCATAATCTCAGCGGGTCAGTCCTGTCCTGTGTTTGGTTTATTATCTCATTGTGTTCACCTGTTTTGTTTTCAGCCCTTAATTTATTTGCCTGTTTATTCAGTGTTGTTTCTACGTCTCATTGCGAAGTCTTGCCAAACCGATGATATATTTCTGACCATTGTTTCTTGTATTTCTTTCCAGTTTTCCGTCTATTGTGTTTTTTCTTTGTTTTTTTTTTTATTTTTTTTTTATTTTTATCTCTAAGTCCCACCTTTACAGTTTAGCGCTAAATTATCCAAATTTCCTTTACACAACACATTCTAACCTGCACTCAGATTAAGCACTAATGCTCCATGACATGCAGAGCATCACCACATATTTTGAAGACATAATCCCTCCAAACCGCACACGCCTCCCCAAACGACATCAACACTAAGCCACAAGCAAAGCCATAAACCTAATCAAGTGAACTATCTCCGGTACATATTTTATCCTCATGCTTTGCACCAAGCACAAGTCTAAGCTGTCCCTCTGATCTCCTTAAACCAATCCTCTCCCTTCCTCAAAATTAAAATCTTTCATAGATAAGTAATATCCCTTCACATAGCAAGCTCATATTTCCTACAACTGTAGTCATGACAACCTAAGTCAGGGCTAAGAAGAGAAACATAGTCTGAATTGGTTTCCAAGATGTTCCTTTACATCTTTGTGTGGTTTCTTTTACTCTTATTCAGCGTTATTTTGAAGAGTTAATACAGACTTTGTGACGTAAAAACTGTTAAAACTATAATATTTTATAATAATCTATAATTAATAACCCACGCTCCTTGTTTTATAATGTTACAGAATTTCTAGTACAGCTTTATAGTGCTGTAATGTCAAGATGGAACATTAAACCTATTGCTGCCACTATTGCTCCGTCTATTTATCTTCTGTTTTGTGTATTTATGGTCCTTCACTCTTCTCCCACTTGTGTATTTTCACTATGTATTCTTGCGTATTGTCCTATGTTGCATCATGGCCCTGGAGAAATGACATATTGCTCCATTTGATATAAGATATATAGAGAACTGGCAATGAAAACCCAACTTGACCACTTGACTTGACTTAATAAGTCTTAACATTATTTATTTATTCATTTTTATCACCCTGCTTTACAACTCACGACCTTGATTTGGTATATCAACGATCACGTTCAACCGTCTGCAGTTTACTAGCTGTGTGATATATGAAATACATGTAAAAGGAATAGGATTTTTTCATGGCCTTTCCAGTCAGAGCTTAACAGCAGATGCAATGTTTTTCACTTCTGCCATTGTTGATGCAAATTAATAGACCGAAAAAAAGCTAACGTGCTTTAAAAAAAAGCTTTTTAATAGGCTGCCAGCCCATTAACGTGGGTGAAAGTGATATTATAAACTGAATATAAATGTGCGATGATTGTGCAAAAAGTGCAAAATTAACATAATAATCTCAGCTACGTCTATTCATACAGTACACGTCTTAGCTTCATACGTGAGCACTCGCTAGCATTGTGCAACTTTTTCGTTGTATTCTGTGGGATTCTACACACAGTGCACACTTCAGGGCCCGGATTGCTTAGTTGGTAGAGCATCAGACTTTTAAGCTGAGGGTCCAGGGTTCAAGTCCCTGTTTGGGCAGAAGTGACAGTTTTAGTGGCAGTGGTGGCTCAAGTGGTTAAGGCTCTGGGTTGTTGATCGGAGGCTCAAGCCCCAGCACCACCAAGCTCCACTGTTGGGCAATTGAACAAGGCCCTTAACACTCTCTGCTCCAGGGGTGCTGTATCATAGCTGCCCCTGTGCTCTGACCCCAACTTCCTCAGCTGGGATATGTGAAGAAAATAATTCCGCTGTGCTGTAATGTATGTGTGGCGATAATAAAGGCTTCTTGCCCCCTCTTCTTCTTCTTCTGGTCTGAAGCTGTTAACCTTTATGTTAAAAAATAAATAAATAAATAAATAAATAAATAATACTAACTATTATTATGGCTTTAGTTGTACTTGTTTCAAGCACATTGTCAGTTCATTTTAAATAAAGTATTTGTATTTTATTGCTGTATATATGCATTTATATTTACAACATATGGCAGACATTTGGTATTTTATCGGTCACATACACAACCTGACACAAGCACTGTCTGCATCATAAACATAGAATAAAAATAGACCAAGAATAGAATTACAATAAATATAGAATTTAATTATACAGGTAGGGAAGGAACAATTATATAGAAAATATAAAAATATCGGATATGAATACATATGTATTCAACTACGTTGAGTGTGCTGTAGATTTATAGAATTTTATAGAGTTTCTTTATGAAGTCTCCATCCATCTTATTTAATGTGAACGATGAATTTATTAATAAATAAACCAGTGTCCAAGAAATCACTATATATCTCCAACATGGGTCAATAAGTAAAAAAAAAAATAAAAAATGGTCACATACACAACCACACACAGTACAACATGCAGTGAAATGCTTTTTTCTACTGTCTGCGTCATAAACATAAATAAAATAAAATAAGAATAAAATAGTAAAATAGAATAAAAATAAACCAAGAATGGAATAAATATAGAATTTAACTATAAAGGTAGGAAAGAAAAATATATTGAAAATATAAAAATATTGGATATGGATACAGATCAGAGCAGAACAGTATGAGTATTATGAATAAGGTACAGATGTGCAGGATTAGTGCAATACATGCTGTGCAGAAATTCAGGTGAAGAAGTGGGTTCATTCATTGTCTATCACTTTTCCGAACTATTCTCGGGTCACGGGGAGCCTGTGCCTATCTCAGGCGTCATTGAGCATCAAGGCAGGATACACCCTGGACGGAGTGCCAAACCATCACAGGGCACACACACATTCACTCATGCAATCACACACTATGGACAATTTAGAGATGCCAATCAACCTACAATGCATGTCTTTGGACCAGGGAAGGAAACCGGAGTACCCGGAGGAAACCCCCGAGGCACGGGGAGAACATGCAAACTCCACACACACACACGGCAGAGGCGGGAATCGAACCCCCAACCCTGGAAGTGTGAGGCAAACATGCTAACCACTAAGCCACCGTGCCGCCCTGAAGAAGTGGGGGTGTGTGTGCAGAAAAGTCTGTGTCCTCGAATGGCCGGTGTATTTACAGAAACATTTATGAAGTAAATTCTAAACATTTATGAAGTCTTCATCCATCTGGTTTAACGTGAATGATGAATTTATTAAAAACTAAAACCAGGTCAATAACAAAAAAAAAGTGTCTTCAAAAAGTTTCATTCATACTTTGACTTTTGATGAGAATATTTTTGTGCTATAAACATTCTGCACAAAAATGTTAAAAACATTGGATTCTGATGAAATGAAGCATAGAAAAGGCTGTAGTGCTGCACAACAACTGTTCTGCCAGACTCTTGGGAACACATCTACCTGAAATGGAAAAGAATTTCCCAACAGGGACATGCTAAGGAAAAAAAAATCCCTGGAGCATTTTCTTTGAAGAGAGAACGCTGTCTCTGAGTTAAAGTCAGTGGCTAGAGAGGTGAAACTCATCAAAACTACAAATGAACGGCCCATTTCTGCGCAAAACACGGTGGCTGATGGACTGGGTGACTTTAATCTGAGCCCAGGTCTTTTTGGCTCGGTCTAATCTTTATTTTAGCCTGAGCTTAAAGGCCAGGCTGCACAGTCACTGCCACCGACTGATGGATATAAGAGATGAAAGTCTTCAGCTAAGAGTTTGGTGGGCTTCCTGACTGAATGGGGCCAACAAACACACACACACACACACACACACACACACGCACACACGCACACAATGTACACAAGCACACACTGAGATGGATTAGATGAGCAGCAACAGAGAATTGGATAAATTCAATGAAAGCATGTGAGGAAAGCTTAGTGCTTTTTTCAGGACTGAAAATATGAGAAAGATATAGAGAGCGAGGGAGACGGAGAAGGAGAGGGAGAGGGAGAGGGAGAGGGAGAAAGGCAGCATCTGCAAGAATAACAGTGAGGAAGAGATGAAACGAGCAAGCGCTTGTGAGCATGTTGTGTGAGTTATCCGTGTTGCGCTTGTGTGTGTGCACGTGTGCCCAGCTGTGATCAGTATTCAAGGTGAGAGTGTGCGAGTCCATAAATATTTCAGCATACTGGAACCTTCACCCACAGAAGGGGAGGGAAGATAGCAACATTCATTCCAACACTGCATCGCATCAGAAAGGAAGAGAGAGAGCGAGAGACGATGAGTGAGAGAGAGATGAGTAATGTCTCCGACAAAACACTGCCTCCAGAAACATACAACGCAGGAAGCCTTGAATCTGCAGAGACACACAGAGACACAAGGGTGAAAAGAACAAATGTGAGAGGAGACAGACGAACAAGATCCATGACATCTGCCGAGCCTGGAACAGGAGCTGTAATTCAGCAACACGAGCAGAGAGAGAAGAAGTCAAGGGGAGAGAAGTGTGAGAAAGATGCATGGAAGTGCGATGGGACACAACTACAGCTCACTGCACACAACTGTTCCCTAAAAATGATTAAGCTATAAATACACAACAGAAAAACAGAAGCAAGCTTCACTTGGATCACTTAAACTCTTCATCCTGTGAAGGATTTAAAGTGTATTGAGTGAGGGCCTGGGAAAACCTTTCATAGGGTCTGGAAATCTGGAAAACTACATGCTTTCATGAAGTGAAATATGTTTCTCTTTTGAGCATGCAATTTCACCCACATGTGTACTTTTAGCCTTTAAAGTCTTATTACACACAAAAAGTGAGAAAAAACAGTTGCATCATTTTCATTCAAACATGCTCCAGATGTCTCTATGGGTTTCTCAGGGGTTCTATAGTATTCTCCTACGGCTCTAAAACATGCTGTAATGTACTGGTAACTCTGGAAATGTGTGTGTGTATGTGTGTGTGTGGTGCCCAGAGTATATTTCTATTCTGATTCTATTGCTATTTTGCATTTGGTTTGCTTTGGATCCCAGTGCTATCACATTACAGAAGACTGCAGCACTTACTATGAATCGAGAAGAGGTGTAAAGTAAAACTCCTGGGTGTTCACACATATAAATTAAGTTAGTTTCAGAAATAGTCAAATGAACTGCGTATGTGACATGCAGACATATGTGCATTTGCTTGTTTTTTAAATTTGTAATGGAGATATAGCTACATGGATTAGTGAAAAAACATTAGTTCATCCATCCCTCCATCCATCCACCATCCATCTTCTAGATTTTTTATTTCTAAGGTCAGGGACACGAATACACACACACTCACACAGCCACTCACACAGCCATTCACACTGCAGACAGTTTAGAGACAATCAGCCTGCAATGCACATCTTTGGACTGGTGGAGGAAACCAGAATACCTGGAGGAAACCCCTAAAACACAGTGAGAACATGTAAACTCCACACATCCAGAGTGGTGGTGGGAAACCCCGATGCCGAAGGTGTGAGGCAAACATGCCAACCACCAAGCCACTGTGCTCCTCCTATACTAAGTGAGAATTTTCTAAATTTAGAGGAAAGCTGCAGAAATCTGTTTCTCTTTGCAATCAAACAATCCAATAGTAATTTAATGTCACCATGGCAACTTTAAGATTTTGCAACAGCACAGAAAAATACAGAGAATAACAGAAAAGAAAATGAGCAATTGAGAATAGTAAAGAGAGATTAAATGTGTGGTGGATAGAAGATGGTGTAAAGATGAAGAAAATAAACATCGTCTGAAGTACTGAAAAAAATGAAAAGATGTGTTTTTTCTCTCTTGACAAAATCTGGAGATGAGAAATGAGCCTGTTTTACTAAGACCGGTCGAAATTTATCTAGATGTATGTATGTACATAAAGAAGAAATGAACCTCAGCTTAAATTGCCAGTATGTCACTATATAGATGGCACCTCAATCAGTAAAAGATGCACACCTGGCTGACAACTGAAAGCCTCTAGATTTTGACTAACACACAGGAAGGAGGGGTAAAATGTAAGCAAGAAGAAATAAGAATTTGGAAGCTGCCATGAAACATAACATCATGCCAAATTCTCAAACAGATCTAGTGAAGATAGAAATATTGAAGTGTGAGGGAAAGAAATAAAGAGAACTGGGATGCTTCCACAGACGAATCCAAAAATAAGCCCATCAATTCTAATCCCATCAATGCTGATCAGCCATCCACATCAAGTGCTTCACTATTAAGACAAAGACAGCTAGCTGCTAAAGCCAGAAGCCTGAGTGCATCACAATAATGGAATTTTGATGAATGGTGCATAAATATGGACTCACATCAGGACAGTCTGGTTTAAATAAGCTCTCTCATTCAAGGAAAAAAATACATAAACATAAGGCTCAACGTTTGCCATCCGCACTGTCTTATTTGCTTGTTAACAAATGCTTGAAGCAGATTTTTTTAATATTTAAAAAAATGCAGAGAATCAAAACAAGGAGCTAATGTACATAGAACAAGAAATCAAGGCTAGGATTTAATGTTAGATGCTTATGATAGTGCTTCTGAAAAGTACCATGACACAACAGGGTATAAATCGACAACCTAATCAATGGTTCGACATAAAACAGGTGAACACAATAAGGTAACAATGCAGCAATGAGGGTGGAACCAAAGCTAGAACATCAACAAAAGCAAATGATGTGAATCTAAAATGAACTGACATGAAAGCAGCACTCGTATTGGTTGGAGAGAGAGTGGATTTGTGATACTATAGAACTATAAAGACACAATGGATGAAACTAATGACTAATTGTAATTAGTATAATAGATATCTTGTCCACTGGGGCTAATTTATTTAAGTCCACATCACTAACATCTATTACACATCAGCAGCAGTGACTGTGAAGACTCGTGTGAAACACAATAGTGAATGAATAAACAAGATTGAGATGGATTACTTTTTCAATCATTGATTTTTTTTTTTTTTTTCAAAATGCCTTTAGCAGAGAAATTAGAAGCAAATAGACTGAGTACACATCATCCAATCAAAGAAATCAAACAAATTACACAAAGGGGCAAATGGCAGGACCATTTGAGGAATCCAATTTTTTGTGTGGTTTGAATAAAAGTGCTGGATAACAGCAAGCGCATGGCATGATTACAGACCTGAAATGCGTGCCTGATTGAAAAATTGGGAAGCATGAATGGTGTTGCCTGTCTTTCTGCAAATGTGTTCATGTTTGTATTCCAATGATAGCAACCATAATGCTTTCATAAATGTAATGGTGAAATACTGATAGGCAGTTGAATTTTTCAGCCTGCTTGTCATTGTTCATCATACATGGCAAATGACACCGCTCAGCCATGCCATTAAAACCACTGACAGGTGATGTGAATAACATTTATTATCTCGTTATAGTGGCACTTGTCCAGGCAGGATATATTAGGCAGACAGTTCTCGAAGTCAATGTATTGGAAGCAGGAAAAATGGGCAAGTGTAAAGAGTTTGACAAGGGCCAAATTGTGATGGCTAGCCGACAAGGTCTTGTGGAGATTCCTCCCAGTATGCTGTGTTTTGTAGCTAAAAAAGTGTTCCAAGAAAGGATAGGAAACAAACAGTGCATCACAGGTTGCTGTGTATGAGGCTGTAGACTGGTCAGAGTGCCCATGCTGAACCCTGTGCACTACTGAAAGCACCTACAGTGGGCATCAGAACCGAACCATGGAGCAATGAAAGAAGGAGGTCTGGTCTGAGGAATCACATTTTCTTTTACATTATGTGGACGGCCTGGTGCTTGTTAGTTGCTAGGGCATCAGGGTGCATTATGGGAAGAAAGCAAGCCAGCAGAGACAGTGTGATGCTCTGGGCAATATTCTGCTGGGAAACCTTGGGTCCTGGTATTCATGTGGGTTTTATTTTAACACAAACCACCTAAACATTGCTGTAAACCAAGTTCACCCCTTCATGGCAACAGTATTCCCTAACGGCGGTGGGTTCTTTCAGTAGGATAATGAGCCCTGACACACTGCAAAAATTGTTTAGGAATGCTTTAAGAAACATGACAAACAGTTTAAGATGTTGACTTGGCCTCCAAAATATTAAATTCATTTGAGCATCTGTGGGATGTGCTGGTCAAACAAGTGGATCCATGAAGGCCCCACCTTGCACTTACAGGACTTAAAGGACCTGCTGCTAATGTCTTGGTGCCACACCACGCCTTGAAAGTCCATGCTTCAATGAGTCAGAGATGTATTGGCATCACAAGGGCGACCTACACAATAATAGTCAATTAAGGTTTTAATATTATGGATGATCGGTGTATTGAGCCAAATTTCACATTGTGATAAGTCAGCAGAACAAAAAAGTCAAAACCTTTATTATCAAAAGGCTCGTAAGATTTCTGAGACTCTCATTGCTGCAGCACCGGTTATTTGTAGAACTATGCATTAAGATCTATGCATGGTTTGCCAGCATAACTGTGTAAATTCCACAGCATGGAATAATAACACCATCAGCTATCGTATTGCTGAAAAGGCAAACAATGTTAAATGTCAACTAATAGCTAGAATTAGGGGTGGGAATAAATTTTCATTCTTGAATGCCTCCTGACTATTTGCATTTACTCCCAACTGCCATGATGAAAAATTGCTTGAGGGTTTCTTGTTGTGCTGTGGAAAGAAAAGTGCACAGGGCAAAATATTTTTCATAAACTTTAAAGCAAATTGGGTTAAATCGGTCCATGGGACAGTTGTTTTGGAGTGTGCATAGACTGGGTTTATATTAATGGTTTGCAATGTAGTTGTGAATATTCACTTTCCCTACTACATGTACAGAATATAGGCATGTATAAAGATACATAATCAAAAGCTCTGTCGATGATCTGAGACAAACCTCTCCCTTCAGAGTTGATCAGTGCACTACCGACAGCAATAAAACCCATTAATCTCATAAGAACTCAACCAGTAAAAATCAGGATTGCCTGCTCTGTTGTGCAATAAATAGGCTCAGAATGTTAACTATTAATCATGCCCACAGACGTGAGATGGCTTTACTGATGAAAAATTTCATTGCATGATGAATTGCAGATTTTTCTCTTTGATTATTCGTCTTCCTGTTTGGGACACATGATCAGATCAAAGTGACTTACAGATCTCGTATAGCCATCTGACATTTCTGATAGACATAATAGCCTTATTTTATCACGTCCGTGCTATATTCAAATATGCTCACAATAAACCACATTTATGAAGCTGGACATCTGGGGACACGGTGGCTTAGTGGTTAGCACGTTTGCTTCACACCTCCAGGGTTGGGGGTTCGATTCCTGCCTCTGCCGTGTGTGTGGAGTTTGCATGTTCTCCCCGTGCCTTGGGGGTTTTCTCCGGGTACTCAGGTATCCTGCCTTGATGCCCAATGACGCCTGAGATAGGCACAGGCTCCCCGTGACCCGAGAATAGATCGGATAAGCGGTAGACAATGAATGAAGCTGGACATGAACGGATTTATGTAGAAATCATGGCATTTATTAAAATCCTGTGATTTCATAAATGGATGATATATATATATATGCTGATTGTTTTAGACCTCTATCATTTGCAGTGAGTGCAATAAACACACACATAAATGAAATATTTTTAGACATATCATTTCACATAGTTGATATATAGCCGTAAGCCAAGGTACAACTGATATTAATCAAAGAGTTAGCACATGATGCCCTTAGCAGGAAACATATTTATATATATTTATAGACTTAGGATTTTTTTTCTTTCTTGGAGGTTGAAAACCTGCTAATAATTTGGTTCCCTTTGCCACGCCACCTGGTCAATTTTATAAAGCTTTGTCACAGTGTGGCCTCCCCTGTCAGCGGAGAAATTCTGTCAGTTAGGAGTAATATTTCTAACTTAGTTTTTGTGTCAAAAATTTCCCCACAATTTTTCTGACCTCATTTCTGCTGCGCTAGATGGACGGCACCAAATTCACATCCATAATTTCTTTCAATACTTTGGCCTTTTCAGGTGCTGTGACTCTGCTGGAAGTGCTGTTAAATAACATTTTTATGCTCATAGACATGAGTCAAAAGTACTTCAGCTTCAACTGCCTCAGAGAAATACGTTTTTGGTCGTTTAGTAGCTATTATGTGCTCTCTCTACTGTGAGCTTGGAAATTTTGTCAAAAGCCAGTTGTTCTGTGCACTTGCCTGGTAATTTATGAAGAGTTGCCATTTATCCTCATACATACGTGGACAGGAAGAAGATCAGCATTTCGGTTACTTATGTAAAATGCAGTGTAAATTTTTTGTTCTGCTTGGCTTTCACATAAATTTCCATATAACTTTCCTCGAAGATTAAGGAATGAGACTCACTATCTGATAAATTCAAGGAGTTTATTGGGAAAAAGAGCAACAAGCAGGTTGAAAGGGGAAATGTGGACATGTTCCTGAAGAAATTATCACTGAAAATCAACATAATAGGGAAACAAATCTCCAAGAAATGTATGACTTTTTCTAAGCAGCAGATCTGCGACTAGCATGACTTTGATAATCATTTGCAATCAAACCAACAGCTGGCTCTTCTGGAACTTGAAGTGACCACTCATTGAAAGACATTTTTGACTGAAAGTCAAGAGTTTTAACTGTAAACTGAAGAAGAACATCTTGAATCATCCAATTTCCTTTAGCTCTGACTTCTATGAACAGCATTGAGCTTACTGATAGTGGAGGAAGGTATATGACTCATTGTGCTTGGTATTGAACCAAATTTATATGATGCTTCCTCAGAAACAAATGTAACATTCGGTAGCTCCATGCAGTACGTTCGGGTACTTCTGAGATTACGTGTGTAATTCATTTCCACCCAATAGTGTGACTCGGCTTGATAAATTGAGGATCGCTGTGTTGTTGCTGCTTCCGCCGCCAAGCCAGCCGCACTTTATTTAATTACACATGCTGAATTTGGTTATCTGTCTTGCCCTGGTAGCATCTGGGACACCTCGGTGGAAATAAATATAGTGCAACACAGTAGCACTGTCTGCAGAAAGTTTCACAGAAAGTCCCTTTCTCTGGTGAGTTTAAGAAGCCAGCAATTTAAACACCTTTAGAAGTTTTAAACAGCAGTTTCATACAATTTATTTATTTGTCCATAATAATATTTTCTCTTTTATCTCTTATTTATAGAGCTGTAGGACTTGAGGCTGGTCCTGAGGCATTTTCTGTAGTCAAAAGGACTTGGTTCCATTTGTACAGTCTGAGGTTTGGTTTCATTAACTATGGTTGTACTGAGGCTTCACAAGAGGTGATTCTTTCTTCTTGAAAAGAGCCTAAGCAGGGAAGTCAACTAGTTGAAATAAAGGGTTGGCCATGATTTTTGCTCTACTGTTTGACTCAATAGTGCTTTCATTTGGACTTAACCTTGATCTTGATTTCTCCCTTATACTAGGTCTTGATCTGGACTTGGCCTCAACCCCCTTAAAGACTCATTCCCAACTCCATCTCACTATTATTTGTGCTTGATCTTGACCCGTTTAAAAGACACAATTTCGAATAGTCCTGATCCTTGGACTTGGACAATGGTGTTCCTAACTATTTAGCTTTTTTAGCTATTTATCTTGCATTTCCTCTTGCCCCAGCTTTTAGTTGGAGCAAATCCCAAATTGCTCCTTATTCATGTCAAGACTCTAGGGGTCTTGTTCAATAGGGGATTGTTTATGGTTTAACAATACAGCACATAAAATTATCCTGATGCATCATCTGGTTGAAACCTTAAAATCAGAGCCTTGAACTCTTTTGCCAGACTGACTGGCTGGAATAGAAATGGAGTTGCAGGCTCTCACTGTGGAATGCTAACTATTTTCACACGCTGGCCATGCAGCAAGCAGTCTGCTTGAGTAAGTTACAATTTTCTGCACTTGTAAGTTGATTCTACTTTTGGAAATCGACTGAGATTGGGAAACTCACCATGGCCAGAGCTGAAGAGATTTTCTCTGAGTTGTATATATATTTTCCAAGCTAAATAACCACTAGATTTAGACCAACTGACTATACCTAAGGATTGTTAACACTTCCTGTCAGACGAGTCATTCCTCGGATCATGCTTTACAGCTTTAATCAATTTTTCGTATTTTACTATTTTTGTACTAGCGAAATTTATCATCCCTGTTCTTTCTAAATTAATTTATAACTGTGAAAAGAAATAGTCTTTGTTAAAGTGAATCTTATAAGGCAAAAGAATTCAGATGTGCTTGTTTGATCTCTGTGCCCCTAAGCCATCATTAAATTCTATCCAGTCCATTTAATACTTGGTCACTTTAACAGAAACTTGTTCTAAATCTATAAAGTCAATTTTGCAGTTAATGACAGGGCTGAATTCAGAGTCAGCAACTTAACTTTAACACTTCTGTTAATATTTAAACATTTATACAGGAACGTTTTGTGTATTCAGGTGGAAGTTGGGTATAAGCAGATGTATAGGTTGATTTTCTAAGTGCCCCATCAGTGCCCTATTATTAAAACTACCTAAGTTACGTTAAATAGACATGTCTGAGATTTCTCAATAGTAAATTGTCTATAGGTGTGTCCCAGATCGCATACTTATGTACTACTCTGTGCAGTTGTATAGTATAAACAGTCTATATTGTTCATACAGAAAACTCCATTTCAAAAGTGGAAAAGTGCACTTCAAGTACTTGGATAATAAGTCATTCAACTGGAAATACAAAGTGTGGAATGTTGGACACTTCATGCAACCAACACTCACAGATTTGTTTACGCAGTGGAAGAGGGGTGGGGCAACCAGATGCTGACACTGGATGAGAAATATTTATCAAGATGGCCGACGACACCTTTTATATTAGCCCACAGTCAGGAGCTACTGGGACAGTTTCCTGCCAGACCACCAGAAGAGGGTGCTGGCAGGCGTTTCACCCATGTGTGTTGTGCTACATGTGTGTTGTTCCCTATTTACGTTAATGTTTTGACCTATATATACCAGACATTTTGTACCTGTCTTTGTCGTTGTTGTTAGCATGCTGTCGTGTTTCCAGGTTCCCATGTTATCATTATGTTTTGTTACTCACATTGTGTTACGGGGGCAAGTGCCCCCGATGGACCACTAGGGGGCCTTCAGCAGGGGTTCTGTTCATTTAGTCATGTGTTTGTTCTAGCCACGCCTTTCCCTAATGTGTTCATGCCTGTCACCTGTTCCTAATGTGTCTGTAATCATGTTCCTTATTTATAGTGGCCGTCTGTCTTCGTTACTTTGCCAGTCCTCGTCTTTGTGTTACGTCTGTGTGCTGTATGTTCCTTAGTTTAATAAAACCCCTGTCCGCCGTCTAACTCCGCGTTGGGTCTGATTCTTTTATACCGGCTGCATTAGCTCTGTTCATCATCGTCATCTGCAGCGCTCTGTGACACATTGTATTTGTCTTGTTTTAGTTGTGTTAATAAAGCAGCGCTTTTAATTTATCCTGCTTCTGGGCCAGAAAAACTGTGTGCGGGTGATCGCGACTACCATGGAGATGCAGGTTCGATTCTCGCTTCAATCGGTGTCTCCTGGACCTTACACCTATGTTGTGTGATTTATTTTTCAACTTTTTTTTTAAACCACTGCTTTCTGGTAACGCTAGCTGCATGGCATTACGTGTGTTTGCCGTCATTTGTCATGGATTGGAAAACGGTTTAGGCTTAGTAAAAAAAATAGTTAGTCTTGCATTTGAGACAATACTACACCTGTAAAATTCATATAGTAGAGTACATAGTGCATAGTGTATATTACGTCATTTGGGACACAGCTTATGTTACATACATGCTAACATGAGTATGTCTTGGGAATGTGCTAGCTTAGTGGTTAAGCTGTTGGACTACTGAACAGAAGGTTGTGAGTTTAAACCCCAGATCTACCAAGCTGCCACTGCTGGGCCCTTGAGTAAGGCCTTTAACCCTCAACTGCATAAAATGAGATCAATTGTAAGTCACTCTGGATAAGGGTGTCTGCCAAATGCCTTAAATATAATGAATACCAATTAGCATTTTTCAAGTAATTACTCCATATATCAACAGTTGTAATGAGAAATTAAATCACTTTCCACATTCATACCTGCTCTGTTTTGAAACAAATTCCTATGTGTAACATTAAACTTAAAAGTGAACTATTTACTCTATGGATTTCGTGCTAGCGTGGAGGTGGAGGCATCATTACCAACTGTATGTAGGGTTTCTGATTGTTATGACTTGATAGTGCAACATGAAAAACTTCACGAAGCACGCTGAGACAATCAGGGAAGAACGACAGCAGGGATTGTGGAAATCAGGAGGCTAACTGCTGTTTCCTTCACTTCAAAGGTTACAACTAAAAGTCCATAGGAGGACTGGGATGAAGACTGGGGTGTGTCTTGCTGAGTCTGGCTATAAGCTCATCCTTTTCTGCCTTCTTATTTCTCAGCACGCCAACAATGGATCTAAGGAGAGACTAGAGGATTCACTGCTTGTTACTGCCGACACAATTACCAGTAAATGCTATAGGTATTTGGAAAAAGCTGTAGAAGAGATTTGCTGCAAACATTTGCACATCTTAGGCTAAAATCCATCAGCTTTAAATGGATTCCTGTGTTCTAAGAGTAGATTGAAGCCTCTAGTGTCTTAATTTAACTACTTCTACTTGTGACTCGTATCCAGGTACGAGAAGGACATCGTGACAAGCTGGTCTTACTGGCAAGTAAGCTCTATCTTATCTCTATGGTCTATTTATTTATTTATTTATTTATTTATTTTTGGTTTCTGTTTTTTCGTCATGTCTCATTTTAATCCAATATGATAATTTGTCTATTTAAACCGTTCCTTATCAGATTTATCATGGCTCTTTTGTTAAATCTGTTTCCTAGTGTTTTCTTATATGCTCTGTAATCTGTTCTGTTCTGTGGTGTAAACTCTACAACTGTTTCACAGCTCTTGAATGCATCTTTTTTTTGCAGAATTGTGAGAAAGCATGGATGTGACCTGTATCTGTGATAGCTGTACCTGTATAATAATTGTACACCATCTTGCTTCATCAGTGTCTTGGTTAAAAGTAGTGAAATATTACAGCACTGAGATGGAAAAGACAGCAACCATGGTTATCATGGCTATGTATGTATATGCGAGCAGAAATTGGTCTTTTCTAGTTTAATGCTAGCGCCTTTAACTCACTTTACCATCTGCTATGCAGATAACAACCGTTATCATATATTACACCGGCATTTAAATGCGTAATTGTTTCTCCACATGTGCCTTATGCACACAGAGATTTATTGTAATTACTTAATATTTTCTAAGCTACCCTCAAAGATCTGCAACATGGAATAATGCATGCATGGCATATTAAGTGATTTCTGTGATTTATCCCGTGCTAATAAACAACTTACTGATGATGTGGATAAACAAGAACCTGCTACAAGTTGAATAAATGCTGCGGAAGATGTTGGTGAGGGCAGTGACTCGGTGCGAAAGGTGTGAGACACTGCCTCTAATGACAGGAAGAGGCAGTATAAGTGAATCATGTCTCTTGCTGCTGCAAGTCACCTCACCATCAACAAAACACCACACAGAGATCTCACACCTCTGAATTAAAGTCTGGTAAGCCATGGCCCTTTCTCTCAATGCTGCAATTTGAGGCAATTAATTTTGTGTGATATTAGGTTTAGCGGAGAGGCAGTAGGGCCTGATATGGATTTTTTTAATAAATGTCTACACACAGGAGAATTGACATGAAGCTGTCACAACACTGAAAAACAGAAGGTGTTAATGGGATCACTAATCCATAACCACCTCTCACTGACACATGGGATTCACTGTGTGAAACACTGAAAATATAGACACATTCAGAAAACTGACATTTCCCTATGCTCAAAATATCTAAAACACTGACAACAGGGGACAGAGGAATGCAAAAAAATAATAATAAAAAAAAGAAGAAGAAAATACCCCTCAAGCATTCTTACTACTCATCTTTATTTATACCAGGCTGGTTTTATCTTAATAAAATCACACAATGGCTTTATATTATTTAAAGAAGCAAAAAATAATAATAATGCAATTCGTGACACGTAAATAGAAAAGAAATTTAAATGAAATCAAGTGTCAAAAAAGCCTCATTTTATGAATCTTTAATGGTCATAATTAAAATGATTTTAGACTGTTTTTTAATATTCAGTCAGTCTTTCTCTGACACAGTTTAGTTTACTTTTGCAGTCTCTCTTTCTAAGCATGTAGAGAAGCAGCAACGCAGCAGTAAACATTCCACAAATTGTCCCCAGACTCCCCTTTTTTGCCCCCGCCTGGTGTGGGTTGAACCAAAGCGTTTAAAGCTTTGCAGAATCTTTGCTGTCACCAAATTCTGCAGCATAACATATCTCTCTCTCTCTCTCTCTCTCTCTCTCTCTCTCTCTCTCTCTCTCTCTCTCTCTCTCTCTCTCTCTCTCTCTCTCTGTTGGGTACTGACCGATGTTACTGTGACATTTATGTAGCTTTATTTATAGGGGTATGTTAGCTTTGGGGTGGGGGATTGGTTGTGGTGTTGCTATAACTGATTTTAATCAAGTTACATCCATTATAGCAGCTAACACTGCATATTTCCTTATGGACAGAGACTATCTCTCTCTCTCTCTCTCTCTCTCTCTCTCTCGCTCTCGCTCTCGCTCTCTCTCTGCAGATATTCTGTTTATTTTCATGTATTCTTTATAAGACATATATTAACATAACTATTTAAGGTAACTTTGTCTATTGCTTTATTAAAAGCAGTAAGGAGGGAATATGACCCAGTTGGGTTACCAGTCCATCCCAGTGCACCAAGCACACACACACACACACACACACACACACAATTTTAAACCGGGCTATTTAGAGTATCTAATCCACCAGCATGTTTCTAAAGATGAGAGGAAACCAGAGTATACAGGAAGAACAGACAGAATTCCAGACAGGCAATAACATCAATTCCGGATTGATTGCGGTGATATGGCAACCATACCTACTGCACTATCATGCCACCCCATTATTATAAAGGATAAAAAACATTAGGTGATAGAAACCTATGGTTATTTTGTGTGTGTGTGTGTGTTTTTGCTCTAAATTTCCTTATCCTTATGACATTTTCTGAATATATCTTGGCACACTCTGCCCTGGGCTGACCGTGTGATACTATTTGTTTATGACCTCATCTTATGACTGTGATATACTTGGTTTGGTCCTAGAAATTCTCTGTTTTGATGAGTATGTGCCGAACACAGGCACTCACTGACAGTTCTCCTGTCATTTAGATAACTTTTCGTAATAAACTCACCAAACCGCCAGTGAACACATCAACCACCACATCTGTTTCTACTGATGTCTTTTGTTTCCTATATATAAAACACTGAATATTACACCTTTTTTCTGTATAAATACTCCCTGTTCATCTTAGTAAATCTTAGCAAAGAGTTTTGCTATTCAATCATTATCTCTGTGTGGTTCTTTGGCAAAAAGCCTCCCTGATATCAGCAGTGGCAGCAGCACGGCTCAGGCTTCTTCTCCGAGTAAACATGAAAATTCGAACACTATATATTTGATCCTAAAATTAATCATGCACACAATACAAAAATGTCGTAGATACGAGACATTTGGTCAATAGGTAGTACTTCCTCCCTAATCAGCAAGCAAAATGGGCCAGTTTTGCTCAGTGGTTTAGATTTTGGCCCCATTATATTTCTACAAACAACATGTTTTTCGCTATTTCCTCCCAAACAAAAAAAAGCCTCAAGAACCATTTAGCTTTGCTGACTTTTAATCTAATTTGCATAATATGAAGCTAACTCTTATGATCTAGTCCTAGGATTTTTGTCCTATTGTCATAGAATTAATGTCAAACCACTCAGCAGAGTGTGAAGCTCAGTAATTATCAGGAACATATTGAGATGTAAACAGTACGCCTGCCGCATTCCAATCAATTCTTGCAGGATGCAGATTAAGTGCTCAAATACTTGTAAGTTATGATTAGTTCTATAGATTTACACAAACCTTAAAATCCATATTCAGGATGAGGTTGTAAAGGTTGGGGTGTTGTCATTGATTAGGGACAGAGTTAAGTTTAAACAGCAGGGTCTCCGGACCTAGAGTCCAATCAAGCTCAAATCAATGAATGTGATGCATCGTTGTGATATTTTGTGGTTTTCTAATGATCACTGGGTTACTTCAAAAGTGTCAGCCAATCAAATTTCAGCAAGAATTTCATGTGTATGCACTAAGTTACAATCACAAAACTTGATAAACTGTCATGGATGGCTGGACACTTCCCTGCCTGAACACCATATTTTGGCGGCCTGGCAGGGTTTATGTTCCCATGTGCTTCTGTTAATGTTGTGTTTGCACATGTGCTTGCCCCACCCAATTCTTCCTCCCTTTCCTCGCCTCTGCACACCTTATGTTTCAATTATTACCTTCCCTATTTATACCTGCTGTCTTGTGCTTGTGTTTTGGTGGAGTCCTTGTCTTTTGTTTTGTGGTTTGTTTTTTGTGTTTGTTAGTTTGTTCTTAGTTGCGGGGGGTACTGTCATGGATGGCTTGGCTAATTCCCTGTTGGAACACTAAGGGGCATTCCAGCAGGGGTGGATGATGATGAGGACTGATAGATGTGGTGGATCAGCTCTTGGGTAGCAGTGGTCAGGTCCTGGAGCCGGTGCTCGTGTTCTTGTGAGGTCTGCAACAGGGTAAGAAGGAATTGCTGAATGTTTAACATGTCCGCTGGGTCCATAGCTGGCCAGATGATACTGTCAGGGAGCACGGATTTAGGACCCAAGTGTGAGACGCGACAGGAGCTAGGTAAAGAGTCTTCAATATTGTGAGGATGAACAGAGACAGGAGTGCATCCCAAAACATATACCTGACGAACTCCGGCACAAAATCACAGCAATGATTGTGAAGCAACACAACAGCAAATGACATAAAACACAGCCAAGCCAACAATACAGGGGAGGGAAAACAAAGGAGAACACACACGAGTAGCCAGCGGTCCTTGCAAAGGAAGAGTCCTGGGCTTAAAATCCAACTAGGGTAATACAAAAACAGTCCAAAATCCAGCTTAAGGTCGACAACAGAGAAAGACCGGCAGAGACAAAGGGCAGGACGACTCAACAACAAGGCAGGAGAGATCATCTGGCGAGGAAGACACGCCAAGAGCGTGTTTATAAAGTGCCGGGGCATAGAAAGGGTGGTTAACCTGGAAGTGCTCTGTCTGCAATGACCACCGCCCCGAAAATGAGCACTGCGATGTCGTGAACCTGGAAGTGAGCGCCGCAATGTCCCGAACCCGGAATGATTTATTATATTGTTCAATTAACCGGTCAGTGGCCGTGCTATGTGCGGTTGGTGCTTGGACCGCTTAGGTCGCATGTTACAGATTCATTTATTATATTCAATTAGATTTTCAAAACACTCTATTTCAGCAGCTGCCAGTCCATATCTGGACAGTTTTTCTTCTACTGCACACATTTTCATTCTCTCTCTCTCTCTCTCTCTCTCTCTCTCTCTCTCTCTCTCTCTCTCTCTCTCTCTCCTGATTTATTTATAGCCAAAAGGTTTCACCTTCAGCTTAATTAATCATTACAGGGCAAATGTAAGGTTTTAGTGGCTAAGCTTTAATTACTGCTATTAGGAGAGTGTGTGTGCGTGTGTGTGTGTGTGTGTGTGTGTGTGTGTGTGTGTGTGTGTGTGTTCATGATATAACCAGAATAAATATTGTATTTTCCTACATGTTGACTGCCTTCACCTGGAGGACCGGGATGAAGAGTTGTGTTTCTTGCTGAGTCTGGCTAGAAGCTCATCCATTTCTGCCATCTTATTTCTCAGCATGCCAACAATTGATCTAAGCAGAGACTGGGGGATTCACTGCTTGTTACTGTCGACACAATTACCCGTAAAAGCTATGGGTATTTGGGAGAGGCTATAGAAGAGATTTGCTGTGAGTGTTTGAACAGCGTAGGGTGAAAGCCATCAAATTTAAATGGGTTCTGCATTCTAACATCAGGTTGAGGTTTCTAGTGCTGTTAAATAAAGTGTGACACCTCAACCGGCTCAGCGGCTTTCTTATCCAGGTGACTGTAAGAGAGATAAAACAATGATGACAAACATAATTTAACATAGGTTAAAGTTACCATGAAAGAAAATACATTTGTGGGATTATGCTTGATACGAAAGGCAGGACGTACAAAAACACTCTCAAAATAGTCTCATGACTGCGAAATTAATTTCTGATAATGAGATTGGCGGACGGGGGTTGTTCAGGTTGCCTTGCCTATAACATATTTTAATATTCTACAACAAGAAAATACACATAAAGTTCATCAAAACAATGTACAAAATGTTTTATTTTACAGTATGTTATGCCTATAGGTGCATCCCAGTTTATACATATATACGTCATTTTGTGCGAGTAGTGTGTTCACACTTGAAAGACATTTCACTAGACGCATCAGCATCATTATACAGATGTAAGAAGATACAGAAGATCCTATTAGTCAAATGCTCTGACTGATATTTACCTCATGTACAGACATACTCGAGCTTTTATCGGGTGTGCATGTGCCTGTGCTTTGATTTTAGTCCTCTTTTCCCCCACTGTTCTGCCATTGGATGTTTGCTATATGGGTATTGTGTTCATCTGGTCTGTGTTAAGTCCTTGATTAGTTTATCTATTTATTCCCTGTTGTATCTTTGCGAAGTCTTGTTGATTGCATTCATGTATTTCTGAGCCTTATTTCCAGTTCGGCATCGATTCTCGCACCTGTGTTATTATTATTGATTAGGATTTCCTGTTGTTTGATGCTGCTATCATGTATATTGATCTCCACACTGGATAATGAATACGATTCTAGGGATTTCCTCAAAGAATGCCCCAAAAGAGTGTATGTACTTTGTGTCCTGCCTCATTTGCCAGCATGTTACAGTGTCTCCTTTGAATGGAATCTTTCATTGCAATTTTCTCCTTTTTGACTTTTTTTTCTGAATGCGGTATATACAAAAGATTTCAGAAAATCCAGTCTCTTTCAAACCTGTATATATGTAAAGGGTTTTCCAGTACCTATATACACGTCTAATAAGTAAGCTCCCTCACACACTTGTTAAATTCCTCCTCATTTTTCTTGATATTTGGTGACACAAAGACAATACGGAATTGTTCGTTCACTTCCACACAGGACAACTAAGACGAATATATCACAACATCAAAAAACAAAAGGTTTAAATGAGATCACAACTCCAGAAACACTTCTCCCTGAAATGTGGTCTTCACTGTTTAAATGATTCAAAGCATACTGCAGAAACACTCTGACAAGCAAAATAATTCACAAATGCTTAAATGAGCAAAATGGAATGGATGTGTGAAAACAAAGAGGAAAAGAAGGGAGAAAAGAAACTGGAAAGAAATGAGGAACATGTCAGAGATAGTCTCTTATTCCTGCTGGCAAAGCTTTCCATCTCACTCACGCTCACTCTCTTCAATGTGTCTCTGAACTTCTCTACCACTCTCACCCACTGTCTTCTGTTTTATTTATAGCCTAAAGGGTTCACCTCCAGATTAATGAATCATCAGAGGGGCAAATGTAAGGGCTTAGTAGCTTAGCTTTAATTACTGCCAGTACGGATGTGCATGAGTGAGAGAGAGAGAGAGAGAGAGGGAGAGATAGAGAGAGAGAGAGAGAGAGAGAGAGAGAGGGACAGAGAGAATTAAACTAAAAATATTGTATTACACTACAAAACAAAATCCACTCATACAAAACCAAGTCTCATTGTTTTAAACAAAGGTCTGTGAAATCTGATTTATGTTTATTGGTTGGATTTCAATGTAAGGTTATTAAATTAACGATTAATCCGCTCCATTTGCAAAGCTATTATTTTCATTCCATATTCATGATTGAACTGGAATGAAAAACGAGTGGGGTGTCTCTGACACATCCCAGTTACATTTTTTCAGGTGGGTGGTTGTTTGTTTGTTTTCCCCAGATTTTCTCCCTAATTTACTCATATCCAGTTTCTCACGCTCCACTTAAGTCATATCACACAGCAGATCTTTGACGTGAAGCATGTGAAGTGAGACACCGCATCTTTTCAAACTGCTGCTTAGGCAACACCATTGGACAGCGTAAAACACACACTCGGAGAAAAGTGCTATCTACTCGTACCCACTTCTGCATGCATCTGCCTGTGATTGACTAGTGTCGCTGTAATTCACAGGGGAGAGAGAGCGAGAGTATGCAAACCTTCCCTCACTCCCTCCCTCCATGAAAGCACAGTCAATTTTGCTCTCTAGAGCTTCTTCGGATGGTACATTTCGCCGTGCTACTCAGGAGTGTCACGACTGGTAAATGTAGAGGCAGCAGATGCAGGTGCAGATTTTTATTTACAGAGTTTTGGGAACAAACACACAAACTGTGGAAGCTCAAACCAAGAGAACAAAACACACAGACTGTGAACAAGGATATGAACGTGGAGCAGCGAACAAGACGTGACGATACAAGAAGCTTTAAAAAAAACACCGTAATTTAATCATGTTGCTGATTAATGGTCACTGAAAGTCTGAGTGTTTGACCTGCAGGGTCATGTGATGTGCAGGGGCAAGTTGTCGTAACAATATTTACTGTATATTAAGGATTGCTGTATATGCAGCATGCATGTGTATAAACAACAAAAACGTGCATACAACACAGGTCGAGCAGCAGAGTAGTGAAAACTTGCATTCAAGGATGTTGTGGGGTTCCACAACTGTGGTGAATCGAATTTCTCACAGTCAATCTCACTGTGAAATTACACCAGATTCACACAGCTCTTTGACAATGGATATGTATATACTGTACATGTATGGGTGTGTGTTTGGAGGTAGTGTAATCTAGAATCCACACACTGCCCAACTGAGAATGATTGAAGTGTGTATGTCTGGTTGGTTCGTAATGATTACTGATCAAAGAAAGCTCCTGAGGGAGCGGTGAGGTCAGGTTAATAGTGCTGATATGTAATACACTTAGGCACCCACACATGGCAGGAGCTTACAGCGAAATTATTTAACCTTTAAGCACTGGAATAGCGATAGCATGTTCATAGCTAAACCTTTAAAGTCAACGTCTACTACACAAGCTTTCATGTTGTGAAAAATCTAGTCAACTCATCAGTACTGTTACAGTGCAAAAAGCACACATGAAAGTCTCAGTGATGTACAGGTCTAGCCTAGTTTCCTAATGAACACTCTAAAGTGCTGGTGAAATATTCATAAATGGCTGGTACTGACTCAAAGTTTTTTCCCCACAAGAGTGATGAAGCTCTTGAAAGCCACTAGCTGGAGTGAGGCTCAGTCAATTGTACCTTGCCACTGCAACTGTGGAGCAACTGGGGGCACGACCCCATTCAAAATAATCAAAACTGTGATCCAAGTATGCTTATTTTCTGTGCAAGTTCTGCAGATGCAATAAGATGCAAATATTATACACACTGAGCAAGAGGACACTTTTACAGTCAGAGAGACAAAGGCCAGGAGTTGAGGAGTCAGAGCTTATTCTGGGGTGCATTTGCTTGCTTGAGGATGGAATGGCACAATCGCAGGAGGTTTATTTCTTTTTTAAGTCAACATGGAGACCTTTTGATGTTACTGTCTTGGCTTTTGCCTGAATCAGATCCTATATGTTTGCAATTGGCAAACACAGAGCTGCCACTGCTACTCTTGCTCAAGGTGTTCTCCAAGGATCTGTCCTTGGCCCTGTACTATTCATTATTTACATGCTACCCTTGAGTCATATTATATGACACCATAAATCTCAGTATTCACTGCTATACTGAGATTTATGTTAGTACAGTATC
>JAUCMX010000011.1:18564854-18674854 GCA_033459395.1 Hemibagrus guttatus
GATTTGGAGTGGACAGCCTCCACTAGGCAGAATCACGATTGTACTATATTCTCTCCATTTTTAATAATGAGCTTAATGATGCTCTGTGGGATGTTCAAACAAACCCTGGTTTGTCAGAAGGTTGTCCTGGGCTTGCTTTATTAAGTTAACTAGCCTTTATTTGTCACATACACCAATCAGTCATAACATTATGACCACCTGCCTAATATTGTGTTGGTCCTCCTTTTTCTGCCAAAACAGCCCTGACCCGTTATGCACTGTGTATTCTGACAGCTTTCTATCAGAACCAGCATTAACTTCTTCAGCAATTTGAGCAACACTAGCTCGTCTGTTGGATCGGACCACACAGGCCAACCTTCACTCCCTATGTGCATCAATGAGCCTTAGCTGCCTATGACCCTGTCTCCGGTTCACCACTGTTCCTTCCTTGGACCACTTTTGATAGATACTGACCACTGCAGACCGGGAACACCCCACAAGAGCTACAGTTTTTGAGATGCTCTGATCCAGTGGTCTAGCATCACAATTTGCCCCTTGTGAAAATTGCTGAAATCCTTACGCTTGCCCTTGGAGTTTGGGGTCAGAGCACAGGGTCAGCCATGATGCAGCACCACTGGAGCAGGGGGAGTTGAGGGCCTTGCTCACAGACCCAATGGTGGCAGCTTGGCAGTCTTCCGATCAACAACCCAGAGCCTTGACCACTTCAGCTACAATCCCCACAACGTTTTAGTAATGTTTAGGGTTTTCAGGAACATCAACACCAACTTGGAGCAGTAAGGTGACAGGATCACCATAACAAATCCCCATCAGAGAGGAAGATGTGGTTCCATGACCAACAAGCAGAGTTTTCTTGTTGTTTTGTTGCTGGTTTTATCATGTGATTCTATTTCTGCTCCTTCATCTCTGCCTCTGTCCGGTATTGGCTCGATTACCCTAATGTGTTCACCTGTTCTGTGTCTCACTTTGATTATTTTGCCTTAATACGTCTAAGCATTGTTCTCAGCTTCTGTATTTACTTGTCTTCAGCATGCTTTAGTTTTGGTCTTTGCACTATGGATTACTGTGTTTCACTTCTGTCTATCAGTGCTTTGGCCCCTTCTACAGACTTGGGTAATGATTTTTGGATCCACCAAATAACAGCCCTTTTTTATCAATCTGGATCTGAACAGTTATTTCCGTAATTCATACGTCATTTCACATTTATGGAAATCCAGTAAATTAAAACAAAATGTATCCTACTTGTTCTCCTGAGTGTGTGTAAATGTTATGCGTAAAAATAAACCTAATGTAAACCTCGACTTGATCGACTTCAGATCATATCATTTGCATGGAGTTTTCTATATGAAATATACTGTTGAGTTTAAATTGCTGATTTTTATTACCTTTATATCATTTAGTGACATATAGAAGAGCTCTGGAGTCTCTATCAAAAACACATCCTCCAGGAGTACCATCAAGAGCATTTTGTGAGATGTCATTTTTATATTAACGATATTAATTAAAGAGTATTAAAAAATCTAAGAAATAAAAAAAGCGAGCCAATACAAATCCATGAATTAAGGTATATTAAACTAATCGGTCAATTATGACAAAAGAAATGCAGGCATATAAACAGGCCACGCTGTCAGCCATAAAGAAACGCTGCTGTTGGAAGTTTTAGCACTTTCTTTGTATTATTCATATTATGCAGTTCCTGTAAAATCTTTATTTAATGAAGTGTAATATAATTAAAAGGTCCAGAATTTCCAGTTTCCACTTTCAGGCTTTACATTGATCGATTGTTTCGTGCTCACAGCTGTCTGTGCTTTTGAACGTCTATGGAGTTTGGTGTCACTACATGTAAATCAGCTGTGCTGTGCATGTTCTGGGGCATTCATTTTTTTTAGTTATTGGTGTTTATTAACATACATACACAAGAACAACAACAACAAAAAATAAAAACAGTGTTTCCCCAAATTTTGGGAATTTGGCAGAAATGTTTGCCTCGATTTGGTTTCCACAAGCACACAACTGTATACACAACTCTTTACAAAAAGATTGTTAGGCAATGACAATTAAGGCTTTGAACTCTTCTCCTGTGTGACTCTTATTCAACCTTCCAAAGTTCTCCCACATCACACCACTGCTTACCTCCCTTCACTGGCTTCTGTTAGCTGCACCATCATATTTACAACACTGATGCTTACCAAAGCCAAACACCTTGCAGCCCCCTCATCCTCAGCCCACCTCAAAGCTCTTATCACTCCTTACACTTCACCACGCTAACCTCTTTCAGGGTACAAGATAGCTATGCATCAATAAACTTCCCCTAGATGTTTGAACAGCTGTCTTCGAATGATGGGAGAAAACCCACCGCTTCCTGAAACACTTAATCTTGTACATATTTTTTTTATATATATAAATATATATATATATATGTAAATATATTTAAAATATAATAATAATAATAATAATAATAATAATAATAATAATAATAATAATAATAAAATGGTTTGTGTGTTATATTTCCTCTGGAGAGTAGACTCAAGTATCCTTAGTCTGTGACCTAGTGAACCAGTATTGTTGTATTCATTGATAGCTTCTTCAAAGCACATTTGTACGTCACTCTGGATAAGCACACCTGCCAAATGGCAGAAATGTAAACCTAAATATCTTGCCTCTTACCAACACACCAATTTTTTTCCTGAATCGTATAGTAGGCCACTGTAGAGATACGTTTTGCTCGTAGATCAGTGAAAGAGGTTTCAGACAGTGACAGCTCTTTTACTCAGCTCTTCCTGGCTGGATGCAGACTGCAGTATAGTGTGTAACAGGCTTAGCTGCAGGGAGGTGAGGACCTGACAGATGTACACCACTGAAAAGAATCCATTCAATCAGGCAGTACCTTGTTAACATTACTGTTGTAATTGAAGTGAAGGATCTGTGCTGTACAGGCTTAAAAAGATTACATGTAGTGTGGGGGGAAAAAACAGATTTCAATATATACTTAAAATGCAAAAGTACACCTACATCCAAAATGAAATTATTAAACCCTTCCTTCACACACACACAAACACACACACACTGATGTTCTTATCTTTGAAGTACACCCAAGGCCAAATATTCGGAAGCATCCGAGTGATTTTTGCATTTATTTTTGTCAGCACATCATATATGAAGGAATCTAGTATATCCAATGATGTTTTTTTGGGGTTTTTTTAAATATCTTTAGAAATAATCTAGCTATGGTGGTCATAGTCCAGTGACTTCTGTGCCGGTCCCAAGCCCGGTAAATAGATAAATAGAGAGGGTTGGGTCAGGAAGGGCATCCGGCATAAAACATTGCCAAATTTAATCATGCAAATCATCAGTACTCTGAATTTCATACCGGATCGGTCGAGGCCCGGCTTAACAACGACCACCATCGGCGCCGTTGACTTACAGGGCGCCGGTGGAAATTGGGCTACTGTTGGTCGAAGGAGTAGAGGAGGGAGGAGAGTGCGCAGACAGAGAGAGAAAAGGAAAGGTAAGAGTGTAGGACTGAGAATAGGAACTCTGAATGTTGGTACTATGACAGGGAAAGGTAGAGAGCTGGCTGATATGATGGAAAGAAGGAAGGTGGGTATACTGTGTGTACAGGAGACCAGGTGGAAGGGTAGCAAGGCTCGTAGTATAGGAGCAGGATTCAAGCTGTTTTATTATGGTGAGGATAGTAAGAGAAATGGGGTAGGTGTGGTCCTGAAGGAGGAGTTTGTGAGGAATGTTCTGGAGGTGAAGAGAGTGTCAGACAAGGTGATGAGTCTGAAGTTAGAGATTGAAGGGGTGATGTTGAATGTTGTTAGTGGTTATGCCCCACAGGTAGGTTGTGAGTTAGAGGAGAAAGAGAGATTCTGGAGTGATTTAGATGAGGTGATGGAGAGTATTCCCACGGGTGAGAGAGTGGTGATAGGAGCGGATTTTAATGGACATGTTGGTGAGGGGAACACAGGTGATGAGGAGGTGATGGGCAAGTTTGGAGTTAAGGAAAGGAACCTAGAAGGACAGATGGTAGTGGACTTTGCTAAGAGGATGGACATGGCTGTGGTTAACACTTATTTTCGGAAGAGGGAGGAGCATAGAGTGACTTACAAGAGTGGAGGTAGGAGAACACAGGTAGACTACATCCTATGTAGAAGAGGCAATCTGAAAGAGATTAGTGACTGTAAAGTGGTAGTGGGAGAGAGTGTAGCTAGACAGCATAGGATGGTGTTGTGTAGGATGACTTTGATGGTCTGTAAGAAGAAGAGGTCAAAGATAGAGATAGAGAAGAAAACCAAGTGGTGGAAGCTGAAAAAGGAGGAATGTTGTGAGGAATTTAGACAGAAGTTGAGGCAGGCTCTGGGTGGTCAGGTAGTGCTGCCAGATGACTGGGAAACTACAGCAGAAGTGATCAGGGAGACAGGGAGAAAGGTGCTGGGTGTGTCATCTGGAAGGATGAAAGAAGATAAGGAGACTTGGTGGTGAAGAGTGAAGAGGGAGGTGTCTAAGGCCAAGCAGAAGGCATATGACGAGTTGTGCACTAGGTTAGACACTAGAGAAGGAGAGAAGGACTTGTATAGGTTAGTTAGGCAGAGGGATCGAGATGGGAAGGATGTGCAGCAAGTTAGAGTTATTAAGGATAGAGATGGAAGGGTGCTCACAAGTGAGGAGAGTGTACAGAGGAGATGGAAGGAGTACTTTGAGGAGCTGATGAATGAGGAAAATGAGAGGGAAAAAAGAGTAGAAGGGGTGAACTCTGTGGAACAGAAAGTAGATAAGATTAGAAAGGATGAAGTCAGGAAGGCTTTGAAGAGGATGAAAAGTGGAAAGGCAGTTGGTCCTGACGACATCCCAGTGGAGGTCTGGAAGTGTCTGGGAGAGGCAGCAGTGGAATTTTTAACTAGTTTGTTCAACAGGGTTTTAGAGAGTGAGAGGATGCCTGAGGAATGGAGAAGAAGTGTGTTAGTGCCGATCTTTAAGAATAAGGGTGATGTGCAGAGTTGCAGCAACTATAGGGGGATAAAGTTGATGAGCCATACAATGAAGCTATGGGAAAGAGTAGTGGAAGCTAGGTTAAGGAAGGTAGTGGAAATTTGTGAGCAGCAGTATGGCTTCATGCCCAGAAAGAGCAATTTTTGCTCTGAGAATTTTGATGGAGAAGTATAGGGATGGTCAGAGGGAGTTGCATTGTGTATTTGTAGACTAGGTGAAAGTGTATGACAGGGTGCCAAGAGAAGAGCTGTGGTACTGTATGAGGAAGTCAGGAGTAGCAGAGAAGTATGTCAGAGAGGTGCAGGACATGTATGAGAGGAGCAGGACAGTGGTGAGGTGTGCTGTAGGTCAGACAGAGGAGTTCAAAGTGGAGGTGGGACTGCATCAGGGATCAACTCTGAGCCCCTTCCTGTTTGCTATAGTGATGGACCAGTTGTCAGAGGAGGTCAGACAGGAGTCCCCTTGGACAATGATGTTTGCAGATGACATTGTGATCTGTAGTGAGAGCAGGGAGCAGGTCGAGGAAAACCTGGAGAGGTGGAGGTTTGCGCTGGAGAGAAGAGGGATGAAAGTCAGTCGTAGTAAGACTGAGTACATGTGTGTGAATGAAAGGGAGGGAAGTGGAACAGTAAGGTTACAGGGTGAAGAGGTGAAGAAGGTACAGGAGTTTAAGTACTTGGGGTCAACAGTCCAGAGTAATGGAGAGTGTGGGAAAGAGGTAAAGAAGCGAGTGCAGGCAGGTTGGAATGTGTGGAGAAAGGTGTCGGGAGTTCTGTGTGATAGGAAAATATCAGCGAGAATCAAGGATAAGGTGTACAGGACAGTGGTGAGACCGGCCATGCTGTATGTTTTAGAGACAGTGTCACTGAGGAAGAGACAGGAGTCAGAGCTAGAGGTAGCAGAGCTAAAGATGTTGAGGTTCTCTTTGGGAGTGACAAGATTGGACAGGATTAGGAACGAGTACATCAGAGGGACAGTTCATGTTGGACGTTTGGGGGACAAAGTTAGGGAGGCCAGATTAAGATGGTTTGGACATGTTCAGAGGAGGGAGAGTGAGTATATTGGTAGGAGAATGTTGGACATGGAGCTGCCAGGCAGGAAGGCAAAGAGGAAGGCCAAAGAGGAGGTATATGGATGGAATTAATGAGGATATGAAGCTAGTGAGTGCAAGTGTTGAGGATGCAGAAGATAGGGATAGGTGGAGAGAGATGATTCGCTGTGGCGACCCCTGAAGGGAAAAGCCGAAAGAAGAAGAAGAAGAAATTTCTTTAGAAATATTCCACTTGATAGTTAAAGTAATGATACAAATCTGGGAGTAATTATGGCCAGGAAACAGGTCATCCTTCTTTGCACTATAAAATTAAAAGTTGACTATAGTGTAATTTCTGGAAATTTCTCACAAATTACACTTCCAGCTTCATTGCTGTTTAAATCCACACCGTTAATGATGCAATCAAATAAATCAAAGCAATGAGCAAAATAGTAAATCTGTGTATTGTATTAAACTGTTTAAGAAATTTAGAAATTCCAAAAATGATCAACATAGCTTAGCTATAATGGTAGATTATGAAACTGAATGCACACAACGTGGAAGCTTATGTCCGTCACTAGAAATCCTCTTTATAACTCAATGACCAGTCTCCTTTGGATAGAGAATGGGCTGTCTATCAGCCTTGGGGAGGCTTTTTCAGCATGTCAGTAGCATCCGAAACAGAGGCTGGATCGGTCTGTTTGCAATCGCGGCTTGAAATGCAACTAGAACTTTTCCGTAACACCGCTCACTAAAGAATTCTACATATCCACCATGTATGAGAAGTAATACAGTTTTTTTTGTTAATTGACAAAACAGTTAATTTTGTGCTATTATGTCACCACCGTGAGAAGCATATTGGCTAGAAAAAAAGCTAATCCAAGATTTACCAGATTTAAAAAAGTACAATTGAGTGATATTAACATGCAGTAAAAACCTGAAGAAGCTGCATAATATTTGTTTCACATATCAGCAGAAATGAGTTTCCTTAAAATTCATTATGCCACAATGCAATACTATATTTCATTTTTAAGCTTTAAAAAAACAACAGCATAAATAGCTGCAGAAGGAATTCCTTTGTCTCTACACTTAACCATAGCACATCAATCACCTCAAAATGCTTCGGGTTCCATTAAAGCAAAATTAAAAAGCAAAAAAATAGAAGAGAGTAGTCATGGTGTAGTCTTAGACATTGTGTAGCTTCATTTGGTTTGAAATATTATCACACTAACAAGGTACCGTTAGCTGCTTTCTGCACAAAAGAACAAAAAAGTACAAGCGGGAACACACCCTTAGTAAAAATCCTTTATTCTACGTTCAAAAAGAAATCCTAATGGGCAGTTTATTTGAAAGATTCCTTAAATGTTCCTGCTTTGAGCTGCATTATTAATCACCTTCACTAATTGTCTTTTGCGTGAATGTTTAATCGAGTGGATGTCCTTCCTCTCCTGTGAGATCGAGGACACACCTTGGCAAACTTGGCACCCAGGTTTAGAACAGCAGTATTATGAGCTGCTTCTCTCTGTTGAAAACAGTGTCGTTGTGTGTGTGTGTGCGTGTGTGTGTGTGTTGTGTGTGTACGCCTGCGACAGTACAAAGTGAAGATGAAAGGAGACTGCACAGAACTGCAGAACTGTGGCGTGAATTTCAATCACGGACATGAACAGAGGCATCACAGAACCCCCATTTGCCCCCCATCTGCCCTTCCTCCCTTCCTTCGCTCTCACACACACACACACACAATGCTGGTGCAAGCTTTCCTATTAAACATAGCCCCACATCCTGATAGGAATAAGCCGATAGTTGATAGAGAAGGATGCTAGCGCTCATTTCCCGCCCATGCTAATGGAGCCGTTTACTGCACACTAACACATTAGTGCAGGGCAATTACTGTGGGCAAAACACACTCTTAAATGAAAATCGATGCACTTGGATCCCATTGGGGTTCTTCCTATTACAGAAAATGCCACAACACTGCTCAACAGAACTATTCCACCAGCCATTTTACATTTTAAATAGCCTGCAGGAGGCTGTCAATCTCCGTGACTCACTTTGTTTCCGGTGATGGTCCATTCCCTACATCTAAGTGCACTGTGTCGAGTATAATATAATGGTTTGTTCACCCTAGCCCTGATTAAATGAACAATTCTGATAAAACACACAAAGCTGATTCACTAACATTATGATTCACTGTATGCACTGTATCGGGAACATATTATATGGTTGACTCTCACGATCTGCATTCTTAACCCAGATACAACCTTAGAATACTAAAGGCTGTGATATTAAGGAGTCTGTCTTAATGAGAGCTAAATAATGTCTTGGCTGTTGGCCTTGATGAATATGCAATTTGCAGCCTTTTTCTCTGCATTCGAGCTACAAAGTTTTGGGGGGGAAACATTAGCACCTCCATGTTTGTCTTTTCTTAAGTGTTGAGTGACGTATATCTTCCTCTTCAAAACTGTATGCCTTTATCAAGACATAAAGCAAATGTAAAAATGACCAGTGATGAATTATTGTGTTTTATGTCCAAATAAAAATTAAAAATATCCTGAGTTCGTGCTAACCACAAACCCTATTTCATGCAAAATAAATAAATAAATAGATAAATAAATAAATAAATAAATAAAAAATATAACTCTAGCAGAATAAAAACACTAACTTATTTCTGGGTTTTAGGATTCCTGTAGCACTCTGTGGCATTTAAACAAAGCTGGAGTCATTTAAATTAACCTCATTAAGAGTACAGACCTTTGTAATTTTTTAATTTTACATTCATATTTTCTTTAACAAACGCTCAATTTTTATCTATCTACTGATCTGAAATAGCAGCGGCTATTAAGGACAGTTATCACACACCAAAGTGTCACTTACATACTGTTTCCACTTCCTAGTCAATTTCAAGACAACACTTCCTGCAGGCGCAATTTATCCAATTACACACTTTCATATTTTAGTAAATCAGAACCTATAATTAGTACCAGAAATTGCAACCAGCCCATTTGGCAGATATCTTTAAAATGGGTTCTGCCAAAAAATAGTATTCTCTACCAAGCAAAATCTGCCCAGTCGTCTAATTACTACTGTTAGAAATACATTCTTTCACTCACCTACGTTATTATCAAGTTAGAATTAAGTGTTAAATACATGCATGAGTGAAAACAGATTAAAGAAAAAGAAAACTCTTTCTCAGGTCTCTTGTTTTCTTCCAGACCTAGGTTGCTTTACACCGCTTCTACAGGTTGGCAGCTTGGCATTTGGAATACATCACAATAATTACACTCACATTGTGTGTTAGTTAGTATTCTACGTTTCCTATTCATTCTTAACCCAGATAGAAACTCATAATACTGAGGTCATGATGCTGTATATTCATGTGCACTACCAGAGAGACAAGGAATGAATAGATGATTTTATGCATCATTAAAATTGGCTAATAATTCTCAAAGCTATTATTTATTTAATATGTATTTGTATTGTGGTCTAAGAATCCCTAACACATGGTGAAATTTTGACATGTTCTACTATGTGAAAAACGAAGTTCTGAAAGAAAATTTTGTTTATTTAGTTCCTCTATAAGGACGTTATAAGAACGTCCACTCTTCTGGGAAGGCTTTTCACCAGATTTTGGATTGTGGCTGTGGGGATTTGTGTTCATTCAGCCACAAGAGCAGTAGTAAGATCAGGGTTAGTGCACGGGGTCCAGTCATAATTCTAGTTAGTCCCGAAGGTGTTCAGTGTGGTTGAGGTCAGGGATCCATGCAGAACACTTGAGTTTTTTGACTCTTCATGGAGCTGGCTTTGTGCACAGGGGCATTGCCATACTGGAACAGGTTTAAACCTCTTCATTCCAGTATAGAGAAAGCATAATTCTGCAGCATGCAAACACATCCCAAACAATATTGTGCTTTAATCTTTAAGCCAGCAGTCTGGGGAAAACCCACATGTGGATGTGATGCTCAGGTGTCCATAAACTTTTGACCATATAATGAGTTTCAAGTTTCTCAGACTTTAGACACAGCAGTACGTGATTGATCTTCCCAGACTGCAGAGCTATTACAATGATACAAGCCAAATGTGAGCCATTTGAAAGTATTGTGAAATAAATATTTCTAAAAGAAATGCCTTACTAATTTGCTAGAAGTTAAATACGGGAATACAACGACAGTGACATTCATTAGTTGCATTCAAATTTAAAAGAAGTGTATAAGATCTGGGCATGGATCTTACCAGTATCAGTTTTAGACTGTTTTTTTAGGCTGATTTCACTGACTTCTTTTGCACTGGTTTCATACAAACCTGTCAATGTAACTCACACTGACTCTTTAAATCACTGCAAATTCAATTCCAAAGATTGAGCTGCTCAGAAATATAAATCATGCAGCTTCCCATCATCGAAAGTAATAATAGAACTTTTAGTAGTCGTGTTTAAAGGTACATTAAAGCTTTAAAGGTACATTACAGTCACTTGCTCATATGAAAGACATCCTTTAAAGGTATAAGTAATGAGCTCTTTTAAAGCAGTTATACAGTTTGCTATATTTTGTTCTCAGTGTGTTATCATATAATTCTCATCACTTTGAGAGGCCTTGAGTATAATACAGTGTTTATATCAAGCCAGTTTGAAATAATCCAACATTAGAGTGTTTTATTTTATGTTTGTGTTAATTAATAATGTACTACTTGGATAGATAGACAGACAGAGAGATGTTACTGAGAAATGAATAAAATATAACAGTTATATGATTGTATAATGAAATTAGCTGTGTTATTTTTTTAAATATTGCTTGATGTTATATTTGTGTTGCATTGCTATTCTCCTAGAGAGGTGTAGTTGAGTTTGACAGCACTGCTGTACGTAAAGGGCAACTTCATAATTAGACTGCTAATGAGTCAAATGGGTAGGGAGCAAATGAGTCAATTAGCTAGCTTTTTCTACTGACACAATATCTATATACTGTATGCTGCTCCAAAGCATGTCCCTACTTTTAACGTTTATTGACAACAACGCCTATAAAATACTCGCAGATAAATGAGACAGAAAAAAAATGGCAAACCCATGGGAGCCTCACAGTTTCAGTGAGTAAAAGTTTCATGCAAAACAAAAAGATCCATTAGTGTTAACTATCTGATATCTGGGGCTGATCATTTTCTCTAGCCAGCATGCAGATGCAGCTAGTAAGCTATTTGTTGTCAAAAGATGGATTAGTGCAAATAATGGGAACAGAAGAAAAAACATCTGAAAAACTAATGTCCTTTATTCAAATTTATTTGGAAGTGTAATATTTTTAATTTATAAAGAAAACACAGTATATGACTACAACTGTCCTATTCTTACAAACCTCCATGGGTTCCATTATATTGAAAATTATCAACTTAATCTGCAATCTGATCTGAAGTTATCAGACTTTCTGAAACTAACATTATCAGAAATCTGATCTGAAGTTATTAAACATCTGCACTAAAGTTATCAGAAATCTGAAGTTATTAAAAATCAGAACTAAAGTTATCAGAAATCAGAACTAAGTTATCAGAAATCTGACCTAAGTTATCAGAAATCAGAACAAAAGTTATCAGAAATCTGATCTGAAGTTATCAGAAATCAGAACAAAAGTTATCAGAAATCTGATCTGAAGTTATTAGAAATCAGAACTAAAGTTATCAGAAATCTGATCTGAAGTTATCAGAAATCTGACCTAAGTTATCAGAAATCTGACCTAAGTTATCAGAAATCAGAACAAAATTTATCAGAAATCTGATCTTAAGTTATCAGAAATTTGATCTAAAGTTATCAGAAATCTGAACTAAAGACATCAGAAATCAGAACAAAATTTATCAGAAATCTGATCTTAAGTTATCAGAAATCTGATCTAAAGTTATCAGAAATCTGAACTAAAGACATCAGAAATCTGATCTTAAGTTATCAGAAATCTGACCTAAGTTATCAGAAATCAGAACAAAAGTTATCAGAAATCTGATCTGAAGTTATTAGAAATCAGAACTAAAGTTATCAGAAATCTGATCTGAAGTTATCAGAAATCTGACCTAAGTTATCAGAAATCAGAACAAAATTTATCAAAAATCTGATCTTAAGTTATCAGAAATTTGATCTAAAGTTATCAGAAATCTGAACTAAAGACATCAGAAATCAGAACTAAAGACATCAGAAATCTGATCTTAAGTTATCAGAAATCTGATCTAAAGTTATCAGAAATCTGAACTAAAGACATCAGAAATCTGATCTTAAGTTATCAGAAATCTGACCTAAGTTATCAGAAATCAGAACAAAAGTTATCAGAAATCTGATCTGAAGTTATCAGAAATCTGACCTAAGTTATCAGAAATCTGATCTGAAGTTATCAGAAATCTGACCTAAGTTATCAGAAATCTGATCTGAAATTATCAGAAATCTGACCTAAGTTATCAGAAATCTGAACAAAATTTATCAGAAATCTGATCTTAAGTTATCAGAAATCTGATCTAAGTTATCAGAAATCAGAACAAAAGTTATCAGAAATCTGATCTGAAGTTATTAGAAATCAGAACTAAAGTTATCAGAAATCTGATCTGAAGTTATCAGAAATCTGACCTAAGTTATCAGAAATCAGAACAAAATTTATCAGAAATCTGATCTTAAGTTATCAGAAATTTGATCTAAAGTTATCAGAAATCTGAACTAAAGACATCAGAAATCAGAACTAAAGACATAAGAAATCTGATCTTAAGTTATCAGAAATCTGAACTAAAGACATCAGAAATCTGATCTTAAGTTATCAGAAATCTGAACTAAAGACATCAGAAATCTGATCTTAAGTTATCAGAAATCTGACCTAAGTTATCAGAAATCAGAACAAAAGTTATCAGAAATCTGATCTGAAGTTATCAGAAATCTGACCTAAGTTATCAGAAATCAGAACAAAATTTATCAGAAATCTGATCTTAAGTTATCAGAAATCTGATCTAAAGTTATCAGAAATCAGAACTAAAGACATCAGAAATCAGAACTAAAGACATCAGAAATCTGATCTTAAGTTATCAGAAATCTGACCTAAGTTATCAGAAATCAGAACAAAAGTTATCAGAAATCTGATCTGAAGTTATCAGAAATCTGACCTAAGTTATCAGAAATCTGATCTGAAGTTATCAGAAATCTGACCTAAGTTATCAGAAATCAGAACAAAATTTATCAGAAATCTGATCTTAAGTTATCAGAAATCTGATCTAAAGTTATCAGAAATCTGAACTAAAGACATCAGAAATCTGATCTGAAGTTATCAGAAATGTGACGTGAAGAAGTTATCTTCAGAAGAAGAATTTTATACGGAATCCTCTCATGTAAATATGGCGAGCATGCCTCCTTTCAAATGTACCATTTGATATTTGCGATTTCAAATGGATATTTCAAACTAGTAGAAGTCAGACTGTAGAACATCTCTGAACATGAGATGAATGTAATTAGAATCATAAGTCAGGATACCTCAGAAAATTCTATTCTAAACCATACTAGAGTGTGATAGTAATTCATTAAGAAAAAAGCACATTGTAGAATTTTGGTTATACTACAGACTAGTTGTGCTTAAAGTGATCCTACAGCCAAACTTTTCATATTCCACCATTACCAGTCAATCAGAAACACAGTGTGACACAAACAGGAAATGCTGTTTCACTGATTGAGACAATGGGAAATGGAACATTTACTTCAAACAAGCACTGTCTCTCAATTTAGTCATTTGTAACAAAATCCAATTAGACTGTACTTTACAAAAAAGCAGTGACTCAACGTATCCTTCTCTTGTATTTATCATTTATGTGCTTGTTCTGCTTGGGCACTTCCGTAACAAACCACAGCAACGAAACAAAATGAAGTGGCTGCAAACTGAATCTGAAGATGAATACACTGAGTGACAGAATAAAGTCTAACATTACGTAAATTGTAAACTGTTTTATAGATTTTATGAGGAATGTATGAACTATGACATGACTGTAGTAATCATTAAAATTTTTTATTATTCTGTCTGATAGAACAACAAACTATTTGTAATATATATATATATATATATATATATACAGTGGTGTGAAAAAGTGTTGGCCCCCTTCCTGATTCCCCCCTTCCAAAACTGAGACAAGCCTTTATGTTCTTTTTGCTCAGCAGCGGTTTTCGTCTTGGAACTCTGCCATGCAAACCATTTTTGCCCAGTCTCTTTCTTATGGTGGAGTCATGAACACTCACCTTAACTGAGGCAAGTGAGGCCTGCAGTTCTTTGGATGTTGTTGTGGGGTCTTTTGTGACCTCCTGGATGAATTGTCGCTGCGCTCTTGGGGTAATTTTGGTCGGCCGGCCACTCCTGGGAAGGTTCTCCACTGTTCCATGTTTTCGCCATTTGTAGATTATGGCTCTCACTGTGGTTCACGGCCGTCCCAAAGCTTTAGAAATGGCTTTATAACCTTTTCCAGACTGATAGATCTCAATTACTTTCTTTCTCATTTGTTTTTGAATTTTTCTGGATCTCAGCAAGGTGTCTAGCTTTTGAGGATACATATATATGAGGTGGCCATGTCCGTGGATCACAGAGCACGAAACCCAATCCATCGCAGGGCACACACACACACTCATTCACACACTATGGGCAATTTAGAAACTCCAATCAGCCTAGAAGCATGTCTTTGGACTGTGGGAGGAAACCGGAACACCTGGAGGAAACCCACCAAGCATGGGGAGAACATGCAAACTCCACACACACACAGTGAGCAGGAGCGAGACTTGAACCCAGGACACGTGAGGCAAACGTGCTAACCACTAAGCCACCATGCCGCCTGGTCACTACATGCTCGTTACAACATTTGTTCTCACTGGTGTGAAACCATGAGCTAAGTCGTTATATAATCCATCGTGCACTATATTTATCCAGTCAAGGTTGTTCACACCAAAAATATACAAATAAGAATGTTAAGCCAGGGTTTAGGAATGTTCAGTGTGAAAAGTCAGATTATGAATATCCAGGATTCATTGTCAATCAACCCTGGGTGAAGTATGACACAAGATTACCCAGGTATGGTCAGTTTTCAAGGGGTGACTATTTTAAGTGTGATAAGCACTTTACAGTATGCTGAAATTCTTTTCTTTTCTTTACATATCCAAGCTTGTTAGGAAGTTAGGGTCAGATCACAGAGTAGATCAGGAGCAGATGGGGTTGAGAGTTATGCCTGGCAGAAGCACCTTGCCAGATCTGGGGCTTCAACTCACAACCTTCTGCTCAGTAGATCGGAGACTTAACCACTGCTCCACTACTGCTACACTAATGTACAGAGATTACAGAACATAGAAATAGTGCGGAAATAAAAGGTACTACAGGATTAATGCTCATGAGTGTGGTTAATCCTAATTAAACATAGACTCTCGTTCATTTTGGCTCACTGAGCAGTGCGGGTCGCATTCATAACCTCAAATTCATAACTTCAAATGCAGATTCACTAAGGAATAAGATGTACAGTACACAGATGAGGGTAGAGAAAGAAGGACAGAGTGTGTTTTCAGTTAAGTATGACCACAATGAAGGAAAATTTGAAAATCACTCTCCATCCAACTGTCTATTGTACCCGGTGCTAGCGTCCATGTGTAAATAATGAGCAAGTTTATGAACTAATGAATACAACCTGTGAAAAATGCCATGCTGTGGTACAAGCAAGATGACCCCATGTACACTCCTTTAAAGGTTAGCCATTCTATTATAACTCACCTCACATTTAGCTAATCTCTCAAAATACACAATAACTGTAACTACCACCTTGTATGAAATATATCATTTCACACGGAATGACCAAGTGTTCTGGCAGCAGATCTGCCACCAATTATATCACCATTAGCACCTGAATTAACTGATAGCTGAGTTCCAGAGTATTCACATTTGCTTGCAGGCATGGCAGCATGCCTACATTTCAGAGCCAAATTATTCTTCCCCTCACCCAAGAACTGCGAACGGGTGAAATGGATTTCACTCATTAGCTTCGACTGCATAATTTAGACATGCTCGCAAACTCCTGCTTTACTTTCTCCTGTCTTTACATGCACACAATGATAAGTAGGCGCATATATTTGTTTGCTAATTCTTGTTTCACTCTGTCTCCTGTCATTGCTATGACATTTCCATAGCTGCCTTTAACTTTAACCTTGATTATACTGCAGCTCAGACATGATATTCACCGGAATTGAAACCCACACACCAAGAGCAATCCGGTTCCTCTATGTATGTATAATAAAACATGTTCTAATGTACTATTCAGCCTGTCTCTGCACAATGCTCCCAGCCACCAACAAGTATAAACTCTTCAAGGTTACAGTCAGTGCTTCGAAAATGATAGGTCTCACCATTCTCAACAAGATGTTGACAACAGAAACATCATACAAAGGGTACTTGTAATTTTTCAACAGAGTAAACATCCATTAAATCCACGCTTTATTCAACTCCTTTCTGGTGTTGATACAGGACATTAGCTTAGGAAGACAGATTTGTTTTCAGGAAACGCATTGTTCCTTTTGTAGCATTTGCTCAACGAATTCAAGAAATTGTTTCACTGAATCATATGTCAGGACATAATCTGTTTTTAAGCATGGGGTATTAGATTAAATTTTCTTTGTGTAACACTTGTATAAAATAGACACTGTTACAAATTAGAGAAAATTGGATGAATATTGAGAAAGCCAAGGTGACTGTGGAACCTTCAGAGGAACCAAGAGATAGTCCTGACTGTAGAACCAAAAGCCCAAGGAATGGTACTGAACCTCCTCCCATAAGCCTAACCCCTAACCCACAATCCCTGAACTTTTGGCTCAGCAGCAGTTAGAGGTATTTGGAAACCAGACTCAAAAAGAAACCCATTTACTTGTGTGTGACATCAGACAGTGGGGTTATGAATCATTACAGTACACAGGTGTAGAAGAGCGAAGACAATACTGTGTGTTTTGTATGGATGTTAGGTATGAGCAGTGAGTCTTGGGACACTTAATCCTGAATCAAGGATTAGACTATGATAGTATGGACTGTCTAGTGGGGATATGGATTAAGGTGGAGAAACACTAGTGCTTCACATATCTATATGTGTACATGTATTCAAATTTTAACTGAAGGTTCCTCTCTGTCTTTTGTTTATTAAATACAAACCACTATGGTCCTGAAAAACACTGGAAAAAACCCATCAATGTCAACATTGTGTGTGAATTATGGCTTTGAGAGATCATTAACCTCAGCTATATCACTCAAGCTCATCACAAGTTTTCTCACAAATTCAGCTGTTTCTATTTTCTAGTAAACTTTTAAACCACAATTGAAACTACCGCAATGATGACCAGGTAGATACTAAGGATAGATGAATAAATACTGTTTGATTAATTAAGATCTTTCTTTGGCCCACAAGCTTCATGTCTGATTGCTCAAATGAAAGTATGAGATTCCATCCCGTTATTCTCAACGAGATGTCCTGTGAAACCTTACAGAGAACATGAACATGGTGTACATTGTCTCTCACTGTTCAGAATACATAATTTGTAGGTTTAGATGTGTTGTTTCTCTTATAACATGGATAAGGGTGAATAGATTTCTTGGGCACACTACAAATTTTGTAATGAAGACAAAAAGTTAAAAATGACCAGAGTATTTTTTGCCTCAGAATTTTTAAAGAGCAACGAAAACTGAAAAATTGCTGTAAGTAATTGCATGTGCATAAACCCAGCCACATACTGTAGCTTGCAGTCATCTGTGATCTGGCAAGACATGTTCATTGCAGTATGATAAGGTTAAAATGTCATTCACACTTAATTAGTCATGCCTGATGATGTGCAGCTCTCCATCTGACAGGACTTGATCTGAACTTAATTGGTGTGGATTTACACTGGCTTTATTTTATTCCCAAATGTACCGAGGATCAAGTCACACAACCTAACATGAATATAAAACCATGATGACTTCCTGTTCTTCTAAAAAATCATTTGAAACATGTTCTGTTTGATTCGTCAGTGAAATAATACTGCTTTACTTGACTGATTATTGTGCACTCCATCTTTTCGCATTATGTTTAGGTCCATGATCATTCATATGGAGTTCTTCTAATACCTACATCTACTCATCAACATCTCATCTTTTGCAGTAATGTGAGCATTGTTTCATTATTCGATATCGTTAATGAGGGCAAATGTCTGACCATTTGTTTCCTGTTGTCCTGATGAGCTCTTCTCTATCCTACAGAAAGCAAATATCCAAATGATCTGAGGATGAACAGTACAGGTGGGTGGACATAATTATAAACACACCACATCAAACGATGGCCTACTTGGAAGCAGATTTCTGCATAGGTCCAATTTTGTACACCCATACCATCACACCTATAATATGTGCAAATAAATTCCATATCCGTAGCCAGTCTGTTTCTTTACAAAACCTACAATCCCATCATTGTCCATAACTAAAACATATTTGTCTAACAATTGGTTTTTAATCTCATATTTAGTTACACTCATTTGTGTTTTTCTATGTCTCTTTAGATAAATGTTATTTTTGTTGGAATTAATGTGCTTCCTCTAAAAAAAAAGGTTTTGACCTTTTAGATAGTGAAGTCAGTAATTTAGTTATGCTCATCATCTGTTGTTGATTGCACCATAATTCTGCCATATGTTAGATTTAACTCATGATTTTTTAAAAGTAAAATTATTATTATTATTATTATTATTATTATTATTATTATTATTATTATTATTATTATTATTGGATAATGCTGCACATCTAAAATGTGTAATGTCATTTTATGGTGCCACAAACCTCCAGTTTGTTTTTCTTTTTTCTTCTTCTTTTTTTAAAATATCATTACTATTATTATTATTATTATTATTATTATTATTATTATTATTATTATTATTTGGATAGTGCTGCACATTTAATATTTTGTCATAGATACACAGGGATAAAAAAAACCACCCTAGAAATTATATTAAAGTGAAAGTATAGATAATGTATCAAAAGCTTAATAAATTCAAAGTGGAAATATCCAGCCAAACATGTACTCAACTAAAAGTAAAAACAATTAGTATCGTGACTTCCTCTGAAAAATATTATTTATTTGAAACTTTTCTAAGCAGCTATGACATTTTCCTTTAAAAAAGCTCTATGATCATGCATGACTAATGCTAACCTGTTGGTTAATGATTTAAGCATATTTTCTCAATAGCCATTATTTACCATTAGGGGGAAAAAATTATATGCCTCTACAAGTTGGTTTCAAGGCAACCACAAGCATCAGCACAAACAACTGTATGCAAATATAAAAAAAAATCTTGACAGCACACAGACACTGCATTGCTCAAATAAATGCCCAGTGATGAGCAAACTTTGTTGTGAAAGATTCGACTGAGTCCCAAGACAACAACAAAGGAAATGGTGAAAGTGCTGGAGGCATCAAAGGAGGTGCCAAAGTATCAGGTACCAAAGTATCCAGCATTAACACACTCTTACATCACCATGGCCTGAAAGAATGTGATTCAACTCAAAAAAGTTCCTATTCTAAGACCGGCATAAAAAAGCCAGACTGTTTTCAGGTGATAGATATACCACATAAAGGTAAAAAAAAAAAAACAAAAAAAAAAAAAACTTTTGGGCTCTATTGTATATGGAGGAAAAGCAGTGAGGCTTTTAATCTGAGGAACATCATGTCGCATGTGAAGAATGGGGGCAGTACCATTATATATTGGGGGTGTTTTGCTTGAAAAGGGACTGGCACACTTCAGAAAGTACTCTAGATGGCATCAGGAGGAAGGAGGATTATCTAGAAAATCTGAAGTGAAAACCCAAAGCATCAGCCAGAAGGTTCAAACGTTGTTGCAGCTGGGTCTTTGAGTAGAACCTAACTAGATCTTACACAGGACTACACCTTCAAAGCTGTAACAAAATGGCTTAAAGACAACAAAGTGAAAGTTTTGGAGTGGCCATCACCAAGCTTTGACCTAAATCCTATAGAAAATCTGTGAACTGAAATAGCAAGGAGACCTACAAACCTGCCTGAGTTACACCAGTTTTGTCAAGAATAATGGGCAAAAAAAGTACTGTGAGAAGCTTGTGGAAGGCTAAACCTAGAGTTTCTTACCTGTAACTTAACACAGGAAATGTATGATAACATGAAATGTGTAGATAAATTGACATTGAATGTCTTTACCTTAGGCGTATTTATATTTGAAACATTTCACTCAACCTAAGTAACTGAATCGAGGCCTTTTTTCTTATGAGGTTACAATAAAAGAAGTCATGCTTTTTAAATTATTATTATTATTATTATTATTACATTCAGTTTGTTATTTGTAAATAAACAAATGTGACATTGAAACCTCTGAACTGGGTCCCTGAAGCCCTAGGGCAACCCAGCAACCTTGGTTTAAATCATGCATGCATCGTCAGTAACCGCTTTATCCTGGTCAGGGTCGCAGTAGGCGCAGAGCCGAGCACAGGAAGCCTTGACGCAAATGAACTCAACATCAGTGGTCAATTTTTTTAGCTTTCTTTCACAAAACAGTTATTGCCAAAGCTAATGTTAAATCACATAACCTAGTAAAAAATAGCCCTTTTCTGCCCAGGAGGAATTGTTAAAGCACATTATTCTGATAAAAAGCCACAGAAATAAAGGCTTCCTTACTGACAGATCTATATAGTGATTCATGTTTGCATAATGTTGACTGCCCTGTAAAAATTCAAATTTCTTGTATGTAACGTCTGAGTGCTTTTGTTAGAGGAATATAATATGCACTGCGTTCATTAAAAAAACGAAGCTTACAGCAGACTATAATGGTCTATGCCATCAAATCATGTCAGAATGGCTGTAATTATAGGCTTCCAACTGGGACAAGCCCTGTCTTTCCTGAATCATAATTAAAAGTTCAGTACAAGAGAATGCCTTCCGACACGGTGAATTGATGACTGCCTTTCATCTTTTCTTTGCTTTCCAAACATGGTTCAAGCTTCTTTTTCTTTTACTTTTCAATAGATTTATCAGCAACCTGAATGTCATGGCAGGTTCATGTGTAGAGCAGGAGACAGTTAGGCATGCAGCCATGTGACTATAATTGTGGAAGCATTATGACATTATGACAAATGGTCTCACTCTTCCTCACTCTTCCTCACTCTTCCTCGATCAGCTCAGTGTGAGCAATGCGCTCACACTGGGAAATCTGTGCTGTGGACTGGTAATACCTGGATGATGTATTAGAAGTTTTGCACATGGCAGTTGCAACCTCATTTACATAACGATTCACACATGCTAATTTTGTTAAAGGCATTCCTGGGCAGTGTTACATTTAAATAAGCTTTTATTATATGCATCATATCAAAAGTTAAGGCCCGCGGCAATAAGAAAATGTTAAACACAGTGAATCAATATAATGTGACTTTATTGCCTCAGGTATCGCAATGTTTTGAATATTTAGAACTACAGATATTTTACAGTTTAGTATATCTAGTTTGTAGAAGGTCTGACATAGCCTAATGTTAATGCTTGGGCTCAGCTTGCGATATAATCATATTATCATCTCTAAACAACATTTCCCTGTCATGATATCCAGTGTTGTTTATTAAATTACCAGCGATTATACTACCGAACCTAGAGTTAGGTATCAGAGTATGCTTGTATATTGTTGTTGTTGTTCTTTCAGGTGCTTCCTGTTTGGGGTCACCACAGCGGATCGTCTGGTCCACAAAATTAATTTGGCACAGGTTTTATACTGGTTACCTTTCCTGACGCAATCCATGCATTTTATCTAGGCTTGGGATCAGCGCTGAGAGTTAATCACTCAGTGGTTGGCTTAGTTCCCTTCCCGGGAATCGAACCCATGCTTCGGCAATGAGAGCACTGCTGCTGGACCACTGGGGGACAGAGTATGCTTGAATGAGTTAAACCTCGAAAATCTGCCAAAAGGAGTAGCATTTTACAACAGGATATTAGTATTTTAGAACGAGAGACTAGCATATCGACAGGGGAGTCTGGACAGGCACTTTGAACACATTTACAATATTAACAGACATTTCCTGGAAGCCCCACCCCCTTTTCCCTACCTCATGTGCTCCCTCCTTCTGTAATGGTAAATGGAGAATATTCCACTCGTTCATATATAGTTTATTAATGTGAAATAAAGTATAAACAGTTTAATAAAATAAAAGCTTAGCTAATATTAGATAAGTACATTGTTAACGTCAGTTTCTTATATCCATTAGGGAATCGAACAACTCATCAAAATGCCTTTTTCAGGTTTCATCCAAAAACCAGAAACGAAGCTGTTGATATTTATATCTGCTAAAATTTTAAAGATAACAGGAAGTATGGCATGCCACTGGCGTATTTTTGGTGTTTTTGTGAAAAATATGTTTTGGGGTGGTCTCATCATACCACAATGATGTCCTCAAATAATAATTACACCGTGATTAAATATGCTGTTTTTGATCATTTTGACTAGCCATCTCCTGCTGAGTGGTACCAACAGAGAAAGTGGCAACCATGTGAACATCACACAACTGATTGTTAAAAGGCTTTTTTTTTAAATGTGTGTTGTTTTTTTAATGTTTACTGTGTATTATTGAGTCCACCATCCAGCTGAGTTTTCGTGACTGACGCAGATTCAAACTGCACAGATGGTAGTATTATTCCTTACAACTGAAATGGTGGAAATGTCTGGACGATTAAATCATTTATCATGATGGTTTAAAATTGAAAACCACAATCGAGGAAAAAAATCAATATTGCACAACCCGACTTGGTGAATTTCTGTTTTCTGATCGTTAAAGCCAGTATTCCATGCTAAGTGCTAGGTTGAATGCATAATTGCACTGAATGCCCAAACAGATGCAGTATGCATGCTAGTATTTGGGCCGTTTTTTAATTCCTAAACTTTCACTATCATTTTGACCTGTGTTTTAACTGTGTACACTGAACCTCTCTAAACCTCATTGAGCCTCATTCAAATCAAGGGTTTATATTATTGTAATCATTCTGATATGCTGATATTTACAGGGATTGTATGTTAGACAGTGTACTATAAGTCTAATAATAAATTACTGAAAATATGGAGCAGTTTTCTGGAAGGATTCTAATCAATGTCAGCATTCTAACCTTCGTGGGAAAGGCTGCAGCACATTTATTCCAGTTGTTCAATAACATGGGTATTTTTTTGACTTATTTACTTCAGGATCCATCAATAGAGACCCTGATGATGTGTCTATCTGCTAGAACATAAGTGAGCGAACTATGACTGGTCAAAAAGTATGGCGTGTCACATGGCATATTTTGTAGAAGAATTTTATCAATCATGATATGTAGAACCAAGACCAGCATTGAAATTAGCTAGTGTATCTGTGTGTGCACAGGAATGTGGGTGTTGTAGCTTAGTGTGTCCAATGTGTGTGCATTGGAATTTAACCATTTATGGTAACGTAAACTGGACCTAGGCAGAGTGGCCTCACCGTTCGTATACTTATGGGGGCCCTGGATATGAAACAGATGTTGGGATGACTTGTAGGAATGTATAGGGAAGCCTGTATATTGTGTACAATGAGTTAGAACGGGAGTCGCTCGGCCGACCGGCTTAGGCTGTTATTGCATGATAATAAAAGCTTTATCATCTGGCAACAAAACCCGAGGCTTTGCGTGGTTCCTTCAACAATTTCACTTCCGGACATGCTGTCTTGCAACTGTTTTGGAGTTGCCTCATCATACCCCCTTTACTGATTGTCTTACTATAAGAACATAATATATCATGTTTGGTACATATTTGAAATCTAATATATATAATATCTTTCACTATGGAAGATATTGACCATGTTTCCAATATATATCATTTTCTGACCATTCAGTCTCTCATATTATCTCTTTTCTTTCATATATATTTCTTATGGCTTTTAAAGATCATGGTCCAGTCTTGCTGGTGGAAAAATTCAATGAGGTTCTATCAACAGAAAACAAATACAGGTTTAACGACTGGCCCATTTAAGATCCTGTAAAAGTGTTTCTAGCTGCTCTTTACACAGGTGACAGTCACCTCACCATCATCTGTCAATCTCAGCTTAAGTCTGTCACTCTGAGACAGTAATGCGCATGAGAGGCTCTGAAGCTGTTGGAATTAAGCTCATCCTGTTATCCTTCTGCTGGAGGACAGAGAGAGAGAGAGAGAGAGAGAGAGAGAGAGAGAGAGAGAGAGAGAGAGAGAGAGAGAGAGAGAGAGAGAGAGAGAGAGGTGAGTGCGGGTGACAAGAAGACTGCAACTGACCAAAGCAAGCAGCAGATTGCCTTCCACCCACACAAAGTCACCCTAGATGTGTGAGACACACTAGATACAATAACAGAGAAAGGGACAAATAGAATTTTAGAAATTGTATGATGGACACAATCTCAGTCAGAGAGAGAGAGAGAGAGAGAGAGAGAGAGAGAGAGAGAGAGATGGTGGGGCTCTTTAAATAGCTGATTTGTCAATTTTGAAGGACAAATATAAAACAGAATGAAAGAATAAATACAAAAATACAGAATGCACTATAAAGAAAGCACTTTTCATTTGCTTTTTAGTCACAAGTTTAAAGAACACAGACAAGCCAGTCTTCTTTACCTGGCTGACAGAGAGGGGGAGACAGCAACAAAGAGCAGAGAGAGGAAATAGATGGAGCAAAAGGGAGAGCGACAGAAAAGAGAGAAAAAGAAGGGGAAAAGCTTGATAAATTTGCCCTTTTGTCACACATTTAGAGAGCACACAGACCCACAGATAACACAGACCCATTATTATATATATGGCTTCCTCACCTGTCGAGAGAGAGAGAGAGAGAGAGAGAGAGTGTGAGAGAGAGAGAGAGAGAGAGAGAGAGAGAGAGAGAGAGAAAGACAGAGAATGAAAGAGAGAGGAATCTCTACAAATATGCCCTTTTGCCGCAAATTTAAAGAGCAAAGATAACAGAGACGTCATTATGTACAACTTCCACTGCCGATAGTTTTTCACAGAAACTGCTCTCTTTGACATTTATAATCCTGCTTTTATAAAAATCAGTTTTCAGCGCATCTTTCTCTCACTTCCTCCCTGCCTTTCTGCTTTAGTCTTTCCGTGCTAATCATAGGTCCTATTGATAAATCATCATTTGCTGTAGGTTGTGTGTATTTTGCATACGTGCGTGCGTGTGTGTGTGCACGTGTGTGTGTGCGTGCGTGTGTGTGTGTCCTTCCAGGACAATATGATATGTCATCAAGCTCAATACACAATCAATCATCCAATTTACTCCGAACTGGATGATTCTACTGAGAGAGGTTTTAATGCTATACATGATCCAGTAACCTACAAACAGGATTAGGAAGCCACGCCTCCTTCAGTGGGACTAACTGGCAAAGAGGGCCATACTTTTTCTTATACAGAGTTAACAGCAGCTTCACTGTACTGACAGACACACACAGCATGCCTACTTAACAGTAATTTACACATAACAAGGCCATACTTCAGTGTACTAACAAATATAGAGGACACACTTCCTTCAGTGTGCTGGCACGCCCAAAGGCCACACCTCCTTCAGTGTGCTAACAAACACAGAGGCCACACCTCCTTCAGTATGCTGACAGACACAGAGGCCACACCTCATAAAGTGTACTAACAAATATAGAGGCCACACCTCCTTCAATGTCCTGACAGACACAGGAGCCACACCTCCTTCAATGTGCTGACAGACTCAGAGGCCACATTTCCTTCAGTATGCTGACAGACACAGAGGCCACACCTCCTTCAGTGTGATGACAAAAACAAAGGCCACACTTCCTTAAATGCATTAACAATTATAGAGGCCACACCTCCTTCAATATGCTGACAAACACAGAGGCCACACCTCTACCAATGTGCTGACAAATACATAGACCACACCTCTTCCAATGTTCTGACAGACACATAGGCCACACCTCCTTCCATGTGCTGACAGACACAGAGGCCACACCTCCTTCAGTGTACTAACAAATATAGAGGCCACACCTCCTTCTGTGTGCTGACAGACACAGGCCACACCTCCTTCAATGTGCTGACAGACACAGGCCACACCTCTTCCAATGTTCTGACAGACACATAGGCCACACCTCCTTCCATGTGCTGACAGACACAGAGGCCACACCTCCTTCAGTGTACTAACAAATATAGAGGCCACACCTCGTTCAATGTGCTGACAGACACAGGCCACACCTCCTTCAATGTGCTGACAGACACAGAGGCCACACCTCCTTCAATGTGCTGACAAACACAGAGGCCACACCTCCATCAATGTGCTGACAAACACAGAGGCCACACCTTCCTCAATGTGCTAACAAACACAGAGGCCACACCTCCTACACTGTGCTGACACTCCCAGAGGCCACACCTCCTTCAGTGTGATAACAAAAACAGAGGCCACACCTCCTTCAGTGTGATGACAGAAACAGAGGCCACACCTCCTTCTGTGTGCTGTCTGACAGAGGCCACACCTCCTTCAGTGTGATGACAAAAACAGAGGCCACACCTCCTTCTGTGTGCTGACTGACAGAGGCCACACTTCAATCAATGTGCTGACAGACACAGGCCACACTTCAATCAATGTGCTGACAGACACAGGCCACACCTCCTTCAATGTGCTGACAGACACAGGCCACACCTCCTTCAATGTTCTGACAGACACAGAGGCCACACCTCCTTCAGTGTGCTGACAGACACAGGCCACACCTCCTTCAATGTGCTGACAGGCACAGAGGCCACACCTCCTTCGATGTGCTGACAGACACAGAGGCCACACCTCCTTCAATGTGCTAACAAACACAGAGGCCACACCTCCTACATTGTGCTGACACTCCCAGAGGCCACACCTCCTACACTGTGCTGACATTCCCAGAGGCCACACCTCCTTCAAATCAAAATCTGAAGTACTTAAATTAGCACTTATTAAAAATATTGTGTTGCCCGTGTGCTTTTCATGCTATACTTCCTCCTCAGCTGAGTTTTTAGGCTGATGGTATTCTTAGTCTGTGACCTAGTGAACCAGTATCAGGATATATTCATTATTCGAGACTTCAAAGTACTTCTGTAAGCTGTTCTGAACAAGGGCATCAAATACCGTAAATATTAATGGAAATATTTCTAAATGATAAAAATAAACAGGTGTGTGTGTGTGTGTGTGTGTGCGATTGGCATCAGACTTGGTCCAAAACAGCGACACTTGGATCAATCTCAGAATCAATGAAGCTCTTTTGTAAATATTGAGACTGTGCACTGATTGGTCGATCTTTAGCTCCCGCTGCAATGCGCGTGTGTGCATGTGCAGCTATCGAACATAATGCTGTTAATCATCATTGGAACCACTGATTGGGTTGCTTGTTAATCAGCCATCTTGTTCTTTTTGATCCAATTAAAAAGAAAACCCACTCAAAGTGATTCGTTATGTTCACACTGAGGCTGTTTAGGCTGATTATACAGGGTTTGAGCTCAGCACAGTCCTCACACCGATGCGCTATTTCAGGAAATATATCATGCAGATCGATTCAGATAGTTTATGCAGATGTGTCGTTTATGTACATGCATATACACTGTGTGTGTGTGTGTGTGTGTGTGTGTGTGTGTGTGTGTGTGTGTGTGTGTGTGTGTGTGTGTGTGTGTGTGTGTGTGTGTGGGGAGGTTGTGTAGAGTTACAGTAATGGGTTATTTAAATGCATCCTGCCTGGATGCAGCGTGACAATGAGGCGGTGCTTCAGGCAACTTTTGCAGAAGACCTTCATGTTTAGATTTCATGCTCAACTGTATCTCTATTAAATAAAATTCTAGAGTGTTCTGTGGTTCTAACGATAACACAGAATGACAGTAAGAAGGTAAGATGTGCAGTCAGAAGGCTGCAGCGACAAACTCATTAGGTCGATCAAGGTTATAATGTTTTCCCCTCAATAACAGGGCTAAATTATTTGCTTCTTTATTCATAACACTAACCTGATGTGGCACTAACTAACTTGATTCGTTTTCCACATATTATAATGCACAAGGAATAAAGATTTGGATTTTTTTGAGAGTTTAGCACATGCATCTCTTTCACCACAAACTCATTTCCTTTCATAATCCATCTTTTTTCCCCCTCCTTTTAGCTGCATTCTCTGTTTCATTCTGCCCTATTTCTCCTCCTCTCCTCCTCTATGTTTTTGTGGAGTGTTACCGAAAAAAAAGTTGCCCCTGGGAATCAATTAGACACGAGAAAGCATTCTTTCCACATTTTTAATTGGTTTGTGAATCTCTCTTTCACAAAAACACTTGCAAGTGCACAAGTTAGATACAGCTTTGCACCTGTTACAAATGTGTGTGTGTGTGTGTGTGTGTAAAATTATAGCTTTCTGCTCAACATTTTGAAAGAACAGTAACAAACATACAGCATTATTCTCATCCCATTATCTCTCATGATGTATTTATATTTTTCCCAGATATCCCTTCTGTGAGCCGCATCCCACTCCAGCTGTGTCAGCCTCATTAGCACAGACCTCTGACTCTCACCTTCAAAAGTACACATGCAATTTGCAGAATATCAGATCAAATCCCATTAATCTCTGGATTGACCTCATACTGTCCTGAAACTCCTGACATCACTTTATTGCACTACAGATTTCAAATCATCATAATCCCAGTCTGCTGCATGAAGCTAGTCGTGTAAAGACAATCTGACCACCATGCTGTCTGTAAAACACTTTATATTTCAAATACTGGAGATGACTTTGGACTGAAACTGCTATGGATAGTTTTGCACTCAAGTCTCCTTTAATGAACCACTCATAACTTCAACAAAATAGACTTCATGTTATAACTGGATTGAATTTCCTGGTTAATTGCACTTTTTTGATCATATAGTACACAGTTATAGAAAGAAAATGATATCTAATCTGGTTCTTCTCAAGGTTTCTTGCTCATATTGTCTCAGGGAGATTTTCCTTGACATCGTCGCCTCTGGCTTGCTCATTAGGGATAAATTTAAATTGAAAATGTAGCTTGAATTTATATATTTCTATAAAAAAAAAAAGCTGCTTTGTGACAAGGTCCATTGTTAAAAGCACTATGCAAATAAAACTGAGCTGTATTGAATCATATTTAATGGCACTGTCAATTAGACTGACATTGCATGTTCTCTTTTTAACTGAAGACCTACATAATACACCATGTACTAAAAATCCTTAACAAATACACAGCTTGAGGCTGATTTTTAAAATGATGAAGCGTACAATTTTCTGGGTTTATTTAATGTAACATTGAAGTAGCCTAAGTCTGGGATCCTTTCAAGCCTGTCAAGCATACTTAACTAGCAAACATATTTTCTACATACTGCTTTTAACATTTCAATTTTTGATGAAGAATACTGCATTATTTATTTATTTATTTATTTATTTATTTATTTATTTATTTATTTTTATTCATTTTTTTTGCTTTGTGCACATCTAAAAATCTTTAGAAGTCACCTATGAAACTGAATAGTATTGACCTAAATATTAGAAAATCCTGGACTAAATATGGTTAAGGTAGATAGTTACATAAGAGTGAATTACGGCAGGGGGGAGGGGGGTCACGGTGGCTTGGTGGCTTGGTGGTTAGCACGTTTGTCTCACACCTCACACCACAGTGAATGAGAGTGTGTGTGTGCCCTGCGATGGGTTGGCACTCCGTCCAGGGTGTATCCTCCCTTGAAGCCCAATGACGCCTGAGATAGGCACAGGCTCCCCGTGACCCGAGAATAGATCGGATAAGCGGTAGACAATGAATGAATTACGGCAAATGATGTTTCATGAAAATTGTCTAAAATTAATGCTCTAGAGCAGGGATCTCCAACCACCGGGCCACGAAGCAGTACTGGGCCGTGGTGGATCATTTGGTACCGGGCTGCAAAGAAACAATAAACTTTAATAATTTTATATATTATATATATAAAGTGTTATATATATATATATATATATAATTATTAAAGTTTATTGTTTATTATATATATATATATATATATATATATATATATATATATATATATATATATATATATATATATATATATATATATATATAATAAACAATAAACTTTAATAATTATATATATATATATATATATATATATATAACACTTCAAATTATAGGTATTTTATTTTGAAAAATTGCCACTTCCAACCTTGCCACACTCCCATATTTGACTCAGTCGAGGTTTTTTATTACATACATCAGTAAGTCTGCAAGCTGACCCACACTACAATGACCCGAAAACAAATGTCACCCCCCTGTCCCCCGGGCTGTGGTAAAATGGTCCGGAATCAAACCGGTCCATGGTACAAAAAAGGTTGGGGAAATTCAGTGGAATGATAAAGTTTTGTAAATGTAGCATGTAGTTACACACCTGCCTCTACATCTCAACACTCAATGATACATGTTTAGCAGTGTGTTGTTGTTTTTTACTTGACATTACTACTTGAAAGACACATTAAAAAAGCAAAGATACAAAAACTAATGTATTGCTAGACTTTGATTTTATCCGTTAAGACTTTAGACTATGGAAAAGTGCCATAATGAAACAGTGGACACTAAAACACACTTCCCAGATGCTAGCTCAGGGTCCAATGTGTGCACATTCAGAGTTAAGGCAAGTCAACATCAAGGCAGTACAACAAACAGAAATGCAGCATTTCTTTTCTTCTCCTTCTCTCTCTCTCTCTCTCTCTCTCTCTCTCTCTCTCTCTCTGTGTCTCTTCTTATTCCTGTATTATTCTGGATATCATATACTTATTGATTTATCACTACAGAAATAATATATGTCTGAAAAGTGTTTATGACACTAATAGCATATTGACATTTCAGGTATTGCAGTCTGAAATAGCAGCACATGCATTCTGGAAAAAAGCATGAAAAATGAATCTTTCTTTCTTTCTTTCTTTCTTTCTTTCTTTCTTTCTTTCTTCCTTCCTTTCTTTCTTTCTTTTCTTTTCTTTATTCAGTATACATGATTTTCTCCCGCTTTTTTGGTATTGTTGCTAATGTCTGTTACAATAGTAATATTTTTTTCATATATAGTCGAAGTGCTAGTCCATGCTCTCAGATTCAAATAATATGAAAAGTTGTGGAGGTTAAGGTTAGGGCCAACAGTGGTTAGTCTCTGTTCTTTTCCTTACCTGTTCATATTCCTATGGTCATTTATATGGGTAAGTTTTCCTTGCTATTAGACTGGATTTGGGACTCAGCCCATGTGTCTAAGCAAGTCCCTGGTCCCCCCCCCCCCCCTCTCTCTGTCCCTCTCTCTCTCTCTCTCTCTCTCTCTCTCTCTCCTCTCTCTCTCTCTCTCTGTCTGTCCCTCTCTCTCTCTCTCTCTCTCTCTCTATCTGTCCCCTCTCTCTGTCCCTCTCTCACTCCCTCCCCACATCCCCCACCCCCTCGCGCGGAGGTGAGTCGTCCTTCAGCTTACCTTTTCTGGAGACGACGGCAGCCGACAGCGCGAGTACCAGGCCGATCGCACGCGCCAAGATTGTCGGCGTCTTCATTCTCTTCTCTTCTAAAAGCAACAAGAGAAGAAAACTCGCTCAGAAATGTTCCGATTTTTGCTCTCTCTCCCTCTCTCTCTCTCTCTCTCTCTCTTTCTCGCACTCCCTCGCTGGCAGATTCTTCACAGGACTAGTAATAAGCGACCTGAAGTCCGACAGTCAGAAGAACAAAAGTCGTCACCAGCGGATAGTCAGCATCTCTCCGCGCGTGCGAGCAGTCTGAAGCCGCGAGGAGCCCAGGATACGCAGACCGGACCGTGACGTCACGGGGAGGGAGGAAAATAAAGCACATGGATCTTAGACACACACACACACACACACACACGCACGCACGCACACCTATGTCTCACTATCCTACTGAGAACATCTTCCACATAATTATTATTTAATATTAATGTAGCTAATTCATTTTATTATACAGCTAATTTTAGCCATAACCCTGATCTCAGTAACGAAAATGAAACATTTTGGACTTCTAGATCTCTTAAATGAAATGGAATCAGCCTCTGAAAAGAAAGAACGAAGAAAGAAAGAAAGAAAGAAAGAAAGAAAGAAAGAAAGAAAGAAAGAAAGAAAGAAAGAAAGAAAGAAAGAAAGAAAAGCATTGCCCGTGGGGACCAGACAAATGTACCCACAAGGTCAAAACTAAGGATTTCCTATGCTTGTAGGGACCACACACACACGCACGCACGCACGCACGCACACACACACACACGCACACACACACACACACGCACACACAATCGCTCGCGTGCGGAGACACAAGGGCTTCAGGACCATGGACAGCAGCAAATTTGTTCTACAGCTACCACTGAATGAAAGCACGAGAACTGAACTGAAATAACTGCTATGTACCTTAGATCTAGATTTCATTGGGTAGTGTTAGTAATGATAAACTGCTTCTTTTATTTATTCTTACATCATGTATTCTTTTTTATTCAGGTCACAATAATTGCTAAATATCATTAGAATAGCCGATGTGTTAAATATTTCTATTACCTTTATTTGCCTCGTTAAAGTATGTTTGGGCTTAAAGGGATATTGTGTTATTAAAATTAAAATGTGGTGTTATGAAAGTTGGATGCCTGTGAAAATGATAATATATTGAAAATATAAGACAGTATATTGCTTTATGAATATTGTAATATATAATCAGGGGGCACGGTGGCTTAGTGGTTAGCACGTTTGCCTCACACCTCCAGGGTTGGGGGTTCGATTCCCACCTCCGCCGTGTGTGTGTGGAGTTTGCATGTTCTCCCCGTGCCTCGGGGGTTTCCTTCGGGTACTCCGGTTTCCTCCCCCAGTCAAAAGACATGCATGGTAGGTTGATTGGCATCTCTAAATTGTCCGTAGTGTGTGATTGCGTGAGTGAATGAGAGTGTGTGTGTGTGCCCTGAGATGGGTTGGCACTCCATCCAGGGTGTATCCTGCCTTGATGCCCAATGATGCCTGAGATAGGCACAGGCTCCCCGTGACGCGAGAATAGTTCGGATAAGCGGTAAACAATGAATGAATGAATATATAATCACTGTATTCTGTACCTATAATGGTCTAGGGTTCCATTACCAGACACAAGAAACCAACATATACATCATACTGACAATGATATGTAAAAAAGACTGGTTGGTTCTGTAATGGTCCTGATAAACAGGCCTATCTTACGGAAATTTGCTGTTGAATCAGTAACACCAATTCGAAATATCATATGTTTGACATACTGAATTATGTTCTTAGTTATCCAATGTTACATGTTATAATTCAACATAAATTCCATATAAATCACACACACACTTGGCTCTCTTGACTCTGTCTCCATCTGCTGCCAGACATTGACATTAAAAAAAGATTTAGATAAAGATATCTCTTATAATGTTATTGTTGACTTATTTCTTAGTCTAGTGATGAAATCTTCATTACAACGTAATAAGTTTATAATTGCATTCCTAAAGTTTGCTCTTAACCCTGAGAACAGTATCTACACAGTGAAACATGGTGGTGGTAGCACATTTTAGGAACCTTAAAATCAAAATTAAAATTGCAGACAAATGTACACCGATCAGGCATAACATTATGACTAATATTGTGTTGGTCCCCCTTTTGCTGCCAAAACAGCCCTGACCCGTCATGCACTGTCTATTCTGACACCTTTCTATCAGAACCAGCAGTAACTTCTTCAGTAGTTCTTCAGTAGCAACTTGTCTGTTGGATCGGATCACACGGGCCTGCCTTCTCTCCCTACGTGTATCAATGAGCCTTGGTTGCCCATGACCCTGTCACCTGTGCACCTCTGTTCCTTCCTCGGACCACTTTTGATAGACACTGACCACTGCAGACCGGGAACACCCCACAAGAGCTGCAGTTTTGGAGATGCTCTGATCCAGTGGTCTAGCCATCACAATTTGGCCCTTCATCAAACTCGCTCAAATCCTTACGCTTGTCCATTTTTCCTGCTTCTAACACATCAACTTTGAGGACAAAATGTTCACTTGCTGCCTAATATATCCCACCCACTAACAGGTGCCATGATGAGGAGATCATCAGTGTTATTCACTTCACCTGCCAGTGCTCATAATGTTATGCCTGATCGGTGTAAGGACCATTGGTTATTGGTGCAATTGATGCAGTGAATTTTCTCAACCTGCTGGACATTTGTGGTATCAAATCAATTTAGCACCAATTTTCTGCAGTTTTAAAACATTCTAGATGGTAAGTACTGGTACCTCTTGCCAAAAAACTTGCTGTAGATGTGATTAAGTGTGTGAATGTGTGTGTATGGATCCAGCGTGTATTCTCACTGCAGTTTCCCACATTCTACCATAACCCTGACCAGTATGACGCTCCTCATAATGAATGAATAGATCAATTATGTGATGTGCCAGGCTGCATGTAGGTTCTGAATGTTCAGTTATGAAAGGTTTGCTAAAATGTATTCACTAGTAAATAACCAGATTGACATTAAGACATTACAAATCTTTTTACCATTGCATCCTCACATCAGGTGTTATAAATCTGAATAGCTAAAGCTGTCAGTTCTCACCTCAGGGTCTCAGGGTTTAACTTAGTTAGAGCAGACGGATCAATCTTCTGCTTCTGTAGCCTAAAAACAGGCAGTGTTTTGATCTCTGCACAGCACAACGTTTGGTTCTGATGTTACAGAGAAAAGAGTTCTGTATGTCTTTGAGCACCTTCGGTTGTTCTACAACCTACCCGCAAACAGTATTGTATGTGAAGCTGAGAATTTTCAAGATGTTTTGAGAAATGTTTCGGAGCGTTTGAGAGCTTCTAATTCTCATCTAATCCACAGAGAAAAATGTCATTGTAATGTCATTAGCAATAGCCAGTCATGGGATATGTGCTCCAGATCTGACTTGGTAGACCATTAATGTGGTGCCCATCTGCTCTTTTCGGGGGTCACCAGCCAAGAGCCACTGTGCTAAACTGGGCTGAAAGCCCAGGATCACAAAAAGGCACAGAGTTCTTGTTATGATTGATAACTATCCAAACATGCATAGTGGAAGCATTTCAAGAATTCTGAAAAGAAAAAAAAAACAAATTCAAGAGTCTTTTTGAAAAACAAACACATTTTAAATCTCATCTTATGTGCTACCATCACCATGTTGTTCTTGGATAATAAATATTGGCTTATTTTAATTGACACTCTGCATGGCCTTTTGTTACACACCATTCAACACAACCCCATGTCCATTCCACAAGCATTACATCAGCCACAAAACAAATATTAAAGCCATTAGATCATGTCAAGATGTCTCAGTATCCCAGAGCACACAGTGGCCCACAGACACAGCTGTCACAGACTACAAGTCCCAAGACACATGAATATTAGAACACAAGCACAAACGCTTGATTTGTACCTATGCACGCCTGTCACTTATCATTACCAGGACCCATATATTGGACTTTCACACACAATAACACTGTGAAGTATACAATCAGGTTGTGCATGCATCTGATACATTACCAAGCCTTTACAAAACTGTGTTTGCTATTCTGGTTTGTCTTGTTGTAAGCTTTTGGCCCCATTTTTCCCCCCTAGCCTTTGATATTCTGATCCTGTTTATGCTTTGGACTCTGCCTCTACCTAGCATTGTTGGATTTTTTATTTGTATTTTTTATTTATTATTCATTTTCTTTGCCTGTTCCTTCATTTAAAATTCAGTCTCAACTGCATATGCATTCATCCCAGACTCCTGTCTTCTGACAGGTTTTGATGAGCACAACCCTTACTGTTTTTATTTGTAACCAAACACATATATGGATAAATTAGTCATTAAATGTAATTTCTATTCATTGCCTCTGGATTATATATGCAGTACCCCATAGCACAGTGTAAAAAAGCATGAAGAATTTAAATTTGCAAAATATGTGAAAAATGGATGAGAAGATGAAAAAAAAAGAACAGAAAAAGCTCAAAGATCATAATTATTAGTTTATATTATATAAACCTGAGAAAGATTCTGTGCTATTGTCTGATCCATCAACTATACACTGCTGCCATCTGCTGGGCAAAAATGTGTACTATAAACACCTAAACAGGGCCGTGCAAGAACCTCAGCAGGTATCACGACAGGTTTTGTGTATTATTTGGTCATTTGGTCATCATATTTTCTGGTCAGTAACCCTGTAAACTCTACAGAATGATTATTTGATTATTGTTTCAGAATTCAGACAGAAGAAATGTTAATTTTTTTGTTATAAATCTTTACACAATTACAATAATTGCAAGTGACTTGTCTATGGCCTGTTACTACTGATAAAAATAATATAATAATAATAATCCTGAGTTTGCCCACAATATATATAGCCAAACCTTAGACCCTGATTAGGTTTGACCCAGTGACATCATTGGTGTTGGGCAATCTAGCATTAGCATTAGGGTGAAATACTGATGGTGTGTTTCAGGAGAGGCTGCTTGAGCAGATGGTTCGCCATCATGCAGGGAGGAAATTAGGACTGAGGTATTAGGAGTTCCTCTGTGAAATGCCTTATTCAGGATGATGAACCACGGCCAGGATGTGGCAGTGACCTCCCTGTTTTCTGTCCCACTGCCAGTGAATGGACACTTCAGGTCCTTCAACACAAAACAGCACCTGATAAGTTCTGCTTTAAACCGGTGGCTTGTTTATTATATCTAGTAACTGTGTGTATTTTTTTTTTTCAAGTTGTTCTATTTCTTTCTTGGCTGTTGAGCCATTACCATTCTTGCCTAGGACAACACTAAAAGAGAAAAACGCAGAGAGAAACTAGAGTTGTATTAATGAGCATAAATCGAGAATGCACTAAATACCAAATATACATGCTGATTTTAGAGACTTTGTTCACTAAGTGTAAGATATGCTGTAAATCTTTCTGGATGACCAAAACACTGCAGTTTCACCAGAAGCAAGATTGAAAAATTAGGAGATTAAGAACCAAAAAGAGACACTTATAGGCTCTCCTCAGTCTAAATAATAAGCTGATAACAGAAGTTGACGTTTATACTGAGGAGTACATGCATAGGGCTCACTCAAGCGCATACTGATAATGTTCAAGCCTAAAGTAAGAGAAAAAGAGGAAAAAAAAACATGAGGCGAAAACATCATAAATGAACAAAAGACAGACATGTAGATGTTATGAGTAAGCAAAAATCACACTGAGATCGGACATAATTCATTCGTATCTTTCATTGCACAATCATGGAAAAATATGAATAAATAAATAAATAAATAAATAAATAAATAAATAAATAAATAAATAAATAAATAAATTCCACAGATAATTATGCTATATTTCTCCAGAATAAATCATATTTATTGATCAGACAGATTCAGATGTTTCACCACGCACGCTGAAAAAGTTAGTTTATTTAACTTCAATCATTATGAGTGGAGTGTTCGTTCAGAAACAAGTCGATTAAGTCAATAATGTCTGTCTGGAAGTCTCTTAGCTCAGACCTAATTATTTTTCTACATTTATTATCCATGTATGAAACCAGAATCAAGAGTGTTACCCTACGTAAGAAAAGCACAAAAAAGCAGCCATTTTGTCGCATCCTTCAAGGAAAATAGCATTATCAGCTAGAATAAGTTAATTTTGATATCAATGGTAATAATAGTTCGTAATTAAAAGATATTTAAGGAATGCACTCAAAAAGGAATGGTGTCAAGTGTTTTAGTTTATCATATGTGAACAGCGAGATGTCAGGATGAGTCTTATCATGAATTTCTGAATAAATCTTGGTGTCCAGAAGCATGCAGTATAGCATTAATCAGGATATGATAGTTTGGTGCAGTATTCGACCTGGAAAATGTTAACTGGGACAAGCAGCTGCCTTAAAATCTCTCTATTAGGGACTTTATAGGCATAGCACTAATAATACTGTATATGCCTGCAACTGGGCAGCTGAATATTGTAAAAAGTACCAAGACAAAATCTCTAGACATTTTTTTTTGCTAACAAGAGTAGAATCTGTTGTTGTCTTCTGCTGCTGCAGCTCATCTTTCTCATGGTTGTTTATTCTGAGCTGCTTTTCTGCTCACTCTGGTTGTAAAGAGTTCCTATTTGAATTAGCACAGTTTTTCTTTCAGCTCAAACCTCTCTTTTTCACTTAGTGGATGTTGTTTTTTCCGCCACACTATTCTGCGTAAACTCTAGAGAGTGTTGTTTGTGAAAATCCCAGGAGATCAGCAGTTTCTATAATACTTAATCCAGCCCATCTGGCACCGTGATGCTTTCCACAGTTGAATGTCTGACTTTTGATGTGAACAGGTGTACACCTGTTTTGTCAAAAAAAAAAGTGGTGTATATTTATCACATAGCAGCTCAAGAACATGCTCACAAGTGTGAAAGGATATGATAGTAATCTGCAGGAAGTCAGGAACCAAAATGCATAGAGGACAAGGGTAATCCTATAGAGCATATGTTGTACACAATAAATACAAAAGGAAGTTTATGTAGTTTTATATGTATTTTGGTTCATAACTTTTGAGCCACCCGGTTATAAAAAAGGGATTATAAAGGAAAATACAAGACAAATAATCCATGTTATCATTGCTAACATTCACAGAGATATTAAAAATAAAACAGCACTGATCGAAAGAGGCCCTCCTGATATTTCACACACTAGCTAGACACTAGAATCAGCAATGGTTGCTGGTGATATTAGATGGAAGGCTAAAATCTAAAATCTATCAAAAGCTTGACAACAAAATGACTAGAGTTGATCAATGCACTATATCATAACATTTTATTGAAGGCAAAAAAACAATAATAGAGCAAACTGTTACACACACACACACAGAGTGAGAAAGAGATAGAGAGAGAGAGAGAGAGAGAGAGAAGAGAGAGAGAGAGAGAGAGAGAGAGAGAGAGAGAGTTGCATTCAGGATGATTTTTTTTATGTGGTTTGATTGTTTAATGCTTTTTTGGCTTCATGTCATATTTCCTTGGAATACTAAACATGGCAACCCTTTCATTCAGACCTAAACATGGTTCTGCCATCTGTCCTGTCTTTGTCCTGTCAATATGTTCTGGTGGGTTACCAGGGTCTTTGACTGAACATGAACATCTTCATCGCATGCTTTTCTAACTGGATCTGGAGCTTCACCACTAGCTCAGGGTTTGATCAGTGGGGTTCAAGCTTAAGCTTGGGTATCAGTCTGTGCAGATTATTGCATGTGTTTATCTGAGGCTACCATGGATACAAGCTGGACAGCTGAATATTGGAAATTGTAGATGCAGTTTTCACCTGTCAGGTTTCTGTGTCCCTGTGTGCACTGTAGCCCCAGAATCCTGTCTCTTTGGTAACAGAAGCTGCATGCTGTTCACACATATAGTCTTATTAATGTTATGACTGGACAGTACACAAGAGAGGGATGTTAATGCAGCTGCTTGTCCAATTTTACATTTTGTAGCTTGTTTATTTGAATCATAGTTAGTTTCTGCAGAAAAACTGTACCAAACCTAATGCCTACAGGACTAAAGCAATGTCTGGGCTATGAGGTACTTTCTCATTAAAAACAAAACCAAACAAAATATCCAAGCCCACATATAACCTCAAACCATGTGGCAAAATGTTTTTCAGTCTGACAAGACCAAGGTAGAAAAAAATACCACTTTTAGGCCATAATTCTAAAATAGGATAGATGTTAGGGACTTTGTGATATTTATTCTACATTATTCATTCATTCATTCATTCATTCATTGTCTACCGCTTATCCGATCTATTCTCGGGTCACGGGGAGCCTGTGCCTATCTCAGGCGTCATTGGGCATCAAGGCAGGATACACCCTGGACGGAATGCCAACCCATCGCATGGCACACACACACACTCTCATTCACTCACTACGGACAATTTAGAGATGCCAATCAACCCACAATGCATGTCTTTGGACCGGGGGAGGAAACCGGAGTACCCAGAGGGAACCCCCGAGGCACGGGGAGAACATGCAAACTCCACACACACGGCGGAGGCGGGAATCAAACCCCCAACCCTGGAGGTGTGAGGCAAACGTGCTAACCACCGTGCCCCCCATTCTACATTTTTATATTTATGTAAAGCTGCTTTGAGACAATGGCTATTGTTAAAATCGCTATACAAATAAACTGAATTAAATGAAAAGATTTTAGGCGCGGGGGGCACGGTGACTTGGTGGTTAGCACATTAGCAGGTTAAACTCCAGGTACTTCGGTTTCCTCCCCTGGGCCAAAGACATGCATTGTAAGTTGATTGGTGTCTCTAAATTTTGTGATTGTGTGAGTGAATGAGAGTGTGTGTGTGTGTACCCTGCGATGGGCACTCCGTCCAGGGTGTATCCTACCTTGACGCCCGATGATGTCTGAGATCATCAAGAGGCACAGGCTCCCCATGACCCGACAATAGATCGAATAAGCAGTACAGACAATGGATTTTAGGTGCAAGACTCAAATAGTACCATATAGTACGCAGTGAAACATGGTGGTGGCAGCATCATGCTGTGAGGCTACTTCTCTTCAGCTGGAAACCTTAAATTATAGCTGAGACTACTGTCAGAGAAAATGAATCAACAATATCTGAGCTTTAAGAATCAAGAATTAAAGCAAAATATGGTTTGCCTTTACCTTTTTTCAACTCTCAGTACTGACTGAGTGGCTAAATATTAATATTCTCAGTTAATCAGCTGCGGTTATTTGGAAGTTGAGTCATGTCAATAGCTGAAGCTGCTCGTATGAGTAGTGAAACCTTTCGGTCCATCCGAAAGATCCGAAAGTCCAGGTGGCATGACTGAACTTCCAGGTGGCTAAATATTAAGTTCGTGACATAGGTTTCTATTCTTTTTCTGGATTCCTTCTCACCCTTTTCCTAGTTCCTGCTTAAGCATACTCCTACTTATTCCGGTGTTGATATAATTCACTCGTTTTGCACGCTGACGCACTGTCCGAAAGAGATCTGACCCTTAACCTTTAACTATTATGACCGAAATGATCTCCCTACCCAACTGCTTCTGGCTTCATGTTATTATTGTGTTTATAAATCATAGCTTGTGTCCAACAAAGCGATATCAATCTCTCAGTACATTTTGTGGGTCATTTGTAATTTTATTAACATTTTAATATAAGTACAATTAGCCAAACCAGTTCTCAGATAGATTGCTTGTACAATATATCCCAATTAGTTCCATTTAGAAATACAGCAAATCAGTGAACCTTCCAATCACATCCGGGAACATGTCTTTGGCGAAAATTCGAAAAATATTTGAAAACAGCTCATTTTTCAGGATTGAAGCACAACTGAAGCGCTTGAAAAGTCTGTTAAAATTCACCTTTAAAGCACTGGTTCACCAACTGTTTAAAATCAACCCATTCCTACATGTAACGCTTTCTGTAAGGTTTCAGTCATATCAGGTAAAATATTCAAATGGAGGCCAATTAGACGTTCAACACATTTTAGACAAAAGACATTTTTAGGAAAAGAAAAAAGGCAACAGTTTGTTTTTTTTTAAACAGCTTGACGAATTGGTGAACCGTTCTTATGAGTAGATGAAAATAAAACAATTTGAATGCACTTGTGCTTAGTTTTATAGCCCAGGTAACATTTCAATTCATTTCAATTGACAGCAACAACGTTCTTGTGATACACATGAAATCCAGGGCCAAAAGCACCGATTCTTATTTTATTGAATTCATTAATTTATTCCTTTGTTTTGTGAGTAAAGAAGCATGACCCAAACTCCAACAGAGAATGACTTATAAATAAAAATACATATAATTACATCCAGAAAAACACAGCATTGAAAAAGGCAATAATGCAGCAATTAAAATCTCCGTTACAATGTTTACATTTCCATTGGGTTGAGAGAAGCAGGAATAGTCATGAGGAGAACTATACAAATTTCAGTTTAATCACTACAGAATACACTGTTCTAACTCTGCTAAATGCTGGTAAAAAATTGACGCTTTAGCTATAGGATCCTAAACCAGGACATTGAAACACATTCATAAGACAGTTCTACCCAGGCGATGTTTGAACATTCATAACTCCTTATGTAGACAGTTCGAAGTGGACAGATTTGACCAATTTCCACTATGAGTTTCACATAACATACTGTAGATGGATGTCACATGGTGACTTGAGGTGATCAAACCTGTGAATGAGATTTATTATGCAAATGTCTTAATGTTTGCCTTATAAATGTGCATTATGCCTTGAGTTGCATCCTTCAAATGCAGTGTTACTGACACGTTAACCTTTTTTTGGGGGGGGGGAGGGGGGTAAACAAGCAGGTGGATTCTCGTCTATGATTTCACTGCATTTAATAGATAAGAGTGTGGTACTATTCCCATCTCCTAAATGGACTGTACAGTCTATACAGGAAACTCAGGCTACTTTCTACATATCATAATGCAGCCACAGCATAGACACAGCGATGCTCTCTATGTAAAACGCCTGGTATTCAAATATATTCAAAACCCAACCTGTCAATCAAACCGGCAAGAAACCATGAACTTGCTCACGAGTGTCAAAAGTACAAAAAAAAGTTAATTAAAAAAGAAAATGGGAGCTATTTATTGAGCAATTTCATATGATGGAGCTGTTTAATCAGTTGATTTAAAAGTGCTAATGATAGAAATGGTTTTTTGAATGGCATTTTAAGGGAAAGCTCAATGTCAGGTTAATGTCATAAAAGTTTGGCTACGTTTATGGCTAAGAAAATCGGAAACCCGGGGTTGGAAACCTTATTCACTTTCCAAAAGTAATTCTGAGGTCATTTTCGATGCAGACGCCATTTCTCGCCATCATGCTGAGATTGAAACACGACTGACAAACAGCACCGTAAAACTCAACTAGCAAACTGATCGGTTAGCGCCACATGTCAGAAGGTCAGGGATGCATGACTCTGATCTCTCCAACCGCGAGCGACAACTGAAAGGTCTACCTCTTCTTGTCTAGGGTTAAAATTCTAACAAAACGATCTGTTTGCAAGAGTGTTGAGCTGCTGTATGAAAACAGAGAACCTTCAAAGTCCAACTTAACCACGAGCGATAGCAGATCATGAGGCGTGTTTCGGGGGGAAAATAAATAAATCGAAAGCCTATGAAGTCGATGTCTACCTAAATATACATTCAGTCAAGTTACGGTGTCGTTGTCTTGTGCTGGTTTATACAACAGTCCGTTTTCATTCAGCCATGTTAGGATTTTTTTTTTACTCTCTCTGTGAGCAGCACAAAGTCTTTTTAAAGTTCGACATTCCACATAGCGCGTCGATACGAAATTAACAACAGAAACGTCTATTGTAGATACCTTTTCAGTTATACACACATTTTTTGTCTAACTGTGACATTTTAGTTTCAAAAAGCATAAAAACAGGAACAACACAAGTACGTTTATAGCATAATACACCAAATTCAGCATGCTCTTCTTTAAGTTAGTGGACTGCAGATCACTGATTTTTTTTTTTTTCCCTAAGAAGCAGTACAATGAATAATAGTCATTAAAAATAAGCAGTAATTGATTAAGTCGGTGTTATATTTGGAACGATGATTTGATTCAGTGATTCGATTCCTTTTCACGTGAATGAAATAGTACTCATGACGTGGCGAAGTGAGAGATGTCTGAGAGGGATCACTAGCCTCTTTTCCCCTCGAGAAATGCAATCAGACGAGTGTTATTTCTACATTTCAGCAGACAGGGTTGCATGTTATAAGCGCTACAGTGATTTTTTTTTCCCCCCTCGTATATTTACATGCTGAAATATAAATGACGACTTCATCCACATCACAGTTTCACACAAAAAAGAAAATGTTTGGAATGAAAACCAATAAAAAGTGTTTGATGATTTTTTTTTTCCTTTTTTTTCCACATATTCCAAGAAAAAAAAAAAAAAGAAAAAAAAAAGAATGCAATGCTGAAACCAGAGCAGTAGCAGAAACTATTCTAGCTCTGCTTCATATATGATTGCATGACATGCTATGGTTTCAGCATCTTCCTAAACAAAAAAGGAATCTTTTTGAGAGACCAAGTGTATAAATCTACTCGTCTCCCTTTTACTTATTTCTGAGAGCATTTGAGTAACATTTGAGTGCAAACTCTGTTTTTGCCTGCCATGTTTGAGTTTGATCATCGGTCATGGAAATGTACATACAGTGCTGGGGAGGGGACAAGGGTTTTTATGGAAACCCCTGTTGGTAAACAGGAAGTGAGTGAAAAAGGGGTGTGATTTTAGCTTTAGTTCATTTGCTCAAAGAATTTGTAGGTGGGGTTTTCATATCCATGGTTCTGCATCTTACTGAGCTGCCTTTCCTCTGGGCTCAGCATGGGGTCCACCTGCAGAGAGAGGAAGCAGAGCGTGTTGTGCATTTTTATAGATTACAGTGTATCATGGACGTATTAGACTGTTTGAGATTCTAAACACCATCATATCAGCAATTATACCTGTCCTTGTGTAACACAATAAAGCATTAGAGCAGGTGCATTAATGTAGACCTGTGATTTGTCCTGCAGCTGGAACTACTGTCTGAGAGTTAGAGTGAATGTCACAGGAAATGAATCATCGCTGTTCGATTTCCTGAATCCCCCGAAATTACATACTCCAGCTTTTATCTAAAACTTTTACATGTACAGAGACACTTACTTCCACAATGCCGTGGCTGATAGTGCCATATGGCTTACGACGCACCAGCAGCAAACTGATCACCATCACCATTGCAATTGCCACGGCAACCACCAGAAGCCCCACCATGGCACCACGGTTAAAAGTCTCAAGAACATCTGGCTGCTGAGGAGTTAAAGAGAAAAACAAGGAAAGGGATTGGATAGATGGATGGATTGATGGATGGATGGATGAATGGATGGATGGATGGATGGATGGAATTTTGAGTGTATAGATAAATAAATTGATGGATGGATGGATGAAAGTGTGGAAGGATTGATGGATGGTACAAATAGATTTATGGATAGATTGGTGAATGATTGGATGAAATGATGAATGGACAAATATACAGATGTATGTATGAGTGGATGGATGGATGGATGGATGGAAGGATGGAAGAACAAATGGTTGTATGGAGGGACAAAAAGAATGACGATAAATGGATGGACAAATAGTTGATGGATGGATGGGTTAGGGTTAGGGTTAGGTCATATGGACAGATGGGAGGATGGATGGATGGGAGGATGGATGGATAGATGGATGGACAGACAGGCGGATGGATGGACAGGCGGATGGATGGATGGATGGATGGACAGGCGGATGGATGGATGGATGAATGGACAGGTGGATGGATGGATGGATGAAAGAATGGGTGGATGAATGGATGGATGGAGGAAAGGACGGGTGGATGGGTGGATGGGTGGATGGATGGATGGATGGATGGACGGACAGGCGGATGGATGGATGGACGGGTGGATGAATGGATGAAAGGACATGTGGATGGATGGATGGATGGACGGGTGGATGGATGGACAGACGGATGGGTGGATGGACAGGCAAATAGATGGGCGGATGAATGGACGGATGGGCGGATGAATGGACGGACGGATGGATGAATGGATAAAAGGATGGATGGATGGATAAAAGGATTTGTGGATGGATGGATGGACAGGTGGACGGATAGATGGATGGATGGACGGATGGATGGGTGGATGGACAGGCAAATGGGTGGATGAATGGATGGGTGGGTGGATGGATGAATGGATGGATAAAAGGATTTGTGGATGGATGGATGGATGGATAGATGGATGTGTGGATGGATGAAAGGATGTGTGGATGGATAGATGGACATGTAACACTTTTAAAACACTAACCAGCTCATCACGCTGGATTCCTGGAGACTTGTAGACCACCTGCTTCAGCTCCACCGAGGTGTTAAACTGAAGGGAAAAAAAAAAAGAAAACATTAAAAGTCATCATTCTAACTCCACACTCATTTCCTAAATCCAGTACCATGTACCTCACTGCACCATGCCTACTTATTCCTATCTGACTTGAACCCAGCAGTTACATCAAGCAGTAAAAACAACACCACATGCCATAAATACACCGCTAGACTAAACTGCCCACTAAGGCTTTTTTCAGAGGTGTTATATTACTCTTATGTGTGTCACCTTCTCCTCATATTCGTAGGTGGGAGCTCTCTCAGACGTGCTGTAATCGTACTCGTCTACAGCAGCCGCTGTGGGGAGAGAATTAAATTAACCGTGGAAGAAGACAGACTAAATATGGAGGTACAGCACGTAGACAGAGATCTTACCTTTCTTGCTGCTTGGCTGAGGATCTTGATGGTATAATGGAGAGAGAGAAAGCGATAAGCAATAAGCATTGAGACAATTTAAAATGTTTATCTATAGGTTAAACATTGAACTGAGGGGAAATTCACTAACTTTTATATTTAATGTTATCCATAATGTAAACAAAGCACACGTGCATTAATGTTAACTGTTTTGACTGTTTTAATAATATTAATTTCTATTTGTTGTAGACGTAATTTTCCTCACACATGAAACAAACATTAGATTAGATTAGACATTAGATTAGATCATTTTTTTTGCTTTAATTGTTTTCTAATTTGAACTTAAAAAACATCTAAATTCCTAATTTATAAATGCTAACTAATGCAATAAAGCATTTACTTTAAGCTACTATAACATAAAAAGTTTGATTTGTAGAAACGTTTGGGAAAAAGTAAACACTGTAATCAAAAACAGGATTTGTTTTCTTTCCTCATGCATTAGGTTCTAAAGCACAACTCACGAGTACCTATGCGAGGTGGGTATGGACGGTTCTGGAAAGCTCTCTCCTCCTCCTCTTCATCCTCCTTCTCTTCCTCACTCTCGGCAGGAAGCAACTCTTCTGTGGTACGGGTCTCGGAGAACGACGTGGTCATGAGCTCACTGATGTCGCCTCTCTCCGTCCGCACCAGCTCCTCTGTATAGAGACAAACAGAGGTGCAACGACACAAAGCAGATTGTAGATTCATGTTTGTGATACTCTTATATTATTTGTTTAGCTGTTGGTCTCAATATTAAGGCATGTTTCTATCAAGGCAAGATAGACGGAGTATCAGATCGTACGGATCTCATCGTGGAGCTCTTCAGCCAGTGTAGGAACTTTATAGAGAAGAGCTAAGCTCTGGTTCATCCTCTCTTCGATCACATGAAGGTGAGTGTACACCTGAAATCGGAAAAAAATATCCACACTCTTAATGTTCAGAAATCTATCATTGCTTATCTGCTATGTTGCTCGGCATAGGCAGGTTTCCAAGTATTAACAATAAGTGAAAAGTCCTCTCCCAAGTAAATAAATAAATAAATAAATCCTTACACCTCTAGTCTGTGCACTTCCCTAACACTCAGTTAAAAACCTTGCATGGTATTGCTTTATATTTCCTCATTTGTAAGTCCATTCCATTTTCTGTACTGCTAACATGACAGATCAAAAGTTATTGCTTGTCTAGCTTGAATTCAATCGCAATCAATATTGCATTTACTGAAAGAAAACAGTACCTGATCACTTGAAGAAATACAATGACACCTTTCCCCACATATATTATTATTCAACAGCAAACATAGCATATATTATATTTAACAGCAAAAAATGATTCATTTCCCATAACAGCATGCTCTTTTTCTTTAAATATCTAGTTGGTTATGTTACCAAGACACCAGAAAGCACAAAAAACACCACAAATCACTTTAGACTACTTCCATAACCCTGTCAAATAATCTCCCTGCGGAAAGCTTCACCGTGATTATTAATTATAATATATATCTTCTGTTTTGTAAAGCATCCACCATTATATGTCCTTGTGTATGAGCTGATACTCACACTATATATGAGTATTAGGTTGAGAGCATTAATATAAACCTGTTATTTAAATCCACTACTGTTCTAGAAAATTCCTTCTGACTGAACAGACAGCCATGTTATGGTATAGTTGTAAACAGGGTTACTGTGTAAGTACATAATTAGTGCATGTAAGGCTTATTAAATGATCCTTAGACTACACATGTTTAGTGAGAATTGTTATTTTTTGTTATTGCATTGTGTAATTTTAATGATTTCTAATCGAGTCCAAAAAGCTTGTTAGTGCTTATCTGAATGGCTTAAGTGTTAATCTTGTTCTTTAATTACTTTGCTTATATTTGGGCTGAAAATAACTGTGGGAGTAGGGAGTGTATAGATTACAGGAAGTCTGAGATAAATTAAAGACCACAACACAAAAAAATGCCCTGACTGAACATTTCTATCAGATCAAAATAAAAATAAAAAGTTTTCTGTAGCACTAAAACTGGCCTGTCGAAGAGACTGGACGAGACTGTAGCTGAACAAAAACATGACAGACTGACGTGAACTCGCAAAACAGTGAGCACCTGGAACTTCATCTGCTCGGCCTTCTGAGGGTCTACAGACTCGATGTGCTGGTAGTGACGCAGTGTGTGTCGCCGGTCCTTCTGCTCGGCAGCCAAGTAACGCTTCAGAGCCTGCAGCACTCGCTCTGGCTACATGTGGGGACACGTTTGTGTGTGTGTGTTTGTGTGTGTGAGAGAGAGAGAGAAAGTTAGAGATTAGTATGCGATAGAGATGCGATAGAGATGTGATAGAGATGAATCATGTCATATTCAATAAAAAAAATTTAAATCAAGTAATTTAGTAAGATTATGAAGTTATTCAAATGGTATATATATATATATATATATGTGTGTATTTTGCATAAATATTCACCCATCCTGAGACTGAGATGAACTTAATTTGGATTTTAAGTCATGAATCTACACAAAACAGCCCATAATATTAAAATGAGAGGATAAAATCAATATAACCGGCAAAATTCTTCACCATTATTTACAAATGTAAAGGTTGTAATTGCACGAGTATTTACTCTCTTTGTTGTGAGACCACTACATTAGTTGTGGTTTAAACAGTTCTCATATGAAGTAACATGATTTGTTGAACAATGTTTACTTGTTTGGAAGCACAGCCTATTAAGCCTAAATATAAGCTACTTGGTGCAGCATCATGACACATGATCTCATTTACATCCACCTCAGTTCCACTACAAGAGGTGGAAAAGTTCAAAAAGGAAAGGGGATGAAAACTTATGCAAGCCATTGTTTATCTATAGTTCAAACAGTGTGTGTGTGTGGCTGTGTCACATTTGCTGTGTGTACAGTATATGTTTGTTACCTGTGGTGGGTCACTCTGCACAGCGCTCAGGTAGCTCTCGAGTGCCAGACGGCGGTTATTGTTCAGAGTCGCTACAACACGGGCAAGATGCGTCTCCACCAGCCTCTGCCTCTCACCTGCGATTTGCTCCTCCAGAGTTTGTAACACGGCCTGAAAATGCTGAGAGACAGAGACACAGAGAGAGGGTGATCATTTGAGTTTATGGACAAATTCATGTCAGCTATTTGTGTGTGTGGGGGTGGGTATGGGTGTGTGTGTGTGGAACCTCCCTCACAGCCCAATGTACCAGTTTTACAAGGAGGATGAAGGCTATTACATATTACACATTTCCTATCATTTTAATTAATAGATAGATAGATAGATAGATAGATAGATAGATAGATAGATAGATAGATAGATAGATAGATAGATAGATAGATAGATAGAGGTCTTTCCGCCATAGCAGAATGTCAAATGAAGCTGCAATCAAGCGCTACAGATTGGACAAGTACAGCAAAGCTTGGGTGACAAACCCAAAGTGTGTACGGAAAGATATGTGGATAATAAGCGATGTGTGTGTGTGTGTGTGTGTGTGTGTGTGTGCGTGTGTGTGTGTGTGTGTGTGTGTGTGTCTAAAAAGCGAACAGCGATTCAGTAATCTATCATAGTGTTTGGAAGTGTGAAACCTCAAGCAGTGTAGTTTATGGAGTCAGAACAAAGTCTGTGTCTTTATACTTTCCTAATATTTGTATATTAGTAACCTAGAAATACAGTTAATGCTGTAATATAAGGCTTTGAATAAATGCATGCCATGAGAGTTGTAATCAAATATAAGAAGGAATAAAGTACGCTTCAAGGTAAAGGATGCTTCTTTTTCTGTGGCCCATGTGATCCGATCCAACAGATGAGCTACTGATGCATAAATTGCTGTTAATGCTGGTTCTGATAGAAAGGTGTCAGAATGCACAGTGCATGACGGGTCAGGGCTGTTTTGGCAGCAAAAGGGGACCACAATATTAGGCAGGTGGTCATAATGTTATCTTATTTCTACATGACTATTATATTACAGTACATCTCTAGTCTAAAACACTAAAAAATTAGACGTGAAACATATAGTCTATATAGTAATATTCACACTTGACCTACCTCATTCAGTGCCTGGCGGTCTGATTTGGGCAGGTTCTTGGACTGGTTATCGGCCTCTGCCCACTCCTTCATGATCTGATCCAGCACACACAAACATCTTAGAGTCATATAAATCGACACTGTCGTTAAATGAACCATAAACTCAACTACAAAACCGAACACCTTAACTTCACATCAGAATCACCTCATTGATGCGTTTCATCCGTCGCTCCTCCAGATCCATCTTGGCACGGAGGAAGTTGGCGTGTTCACTGTCATCGCTGGGCATCTCGAAATAGACGTCCACTCCGTCTGTAGGACGCACTGTGGGCACTGCCATCAGGACAGAGTGGGAGAGAAGAGCGTGATCAATCTAGCAGGCAATTAATGAATCATTAATGATTCAGAGTTAACTAATGCGGCTAATTACGGTGCCCAGATTACTCCTTTTAATGGACGACTACAGGGAAATAGAAAATGTCGACTGAGAAAGCAGAAAGTATGTGCGAGAATGTAACTGCAAAAAGCTTTCTACGGTAACGTGGACATGAAATTGTAATGTGTGAACTTTTGTCATGATTATTGTGTCCATGATTTAATAAAGTATAACCAATTTTTGGTTTATTTTTCACTCTGATTAAAAAAGAAAATGCCTAAAATTGAATGAATAAGTCGTTAGTAATCTGCTCTGGTTAATTACTAATTAACAAGCCATCTAAAATTCTGTCCTGGGGAAAAGTATTGCGTCTGATAAGGTAAAGAAGGACAAAGAACCCGAAAGTGAAGAGTGAAAGAGTGAAAGTGGAGACTAGGAGAAGAGAATCAATACAGATATAATGTCAGACTACTCAGCATTATTGAGTTAGAGATGAAGCAGAGATGGAGGCACTGCATTTGCACTCTAGAGTGTGTGTGAGTGTTGTTATGAACAGTATGGGACAACCCCCACACAGCCCACAACCAGTCTCCATTGAGGAGTATGGTCTAATGTTATTCTCCTAGAAATGTGCAGCTTTTGAAATGAGCTCCATGTAACATGACGTCAAAATGTCTACTAGTGACTCCTGTCAACTGATCTCACATTAAACTATAAAAGGTAAGGTTTGGGCAAATTGCAGTTTGGTAAATCTAGTTGCAAGGTAGTGAGTGTCATGGCAATCTTTTCAATTTTATTTACATTTTTGAAGATGGTGAGGATTGGAGCTGATGAAAGACAATACTTTATTTAGCAAACTATAAAGGATGCACTTTACCTTACACAAGAAAATACAGAGCTGTTGAATTCTCAAAGTGTTGATTAGGATTAGGATTAGTTTCCTATAAATATAGCTATGATGGCATGTCTCAGGTCTATATTAATCCATTTCATCCATTTTTCTGTACCGCTTATCCTACACATGGTCAGAGGACGTATCCCAGGGGACTTGTGCCAATCCATCATGGGGAACAGATAATTTAGAGATGCGACACATGTATTTGGACTGGGGGAGGAAACCAGAATACCCAGAGGAAACCCCCAAAGCACAGGGCAGAGACAGGTACCCCAACCCTGTAGGTGTGAGACATACAATCTAGCCACTTAGCCACCTTGACTTCCTTTGTATTCATTCATTTAAATCTGTTTTTCATTATCATTTTTTAATGGAGTGCTTTTAATGGATATGCTTTTCCATGTTCATCCTAACATCTCATAGAGATATGGATATCGACACAATGCTCCACATAAAAAATCTAATAACATACAGATTTGAAAAATATTTTAACAAATAGAAATGTGTATTTGGTGAAACTCCTGTAAGGAGATGTTAGTTTAACATTTAGGAAGGGAATCTCTGTAGACTGACGTCTGTTTTAAGCAGCGTTTCAGCCTTTATTATAACAAATAAAAAGGTGTCATTGTTGTGATGATGAAACTCATGTCAGGAGATGTTAGTTTAACATTTAATAAAAGAGTCTCTGAAGATAGTCGTCTGTTTTGAGGAGACTTTCAGCCTTGTGAAGTGCAAGCCCATGCGGCTGTACAGTGGAGCGTGTAGAACATGGAGCCAGCCGCACACTGTGGATTTGATGGGAGTTCTGAAAGGAATCAGTCTAGCATGAAACTGTTAAATAGTACCTAGTAGAGCTTGTTTCACTATCATTTTTGGAAGGGCAAATGAAAGGCTTTCAGTTATTGTAAGTTGACTGTATATTACTATACTCCTTCCTTCCTGTGCTCACAGGTTCATACTGTATGTCTACGAATACACACTTCACACACATGGATGGAATTAGGTAGGAAGAGCAATCATCAGCCTCAGACTGACAAAGTTTAAAGTTGAAACTCCTGGCTAGCAAATTCACCGCGTTCTGAGCTTTCTAATATGGCCAGATGGTGATTAACCGACAAAGCGGAACTCACTCGATGAAGCCAAGCCCACTATTTCTCTCACGTTTCTGGAAAACATTGCTATACATGAGAGAATCATAGCATCTCAAAATGACTAGAAAGGGCCTAGAAATATGATTATGATCAGAATCTTTTAAAGGGGTTTTATGAAACATGTATACAGCTTTAAACCCTTCACAAACATATTTCTAAAGACTATTAAAGACAGAATAATGGGTTATCATTTTTCACATTTCACCCTGGATACTTTTCCCAGGGTTAATTATTCTATTTTATCCTGTTTATTCCTAATCTGAAGCTTCATACCGTACATTCCTAAACCCTGGCCTTACATTCTTAATAATACTCTTATTTGCATATTTGTGCTGTCAACAACCACGATTGGATAAATACAGAACACGGCCGCTTTAAATAAAGGCTTGTCTGGCACTTTCACATCAGTGAGAAATAAAAACGTTGGCAGATAAATCCTCCTTGGCAGTTTTAAGCTTCCTGAGAAGTAAACAACAAGAAAAACAAAAAGACAGAAATGAAAAACAAAACTGAAACTTTTTCTTCTGTGTACTCAACATGTGGGGTTTCTGTGACTGGATAAAGCATGTGATATGAGACCCATGCTGTTCATCGAAGCTCTGCATCGAAACTCTGCATCATTTCACACTGTACACATTTGACACCGCAAAAGCTGTTAATCCTGCTACAGAGCACGTCTTCATAAACCTCAGTAAAAAGCAGCGCTAAATTACGACTGTGAAACGTTCCTCAACCTGGGGTTACAGGCGGGGTTTAGAAAGATGATACCCCAGGATTAAGTGCAGTGTTAAAAGCTCTTTAGTGTACTTAATGATAATATTAGAGGTGTGATATTAGAGACTCACTCACCATCCCCACGTGGCTGAGGTTGCTGTGTTGGGGTCTTGGCACCCTGAGAGTTCTTCTCATAGTAGAAGTTCTCCAGATAATCAGAAGCCTGATAGGTGCCTGAGTCAATAGAGTACTCATACTCCTCCGGATCCTTCACAGTTGTGGGTGCTGCTTCTTCGTCTTCTTCATCATCCTCATCTTCTTCAATGTCTTCCTCCTCCACGGCTTCCTCTTCCTCCTCCATGTCATCCTCCTCGATGTCTGTTTCAGGGGAAGGGCTGGGAGTGGAAGGAGTCACCTTCACGCTGCAGAGACAAATATTGTTCAAAAAGTTAGATAATAATATTCATTCATTCATTGTCTACCGCTTGTCCGATCTATTCTCGGGTCACGGGGAGCCTGTGCCTCATGTGTCATTGGGCATCAAGGCAGGATACACCCTGGACGGAGTGCCAACCCATCGCAGGGCACACACACACTCTCATTCACTCACGCAGTCACACACTACAGACAATTTAGAGATGCCAATCAACCTACAATGCATGTCTTTGGACCGGGGGAGAAAACCCCCGAGGCACAGGGAGAACATGCAAACTCCACACACACACACACACACACGGCAGAGGTGGGAAATTGTTGTATAGGTTATGGAAACATGTTAGCATTTTAATAAAATTCCTCTTCATCCATATATGTAACATACAGCTGTTAAGTGTTAAAAAGAAAAGTAAATATAATGGAAAATTTCCTAAACCGTGGTACATAAGGAGTATAAGGAACACAACAGGGAATGCTGTGATAGGAAAATAATCAATGGTGTTGCTACCCCAATCTACCACAACTCATTTTACCACCCCAAAGTTAACTATTTACCCAAAACAACATGTCCCAGAGTGTTTTATTCCTATTATAATACACAAATTATCCAATGCTAGCAGTTTTTTTAATTATTAATATTATATATTAAAGAATGACATTTATTTATTTTTATTTTTTATAATAGCTATATTTAATGTTGTGGACTGCCTAAACAAATTACTTCTACAAAATGAACAACAAACAGTTATTCACAAGTCTTTTTCATATATATAATAGAAATTTAATCAACACCTTCTGACCAATCAGAATCAAGAATTTGACAGCTCTATCATACAAAAGCAATATTTAACAAAAGCAATATTTAATATACAGTATAACACACTTATACAAAGTTGTTATGTTGTTATTTAGAATTTATTGTGATATAGCCAGAAGACATATCATAATGAATCATATTTATCATAATAATTATCTTTTTTAATTTGCTGTAAAGTAAATGCACCAATCTTGATGAAGTGTCTCTACTTCCTAAACACTAACAAATGTCTGTACTATAACTAAGTCAATGGCCACTAAATTGCACGAATCAATCCGCTTTATACCGTGGTGGTTTTCACCTCTAGCTCTCCTTCACTTTTCTAACAGCTCTCTTATAAACATTTTATGAGGCATTATTTATTTTTATTAATTTTCCTGATCACACACTCACACACCACATATTTCCTTAACACATTTCATACCACATGTACATTTCTAACGCAGAGTGATAACTGGTTTCATGTTTTAATGACTAATACCTGATATTGTCTCACTAAGCATGCTCCTCTATATGTAATACAGTAAAATTACAAAATAATAATAATAATAAAATAATATAAATAAAAAAAACAGTTCTTCCTGATATGAATGAATAATAACAAAATCCTTTGGGTCCTACTTCATGCATAAGTATTAAAGTTCATGTTAAAATAAAAACGTTAGTACTTTTTAGAGAATTTTAATATTCTTTCAGAAATACTATAAATGTAATCCTGCCTTTTTGTACATAGTAATTTACTCCTTTCTAGCTCATTTATGAGCATGAAGTATACTGCGTGACAAGTTAATATTCTTTATACGTGTATATACTGTATATTTCTGTGCTGTAAATGCATTGCTTTTATACAAAAATGGACAAAGGTGGCTCTTACCTGGTTGCCTCTTTCTCACCAGCCAGTGATACTAAAGGCGGAGTCGCTCCTTGAGCACTGTCCCCGCCCTCATATTCACCACGCCCACTGGCTCCACCTCTTCCTGGACAGCAGACATACTCTACACCCCGGAAACGTTCACCACATTGTAACAGCATCCCGTAACTATGGAGCTCCAGATTGTCTGCTGTGCATGCCTAAAGAGAGAGACAAAGAATACAGAGCAGCCATGAAGGGCAAATGTATAAATATGTTAGAATATTTATTTAGTATAAAGTTTCACACCATTGCAAACTGAAATAAAATAAACACAAGTTTGTACAATTGTTTATACATTTGTGGGAATTTTCTTTCCAAGCTACAAAGTACTGGTTTAATCTTAGCTTTAAGGACGTCTCAAGGTTTGTAGAAAATACTGATGACTGCTTGTGAGCCTGCAGTATTTTTACTATTAACATGACTAAATATCATTAACAGCTTCTTCAAAATGACAGCATTTTCAAAGATAAATCGTGTTTGATGAGTGATGAAATTATCTGCAAACATATTACCTTTCAAGTCATATAAATATTTATTATCAAAACTATTTTAATCATTTAAAGTATATGAGTACACAGTGCCATGACGGATAATTTCTTTCATATTGCGTAATTATTAAAAATTGTACAAAAAATGCAAATTCTCATTTTATTTGTTTGTGATTTTTGTTATTTTTTATTTTCTATGTCAAATTAACATTTATTATATTATATTATCATTCATTCATTGTCTACCGCTTATCCGATCCATACTCAGGTCACAGGGAGCCTGTGCCTATCTCAGGCGTCATTGGACATCAAGGCAAGATACACCCCGGACGGAGTGCCAACCCATGGCAGGGCACACACACACACACTCTCATTCACTCATGCAATCACACACTACGGACAATTTAGAGATGCCAATCAACCTACAATGCATGTCTTTGCACCAGGGGAGGAAACCGGAGTACCCGGAGGAAACCCCCGAGGCACGGGGAGAACATGCAAACTCCACACACACGGTGGAGGCAGGAATCGAACCCCCAACCCTGGAGGTGTGAGGCAAACGTGCTAACCAATGATATTATATTATATTATATTATATTATATTATATTATATTATATTATATTATATTATATTATATTATATTATATTATATTATATTATATTATATTATATTATATTATATTATATTATATTATATTATATTATATTATATTATATTATATTATATTATATTATATTATATGGCTTACAAACATTTATTTGGTTTGGAAAAATGTAGAAAAAATTATTTAAGAACTTTTCACAGTGATTTCCATGATTTATTTTTTGATTTTTTTGGACCAGCCCTGTGGATTTTTTTGTTTTTTTTTATTGAATCTATTCCATTTTCAAGGTGGAAGTTAGCTGTACTATAAACAGCAGGGCCACAGCTTCCAAACAAGCCTTTACACTAATCCTACACTTTGTCACCCAGCCCCTACTCCGTTCTCCATCTGTTCTGAAAAAAAATCATGCATAACGCCGCATATTTGTCTGAAATGGTGCAATTTTAATGACCTAGCTATCAAACACAGGCCAAACAAGGCATGCACCTCTGAGTGTCAAACCCCAATATAAAAGAGACTCTTGGCCACTCTTCACATTTAATCACATATTATACTGCAAAATAGCTATTTTTCCAAAATTGCTATGTTTTAAAATGGAATTTTGGCCCTAAAGTCTGCAGTAGACGTCTTTACAGTCTTTCCTACACTCTGGTCAATTAAAAGCCCAGTGGAGGAGTAAAGTGCAGGGAAAAAAACAACCAAGTAATATGGGCTAGAGAAATAAACACCAGAGAGCAGGAGAGAGATCAGAGAGAAAGAGGAAATGACAGAATTAGGATAACAGAATGTTCCAGAAGATGCCAAAGTAAATGTCATGACATTAAAACAACATTCCATTCCCTTGCTCTTAAACTGATTTTCCACATAAAAGTGTCACAACTGAATACACTGCCTGAGCTTTTTTAAACAGGATTTAAGAGTGCTGATGTTTTGAATGTGTATCCTGTGTGAGTAACAGACCGGGTGAAGTCCTCTGGCCTCCACAAGGCTCTGCTTAGTTGCTTAATGCCATGTTATAATGTAATGTCCTTAACCAACTTTACCTATGTACTTTGGTCGACTCTTTCAGGTCTCCTGCGGTTCCCTTTAGTATTGCTCTTGTGTCTGTAGCCCTTCCATTTCTGAATTATGGTTGTCCTCATTGTTTATGGCCTCCCTAAACACTTTGGTATGTTTATATCTTCTTCTCACATGCTGTGAAAGGTCTGTTTTAGTGGCTAGTTTAAATATAGAGTACAACCACGGTGCTACTGTTTAAGAGTCCAATTACAAGGCAACGTCTATGCAAATATGTTCATTTATCAGCTGCAGTGTTATTTGCTTCAAAGTCACTCCAGAAATGACAATTTTGTGTGTAAATACCTCTAAAGAACAGGTAATAAAACGCCATTTAATGCAACACTAATGGTTTCAAAACCCTTGATTTTATTACAGATCCTGAAATGTCTGTCTTGGTAACTCAAAATAAATAGAAAGTTATGACTTATTATGACTGTGGTAAAGTTTTTTTTATAAAAATGTCATATTAGATATTTACAGAATGTTTGCAAACAGCATTCAATCAGAGCCTGTCAGGTTTTCATTTGCTTTTGCTTTATGAGAACAAATACACTCTCATCTCAACACTGTTACTGTACAAAAAATATATTTTGAACAGATCTCAATGCATCTCATTTCGTTTTTAATCGCATGTGCATGTGTAGCAGCTGTCAGTTTCACTTTTCTGAGCATCTTTTTGGGGGTCCAGGAGTAGTACTAACAGATTCTATAACTACATGTAACATAGTTCATGCAATTATTGTTTAGAAATCACTCACCAACTGCCTAAACAATTTACCAAGCTATAGTAAATAATCACTTTTTTCTTTCGGGTCTTTGAAAATCTGGCCTGAGATTTCAATTCAATAGTTACAGCTACTTTATATACCATTTCATTAAGTAAGCAAACACATACTGGTTGATTTTCTATGTCTTGATTCTGTGTACATTATTTCAGGAGCATTTGTGTGAGGATATTCCACCAATCAAAATAATATCTCGTCAGTAGCCGGTGGTGGTTCCTTCCCATAGACAGATGGGATCGAGTTTGTCCAACAAACAATTTTTTTTATTGTGTTGGCAAAGTAGGTAATACTCTGGTAACTCTTAGCAGAATAAACCGAATAAACTGCTTTTATTTATTTATTTATTTATTTTTAGAAAACTGCTCCCACCTCTTTAGCAATGTTATGCCAGTAGACATAGCTCTCACAGGAGTCCATCTGCTCCTGGTGCAAAAAACGGCAGCGATCTGGAACCAGAAGGGCCTCACTCACGTACTCCCCTACTGCCGAGACAGAGCAAGAATTAGATTGTTGAATTGGATGGCACAATGAGAGTGACAGCAGAAATGCACAAATATTAATGGGTAGAAAAATGGAGTCGTCAGTATGACAGGGGAAGAGTGCAAAGCAAAATAGCAGTTGGCAGATGGAATGATCTGAAAAAAAAGAAATCTTACTTTCAATCCATGTCAGATAATGGTAGCGTAAAAAACCGAGTTAGCAATGACTGTTTGGGCTGATGCAGCATACTTAGTACAGAAATTATTATGTGTGTTGTGCAGAAATCAAGGACAAGGCCAACTATACTGAAACAGCTGTGGGTACAAATTCCGCTCATTCATCATAATTAACAGCTTTGCACTGCAATTTACCAATCTGTTTTTGTATTACAATCTCAATTTTCTCTAGGGGATAAGGGTTCAACCCTTAACTGCATATGAAATTTTTACATAAAATATGCAAAATGGGACACGCAATGCAGCCTACACTGTCCCTTCATTAATGGCTTAAAGGCAGAGCGAGAATGCATGATGATGAAATGGATAGGGCTTGTGTAAGTAGCACTGGAACAGCTACTGTAGTGCTAGACTATGGGCCAGAGTGAATGATGGAGCTAAGAGGTGTGAAATGGCTACAGATTGGAGTGGCTAAAGGGTCGAGTAACTAGGACTGGATTGGATTTGAAGAATGCCTTACAAGTTGGTACAGCTATAGATAAATGGGGCTGAATTGACCATGGATAGCGCAGCTGAGTGTGGACTCCTACAAGTTGACTAGACAAGAGGTGAAGTGGCTAAAAGCACATTTAGTAATGCTAGGTGTTGAGAATACATAGGTAGAAGAGGGAATATAGTAGCTAGAGATGTGACTTGCCTATGGCTTGGAATGCCACAAAGTTTAATGTCTAGCACCCAAATGCTGGAATATGCTGGACTGACTAGGGTTGGTGTAATTGATTGGATTGGAACAGGAAGGAATGAAGTGGCCACAAGTTGGAGTGGGTATGGGTTGGGTAGCTTGGAGTATAATAACTAGGATTGCAGGTTTGGAGTGTGGGCAAGAGTTGATAATATTGGAGTGGCTGGAGGTAGATGATTATGGTTGGAGTTGCTAGATGTGAAGTGGCTGCAAACTGGAGTGGCTATGGATGGAGCATTGTGTATGGTTTGGAATGACTGATTGGGGTGGAGTGGCTAGGTTTGGAAAAGCTAGCTGTCAAGTGATTTGATGGCTATAGTTGGAATGTCTAGGAGTGGAATGGGTATGGGTGGAATATCTAGAGATTGGACTGGCTAAAGCTTACTAGTGTTGGACTCATTATGAGAAGTACCATTGACGTGACTAGATATGGAAGGTCTACAGTATGAAGCAGAATATAGAGTGGTTAGATGTGGAGTGACTAGAAATGGAGGGAATTGGTGCAGATGGTGTGGCTTGGGATGGAGTGCTCAAGAAACAGTAGAAGTAATGCCTGATTTAGGACTCACCCAAACAGCGGAGAGGGACGACAATAAAAGGTCGAGTCTGGCAATGTCCCCATCCCTTCTTACACCATGCTGGGATGGTAACAGGAGTAGAAGCTTCTTCAACATGGGAAATCTGCAAACCTGGGTACATCTAAAACACACATACACACACAGACACACAGAGGGAGGGGTGTTAGGTCTAGGACTGATATAACAACAAATGTGAGATAGGAAAGATATGATAGGGATAGCAAAGATAAGATAGAAGAAGAAGTTGCTTTCGGCTGCTCCCTGTTCGGGGTCACCAAAGCGGACCAACTGGTCTGCACAACAACTTGGCAAACGTTTTACGCCGGATGCCCTTCCTGACGCAACCCTCCCATTTTTCCGGGCTTGGGACCGGCACCGCATCCAGTGGCTGGGGTTGAGACATTGGCTGGGAATCGAACCCGGGCCGTCCACATGATAGGCGAGAAACCTACCACTGAGCCACCAATGCCCCCAGCAAAGATGAGATAGAGGGGTGATTAAAGAGGGAACATGAAGAAGAAAAAAAGGGTGGGAGCAATAAAGATTCTCCTCTTGCTGGTGTGCTTCTACTTTATGTGCAGTGAATTATGGCCTGTCTTTTAATTATTTACTGCAGTCCTAACCCTTTCTATTATCTTAATATCCACTCATGAATTTAAACATGGATTCGAGTACCTTATATTAAACCATTAAATCCTAGTAATAACCTTGCCGAAAGGTGTAGCATTTGCCATGGAAGCATATTAATCCTGAGATAACGCTGCTGCGTTTGTGCTAATAGCAATAGTATAGAAATTGTCCATATAGTGAAATACCATATTACTATATTTGAACATCATTCCAGGTTACATAATTTGCTCTCAAGATATTGTTAGCAAAGTACCAGGAAAACATTAGAGGCAAAATGAAAATATTATTTTATCTGGATTATTATTTATCTACTATTATTTTGCTAAACAGGTAGGACAGGTAAGACATGAGAATATTGAGTATGCTGAGAATATGCTGCATGAAATAAAGCTAAGATAAAAGCTTATGTTTCTTCTGTTATATGGCAAATCTAAATAAAACAAAGCTGTACCCCAAACAATACGTATTAGCATTTTCCTCAGATTCGCTGTTCTATTTCTAAGAAGAGTCTCTGAATGGACAAAATTATACTCTAATTACAATCCATCGAAACAGCAATCCCAGATAAAGGTTCATGCAATACTATGAAATGTCAACAGCACTCAGAAAATAAAATTAACTGACTAAGAAAGCCATGAATACTGCAATAATAGGCTATTCATCTGGAATATCGGCATACGCATAATAAATACAACCCATCTGAACAAAGGGTGTAGTGTAATTTTATTGCAGTTTTGTTATCCTCTTGCCTATGGAGAAGCTGACTTAGTCACAATGTGTTTTGCAGATAAAATGCGGATCTCCTTCCTGTTTTAGCGCTTTCCTTCATTAATGTGGAGTGATAAGCACTCCTGCTCTCAGCTCAGCTGGGAATACACACCACAATCTAACACTGCACTGTTGCACTCGCATCATGCATTTTTATATGCTTCAGCCAGCAGGACACGTTAGACCCTCTTTAAAGATGCTTTATATACGCTCTCTGCGGCTCTCAGAATTACAATCTAAGCAATCTTGTATAATGCAGTGTTTTATTATTAGAGCAATTTTAACTTCAGGACTTTTATATGCGGTACTGATTGAAATAAAAAAATGGGAAAAATTGGGGAAAAAAGCAGAAATTGTACTTAAGAAGAAGGAGGTTATGGAAAGAGTTTGCGTCTTCAGGAAACACATTAGCTCAAGTGATTAAAGCTCAGGGTTGTTGACTGGAAGGTCAGGGTTCAAGCTGCCCCTGTGCTCTGACCCCAACTTCCTCAGCTGGGAGATGCGAAGAAAATAATTCCACTGTGCCGTATTGTATGTGCGGCGATAATGATAAAGAGTTGTCCAGAAGTTTGCAGTATATGATAACATCAGGACCTAATAAAGAGTAAGGACACACTTTTCCCCACAAACCTTTTGAATGGTTTGTGTTGGGATGTTATACAAAAAAATCTTCCAGTGGTGAAGGTGGTTAATATATATTTCACAGCCTTGTGCAAGATCCTTAAGCTTAATCTTCTGGAAAGGTTAACATTTTATGGTGGCCATAGAATATTCAACATTACCAAGAAGGAGCGTTTGTCCCATACATTATACCTGGTCCTGTAAAATATGACCATGCACAGCAATCATTAGAGCTAATGATTTCCACAAGATGGCTACCCATACGAAATGGGTAATAGGTAGGTAGGTAATATAGTAAAACTTGACTCATTTTATATTCCCTCTTTGCAATGGAGTCCAGGATAAACCCCAGCTATAAATTACGGCACTGTAAACCGTTCTGTACTGTTGTTTTTGTTAAGACTAGGTTATAAAGGTGCTCATTCAATTCTATGGCATGTCTTGTGGCTGTACGTTTGGGATTTTTAGCAGCTATCCTACAAAATATCCATCTCTCTTTATCAACAACTTCTAACCACCGGTCCTCGTCGGTGATGCTAATGCCATCTTTCCAAGTTTGACAGACATACAGCGTTCTGCCTGCTGAGACTGCTCCCCTTGAAAAATGAAAGAATTTTTCCATTTTTTTGTAAATATGATGCAGTTGCAGTTCCAGCACTCACTATGTGGTCTCCTTGGAACTAGTTCAAAGTTGCTGGAGTTTTTGCTTTGAAATCTAACGGACCACGGCAGGGCACGATGTTATAGGAAAATAATTAGTGATATGTGAAATGTAGCAAAGTTAGTTACTAGACCTAATTTGAATATTTTCTTATAACATAATGTATTCTATTAATTCGATTAATCTGAAGAATTAATTATTATTATTAATTCGAGTAATAAGAAGAATTTTATTTTCTTCGATTTTTTAGTAGATTTTAACTTAATGAACAACACAAACACATTACACTTTAGAACTGTATCTAGTGTGGAAAGTTCGTGAGACAGGTTACTTCCTGTTATCACTCATGTGCTAGCAGGTAAACATAAAGTTGGCACACTAGCATAAACTAGCATAACTAGGTTAACTAGCATCCATAGTTGATTACTTGGTATTTGCTAGCTGGCTTTGATTGACTAGATAGGGGGTTGATTGGTAGGCTGAGCTTGACTGATGCATGAAAGTGTAATTCTGTGCAGCATGATGGTTAGCTTAGGTTAGCTTGAACAACTGGGGTTTGCTTGAGTAGCTGGGTGTTGACTGTTTGGCTAGGTTTAAATGAATAATTAAGATCTGATTGATTTTAGTGAGTAATTCATTGATTTGAGTATCTATACTTCAATTTAAGTGTAATAAGAAAAAAAAAAACATTGTTGAAGGTTGTTATGATTGGGTAGTTCACTTTGGATTGGGTTGGATAGCTGGCTTTAATCAAAGATTTGACTTGTCATTAGTTTTAATTGACTAGCTGCAGTTTTTGCTTGATCAATTTCATGATTGACGTCTTTCAATGACATCACTTCATTGTGAATTGGAATTGCTATTGACTATAGACAGCTGTGATTGATTAACTGGGTCTGGTGTGGTTTGTTATTTTATCTTTAGCTTGATTGACTAGCTGTGGTTTGTCTTAATGTGAGGTTTATTTGATTAGATGTAGTCTGACTGGTTAGCTGATCCGAGCACAGATTGGCTCTGTTTTTCCTCTCTCACTTAAAAAAAGAAGAAAAATAGTACTATAGTATGCTCCACTGAAATGAAACTAGATTTACCTTATTATAAGCTCTATTTGTATTAAGAATACAAAAGAGAGCCATGAGAAATTCCCTCAGTGTGCAGGCATATGGTGAGGGATTATTCTGCCGAACGCACAGTCTGGCTTTGCAAAAGCCCTCGGCTGGTGTGCAGCCTGCTACAGCGTCCAGCAAGGAAATGACATATTCTTTGGCTTCACCACTTCATTAAGTCTATAATGTGATAGGTCTCAGAGGGATGAGTGCTTATGCCAACCGTGTGTGTACAGTTTGGTGTAGAGTGCCAGCACCAGACATGGCCAGCATCAGGCATTAGCACATTAGCATTGCTTGGTTAAGTATTTGAGCTTGGCTATGTAACAGTATCTGGAGAAGCAGTGCTTCAATGAAGGGATACTCAAGAGGAAGAGTGTCTGTATTTCACCAAAAAGCATATGTCATGTTTCATAACTCAAATGGCTTAATTTACACTTAAATTAAATAATAAGAGTAAATTTCTATGTACAATAATAAAACAAAACTATATAAAAGAAATCTGAAATATATGTTTTAAAAGTGTATTAAAATAGATGTGATTTTATTATAAGTATATGACTCACATCAGGGGTGCACAGCTGTATTAAGGCTAATGTGGCTACGTGCCTTATATTAAAATACATTTCATTATTGCTTGAACCTGTTTCTTTAATACGAATTAAAATTCTGTTACACATCCTGCGTATACAGTATAATAACAGAAAATTACGCTTTGTATATTTGTTGTTTTGTTTTTAGAATGCAAAGCCAAAATGTAACACGCTGTAAAAATGTAGAAATGAACAATACTGCTTTTATCAACTGTTATTAAATTATCCTGCTAGCTTGCTGCTACTGCCATAGAGGAATCTAATATTATCCTATGTATTTGGTCTCTGGTATTGAACACAGGTTTAAACACAAATGTAGTATCAATATTTTTCTCATTTTGTTTAAATGACATTGCAACAATGCACAAGACACACCAGTGTTTTGCTCATTCCACAGAGATGTATGGCAAAATAACTAAGCATCATCTTTCCACTCTGTGAGATCTAGTCAGAACACAAATCTTCTTAAGAGAGAGAAACTACTGTGGCTACGCAATATTCCACCCCCTGAGGGGCATGCTGAAAATAAACCCCTTTAGCTGATTGATGGTGAAAATCATCATCATTTTATTGCACATCTAATTCACCATCATTTATTTGTACCAGACTGAAACACTGAATAAACGAGGCATCCTGCAATGCAAAATCATACATCATGTTCTCAGCATAGTAATACAGTAGGTTCATCACATGTCCGGTCTTTAATTGTGCAATAAAATGACCAGAAATTTGACTGATAAACTGCCATTTAACTGATTAGCCAGGTTGTATTGACTAGCTGGGATCTGACTGTTTACAAAGGGTTTGACTGGTATGCTGGGTTGACTATCTGGGGTTAAACAGTGTTAACACACACAGGGTAAACATGGTTTGAGAGATTAACTAAGTTTGACAGATTAATTGGCATTTCACCTGCTAGCTAGGTATGACTGACTAGACAGGAGGTTGATTGGTAAGTTGGGGTTGACTGATGCAGTGTGATGGTGCAGTAACACCAAATTGGTGTGATGAGAAAAAATGTGACTCTTTGCTAGGTTTGCTTGGTTAGCTTGAATAGCTGGGGTTTGCTTGAGTAGCAGGGCTAAATTGATCGGCTAGGTTTAAGTGAATAACAGGGCTTTGGTTAAAGTGGGTTTAAATTGGTAGTTAATTGATTATTTGAGTCTTTATTAATTGTTCAATTTATTAGGTCTTAAATTTAAGTGTGTTGATAAAAAAATTGAATGGAATCTTGCTGAAGATTGTTATGATATCGTAGGTAGGTTTACTAATCAACTGACCAGCTAATTTTGACAGATCACTTGAGTTTGGTTGGTTAGTTGACTTTAATCAACTGTTTATCATTTGACTTTTCATTTATTGGGAATTACTAGCTATATTTCTTTTTCAATGATAGCTAGACTACGCCAATTTTGTAACATCCTTCAATAACATCAAAGCAATGTGTACGTAGGAAAATATCCCCTGGAATTGTTGTCAAGCTCAAATATAGTTGTGATTGATTAGCTGGGTCTGGCTGAATTTTTCAGGTGTGTCCAGTTTATTAGTATTGTTTGGTTAGATGTTGTCTGACTGGTTAGCTGAGCTGAGATCTGATTGGTCAGGTGGGCTGGAAATGTTTAGTTCGTTTTATTTGCAACTGTTTTGGATACAAAGGTTTGACTAAATAGTTAAACACACCTTAGCAATTGTGAGGATAAACATTCCCATCAAGGAAGTGGTGCAGCATGGAAAATAATGCATGTCATTATATTAAAGAAGCCAATGATGATTAAAGATGGAGTGAATGACTATACCTCTTGACAGTAGGACAGGATCTTGCTGGGCTGGGTGAAGCAGCCCTGACGACCTTGTGGGTCTGGCTCCCATTGACCTGTTGCAGTGTTCATGTGCAGAAGCTGACGGCCGCAAAACATCGCAATCTGAGGCTCCACCACCAGGGGGCCTCCCACTGGTCCATTGACCTCAGTCATAGCCAGACCCTGACAGGGAGAGACACAGATACAATTATCATCATGAGTGTCTAAGTGTTCGGATGTGAGCATGTGCAGCAAATTCATTCTTAAGCAACATGTATAGCAACGACCAAACAAAAAGTAGGGCAAAAGAGAGGCAGGAAGAAAGAGTGCAGCTCTAATAGTTATACAGTATATTGTAATTAACTGGGTTCATCCCTTAAACCTTGTACCACAGACCAACAAATATCCACTTGATAACAATGCAGTACCTTAAAAATCCAAACACAAGTTAATTCATTGGTTTTCATTTCCGGTCTTAGTCTTATTGTACCCCTTGCCTGTTTTCCCTCCTTAAATACACCCAAGTCTCCATGCATTCTAGGGGTATTCCAGGACTAAGACTGGGAACAGTGCTAATCACTCAGCAAGGCTTCCTTAATTTGGTCAATTTCCTCTTGTTCGATATTCATTCCTTAATCACTGCCTGTTTCCTTCTGTTATCTCGGATCCACACATGCCCTTCTCCCAAGATACAGATTAAAGACCTCAAGAGTTATTATAGAATGGACTGATTATTGAGCTGAGATAATTTACCAAAACATCCTAAATGGTTTCATGGTTGCAGTAAGAGATTCCAGGATCCAAGCATCCAAGTACTCACAGTGATACAGTTACAATGTCTGCATTTAATTCTGGTTCTTAACCTAAAAAGATATTGGTTCCTCTAAATCAAATCTTTTGATAGAGTCCCTTGTTCTATTTATCCCTCTTCCCTTCTAGTTCCCTGCTCCATTCATCCCCATTTTGTCTTTCTGGGATTTTCTCATTTGCCCCTTCCTGATCCTTTTTAAGTTCCTTTTCTTTCTTACTCTACCCCCATATTGGCTGTAGAATGTTGGTATTGATCTGGGATGCGTTTCCTTTTCCTGGGTGATGGCCCATGGGACCATCATACAGCTGGAGTGAGCAGTAATCCAGAGCTACAGTCAGGTGTTAATACAGGCTCATCGACTGTTAGGCCACTTAGGTACACAGAAGGGATCCAGAGAAAAGGAGCAGTAAAAACCAAAGACGTGCGGTTGATTGATTGGCTGAGCTTGACTGATTTGTTTGGTCTGATGGGTTTACTTGTGATGTGTTGCTTGATGAACTGGTTAGCTGGGGCTGATTGAGCAGCTGGGGTTGGCTGGGGTTTTAGGATGGATTCTCATGGTTATTTGAGGAACATGTGGTTCAATGGCTGTAGTTCAATTCTGTGGGTTGAGCAGGTTGTTTTGTTTGGTCACATGGTTTTACCTGGTTATATGGCATTGGTTAGTTAGATGACTTTAGTTGTTTATCTAAATTTGATAATATAGGGTATTTGAAGTTGATTGGTCAGTTGGAGATGGTTGATTATTTGGGGTTATTTATTTATTTGGGTTTGGATGGTTTGGATTTATTGAGTTATCTGGGGTTAACTGGTCAGATAGGATTGATTGGTTACGTGGATTTCATGGGTTATCCGTCCATCCATCCATTTTCTATACCTGCTTATCCTACAACTAGGTCAAAGGGAACCTGGGGCTTATCCCAGGAGGCTACGGGCAGAAGGCAGGGTACACCCTGGACAGGATGCCAGTCTATCACAGGGCCCAATCACACACACACCACACACACATCACACACACTCACATGCTACGGGCAATTTTAGAGATGCCAATCAACTTACAATGTATGTCTTTGGACTGGGGGAGGAAACCGGAGTACCCGGAGGAAACCCCCGAGGCATGGGGAAAACATGCAAACTCCACACACGGGAGGCAGGAATCGAACCCTCAACCCTGGTGGTGTGAGGCAAACGGGTTATCTGGAGTTGAATAATTAGGTAGTTTGGATAAGATTATATGGTGTTGACTTTTACTAAAGATGTGTTTACCTACTTATCTGGATTTGACAGTTAACCTGGTGTTGATTGGTAAAGTAGATTTGGCAGATTATCTGGTGTTGATGGTTATATGGGATTACCTGGTTATATGGATTTTACAGGTTATCTCAGGATCAGAATTGGTTGTATAACTGGACTTTACTGGCTATCTAGGGTTAATTGGTTATTTGGATTTGGCAGGTTCTCTAGGGTTGACTAGTTGAATTCTGCTAGTTATTTGGACTTGAGAGACTATGAGAAAAATAAATATATAAAGCACAGGGTGTAAATATATTGTAAAGTAGATGAGGCCTGGAGGAGAAAATACATTAGCAGGGAGCTAAGAATAAGGAACGAAAACACTATTATGCCCGCTAGATTAAACGTGGAGAGGGAAATATTGCATCTCCATGAAATTATCATGGAGCTTCTGTGCGTTTGTGCGTGTGTGTGTGTAGAAGTAAGCATCTCAAAAAATCTAAAAGTAATCCGTGCAGTTCAAGTTGAAGTCTGACAGGTAAAAATCCACAAAATCCCCTTGAAGACTATTCTTTCTGCTGAGTCAATATTTGTATTGGATCTTTTCCCATGATGCAGTGCTGCCTGAAGGAACAAAAAGATCCAGCTAGGAATTCTCTAAAGGTATTAAGCTTATTTTCTATCTGCAAATTAAAGACATGTCCTAACATAGCTCTTTACTCTCTCCTCTGCAGAGCTCATGTAAAACACAGTCTGATTATGAGAGCTGAATCATAACTGACCAGTGATACACTCAGAGCTAAGTGAATTACATCTGCAAAGGTCAACTACAGAAGGCATTTACTCATGATCCTAATTCATAGGATCCTGAGACATATTTAAACATGCTCATGGAAAATACTTGTTTCTGGTGTTCATTGGGTGTTCATGTTTTTATTAGGGTACTTTCTAACCTTGGCTGAGTTTTCTGTTTGCAAACGATGTAAATGAGATAAGCTGAGCAAAGAGTGTGACTTTCCACGAGTAGCTTTTAGCTCAAGTGATGAAACAGAGACTGATGAGGATGATGAGGATAATCAGAGTGAGAACACTTTCCCTAATGAAAGGTTCTGTAATTCTTGACAGAAATAATGTTTTCTCCGCCCATAACTATGCAAATCAGAAATATTTGTACATACTTCAAGTCAGGAAAATTAGTGTTTTTTTCCCCATAACTATGCTATATATTAGAGAATGTAGGGTTTTCCCAAATCACCACACATATAGCGTAATGCACTAATAAAAACTATAATCTGAAACCAAATAACTATACTATAACAGTTCCATTACTATAAATATTGATGATATTCTTAGTAAGAAATGCCTATAATGCATTGGTGTATACAAATTATGCATACAGTCATAATTATTTATGAATAGCTTCATGAAAGTCTTTTGTTTTTTTATACAGAAATGTATATCCACACACTGAAATCTGGATCAGCGGTTTTGAAGAAACATCCAGCTGCACAGAAAAAATCATCTGTGCGCCGTGTCAATGACCCTAATATGTTAATAACCCGAAGGCTTTGAATGCATAAGGATTGGTTTGTTTTGGATAATGTGCTTCTGCGATCTCTGGAGAGCCAAGATAACGGCATGCTACTCTGGCTAATCAAGCGTATCTGGTTGCTCAGCTAATGGCTAAATGGATGGCTTCTTTTTCCCCTCCTTTTCTTTTTTTATGCAGGAGGAAAGTCAATGCCACACAACTGACTTCCGGACATCTGAGAAGATAACTTGCTCCTCCTGTTCATCCTCTGATCCAGAGTACCCCTCCTCACGCATATGTACACACACACACACACACACACACACACACCAAGTGCTTCAATACTTGGACCTTCTGCTTTATGACAGCGCTCCTGTTATTGATCGTAGCAAGCCCTGGGGTCTGCCTCAATGATCCCATGCACACACATGCAACAGTAAACACACACACACACACATACACACACACATCCTGTTTCGAATCAAGTGTCAGATTACATCAGTCAAGGATAAAATACATAGTCCTACTATACAGAGTATCATACTTTTCAGCTTTACTCCACAGCTCTGTTGAATGCATCACTCTGGCTGGCAGGAAGGTGCTCTAGCTGCAAGTTTTAAATTCTAAAATTCTTATTTTCTAATCTAAAACAACATTGTTGCTATAATAACAACTTCAGGAGACCTTTTCAGTTTCAGATTTCTGTCTTATTTGTTTTAGACTGTAACTAAACACAATGTAGTCTTGGTTAGTGCTGGCAAATTGTTGTGGTATAAGACGAATAAAAGCCTTCCTTTTATATCACATGTGCTGTTATGAGAAAATAATCATCTTCAGGGTAGTAACTGTAACAGCGCTTCACTTTCAGCTACATCACGCAACCAAACCGTTGATTATTTTCCCTTAACGTCATAACTCCATAGTGGTTTATCCCTTATTGATTTCATTTATTGATATTTGCAGGCTATTATACTGCAACACAAACTCACACACACACGGACTGATGCAACACAGAATCTTTTTTTCTCTCCATGTTCATGATTTTCACTTTTTTTTACACTTGAAGCTGCGATCAAACGTATTGTTGTCCGTCACATTTAGGAAGACAAAGAAAGCTAACGGTCTGGTGTGCATTTAATTATCATTCAAATCAGGACGGCTACTCGTATTAAAAATGAAGCCACAGACTCTGTTTTTCGTAATATTTAAACCAGCCCGAGCTTTCGCCGTTAAAATGTTATTAGCAATCATATTGTTATCTGCCAGCCTTGTTTACAACTTAATCATCATGGTTATGTAGGCATTTCTAATCAAATAAGCAGCTGATTGCACTTGAACGGTTTCTCAAGAGTTTAAAATATAGGCAAAATCAATACATAACACATACACTATATTGCCAAAAGTTTTGGGACGTCTGCCTTTACATGCACATGAATGTAATATGGAGTTGGCCCACCCTTTGCAGCTATAACAGCTTCAACTCTTCTGGGAAGGCTTTCCACAAGGTTTAGGAGTGTGTTTATGGGAATTTTTGACCATTCCTCTAGAAGCACATTTGTGAGGTCAGGCACTGATGTTGGACAAGAAGGCCTGGCTCGCAGTCTCTGCTCTAATTCATCCGAAAGGTGTTCTGTCAGGTTGAGGTCAGGACTCTGTGCAGGCCAGTCAAGTTCCTCCACACCAAACTCACTCATACATCTTTATGAACCTTGCTTTGTGCACTGGTGTGCAGTCATGTTGGAACAGGAAGGGGTCATCCCCAAACGTTCTCATGAAGTTGGAAGCATGAAATTGTCCAAAATGTCTTGGTACGCTGAAGCATTGAGAGTTCCTTTCACTGGAACTAAGGGGCCAAGCCCAAACCCTGAAAAACAACCCCTGAATTCAATGATTTGGAGGGGTGTCCCAAAACCTTTGGCAACATAGTGTAGCTGTCATTTTTCTGTTAGGCAAACTGGGTGGGTAAATCACAAACTTTCCTCAAATGGCATCATTTGGCTCAGTAATATAAATGAATAATTGCATATAAATGAATCCTGACTTCAAGATGACTGCTATAACTGTTTTTAGCTCTGCTACATCCATTTCCTGAGTCTGAACCCATTAGCAATGAGTTAGCAACATTAGCAATGCTAAACACAATATATTCCTGGATAGCTACATTGGATTAATTAAATGGTTGCTCTGGTTTATGTCATTCAGTTCTAAAACAATAATATTCTGTTACCCATTATAAATATCCCAATGACTAAATAAAAGGAAATTTTAAATATTTGCTTAATGATTCTAATAATAATTAAAAGTTTAAGCACAGAAAGCTTTAAAGAGATCAGTCTTGCTTCTTACGATGGCCTGATCATCTTCCCCTCACCACTCTGAAGTGTCTAACATTGTAGACTAAATTGCCAATCTGCAGTTATGAATAATGTGTACGAGTCTTTTGTAACAAAATTCTGTGCTAATTTGTACAGCCTACTTTTTGAATGATTTATATGTATTGATAGATTAGCAACTACCCTCCATTCAAACCACCTAGCATGCTAATCTGATAGTTTAAATAGCTAGTTGTTGTTCTTTTGGCTGCTCCCTGTTCGGGGTCACCACAGCGGATCATTTGGTCCGCATGTTTCAATTTGGCACAGGTTTTCCTTCTTGACGCAACCCTCCCATTTAATCCGGGCTTGGGACCGGCACTGAGAGTTAACTCTTCAGTGGCTGGGTTAGCTCCCTGCCCAGGAATCGAACCTGGGCCCTAGCAATGAGAGCGCGGGATCCTGCCGCTGGACCACCAGGAGACTAGTTTAAATAGCTAGTATTCTAACTAAAAGAGGGAAGTTATATCAGCTTTCATGCACAGATAGTCAGTTAGGTAGAAACATATTAGAAAGTTGTAAGTGTTATAAAGCTCCTGTATCTAATTGTAAACAGTTTATCCCACATTTTTGCTAGCTTGCTAGTAATATGTTGGCACGTATTATGCTGCTCCAGAAGAGTACTGATGCTGGCAAAATCCCTCTAGTATTAACAAACAAACTTTATTAGAGAGAGAGAGAGAGAGAGAGAGAGAGAGAGAGAGAGAGAGAGAGAGAGAGAGAGAGAGAAATCACACACACTAGACCAGCAAGTATGTTTCCCCAAGATGAAAAATCAAGGGGAAAACTACTGGTTAGATGACATATCTGTAGATGACATAACTGACATATTTGATAATTTCTGATGCTTTTTTCCACTTAGTGTTTGGTTACATAAATGCTTCTAAAATTAATGAGTGGAGTGTAGGCTTTTGAGCGGTCTCTGCATGTTTAGACGTCGTGATCTTTTATTCCTCACAGATTGACGAGAGAGAGAGAGAGAGAGAGAGAGAGGGAGAGGGAGAGAGAGAGGGAGAGGGAGAGGGAGAGAGAGATGGGGGAGGGAGAGGGAGAGAGAGAGGGAGAGGGAGAGGGAGATGGGGGAGGGAGAGGGAGAGAGAGAGGGGGGTGGGAGAGAGAGAGAGAGAGAGGGAGAGAGAGAAAGAGAGAGAGGGGGAGAGAGAGAGAGAGAGAGAGAGAGAGAGAGAGAGAGAGAGAGAGAAAGAGAGAGAGAGAGAGAGAGAGGAGGACTGAGTGAGATGCTCAGCAATCTGTCCACCCACCCTTGTCCTATTCTGTTCCCAAGGAAAGTTACTTAATTTGACAGCTAGAACTTGTTGTATCCTTACCAACTACTGCATGGAAAAGAGTTGTGATAAATAACACACACACACACACACACACACACACACACACACACACACACACACACACACACACTCCAATATGCTGCAAAACAACACTGCCAATATGTCGGGACACAAGAACATTCAGTCCATTAGGAGGCAGAACGTTTTACATTTCAGAACGCAGTACATTTCAGCTCAAATAATTTGCACTGCATATCAAACACGCTAGAAGAGAAACAGCAGTCTAAGATAATAATAAAAAGAGATTTCATAATTTCCATAATTCTGACTGTCAGTTTAATCAATTATTCAGTAATAATTATATAAGCACCGGAGTGGTTCGTATATTTATGAAACGACAGTAAACAATGTATAAATGGGCATTAATATATGATAAGCTATAACAGACTGAAAAATATAATTATGCTGACAAGAACTTCACCCCAAGATAGCACAAGATACACTAATTCTTTAGCATCAACATCACACAACACAGTATGACGCAGTGCACAGTGAACTATTTCTTACCAGGTAATGAGTATCAGAGAATACTAACGCAATATCAAGCTTAATGCATTAGTTAATAAGCGAAGCTATTTTATTCTAGTTGCCATGGCGATTCGAACAAGTTCTCGATGTCTACTTGGTGAACTGTTGATGCAAATGAAGTACTACAACAGTCACAATATGAGCTATGTAAAAATGAACAAAAAAAGATACAAACATACATCTTTTCAACTTTTATGCCTTTACGTTATAAAAAAACACAGTAACGATGGAACGCATAACTTGCCAAGCTCAACTTTTATGCCATCATGTTGTTATTATTAAAAAATAATGATTAAAGGATAATTAAGTGAGGAAAGATAGCAAGCCTGAAACACTGCAGTTCAGCTTCATCAGTAATGATGGCATGTCATTAATCAAACTGCACTACAAATAGCACTCATTATTTCTCACTATCACACTTCTTCTCTCGCTGAACTACAACACACTGAAACACGGACATACATCGAAACCCGTATAGGAAGCGTTTAAAATGATCACAGTACCACGACCAGTGTGTTACTGTCACTGCCTGGCCTTGTGGAGTTCTGCTTCATTAAGCATTCAGCACCCTCTCTTCTCTCTGTTTCTTTCTAGCAGGATGACCTCATGCTTAACGGTGACGTAATCCCGAATCCCTGCCGACTAAGCGAGTGTGGAGACGGGGGCTGACGTTATTCTGTCATGTGTCACAAATCTTTTAACTGATCCAGCCCATTTTAATCAGGATGCCCTGCAGTAAATACACAGAGCTTGTGTGTGTGTGTGCGCGTGTGTGTATGGGGTGCAGGTCTGTGTTTACTTCACATGCACTCATCTTCATTTGGACACAAGCTTCTGAGATGATCTCATGGACCATGCGTCATTCTAGACGGCCGCTGTCAACATGTTAAACTGTAAAACACTTCTCAATACCTTGCTGTGAATGCGTTTGTGTATTTAGTTACACACTTCTGCTCATCAAATCCAAACAACCTTCGAGTATTTTAATTTTATTTTTATTTATCACAATACTGTTTTAATTTTGCTTGTAAAACTTTCACTGAGGTGGTCAATACTTGTGTTCTACAACTAAACTCTATTGAAGGTATATGTTTAAGGATTAACACTTAGGAGCATGTTCATTCATTCATTGTCTACCGCTTACCCGATCTATACTCGGGTCACGGGGAGCCTGTGCCTATCTCAGGCGTCATTGGGCATCAAGGCAGGATACACCCTGGATGGAATGCCAACCCATCGCAGGGCACACACACACACTCTCATTCACTCACGCAATCACACACTACGGACAATTTAGAGATGCCAATCAACCTACCATGCATGTCTTTGGACCGGGGAGGAAACCGGAGTACCCGGAGGAAACCCCCGAGGCACGGGGAGAACATGCAAACTCCACACACACATGGCGGAGGCGGGAATCAAACCCCCAACCCTGGAGGTGTGAGGCAAACGTACTAACCACCAAGACTTAAGGGCATGTTGTTATGGGCAAATAGTCATGTGTATAGTCACAATAGTGATGTGATGGCGTGATGTGTGTGACTAGATAAAAATCTTCATCTTTTTCCAAATACAGCATGTCATGCACTGTGTTAATCCTCATATACAAACACAATTTGTCAAAAAAAATCTCATTGTTTGGTATTAAAGAATGAGAAATCATACATCTTTTATATATAATATATACAAGGGCCAAATGTGATGGCAAGACGACTGGATCAGAGCATCTCCAAAACTGCAGCTCTTGTGGGGTGTTCCCGGTCTGCAGTGGTCAGTATCTATCAAAAGTATCTTTTAAGTACAGTAGGTTCTTTAAGTCCTGTAAGTTGCAAGGTGGGCTGCTGCTAACATCTGAACAGATACCACAGCACAGTTTCAGGGATCTAGTGGAGTCCATTCCTCAACGGGTCAGGGCTGTTTTGGTAGCAAAAGGGGGACCAACACAATATTATTCAAGTGGTCATAATGTTATGGCTGATTGGTTTCTTTTTCTTTCTTTTTATAACAACTGTTCCCACGTCATTGTCTCTTATTTCTCTCTGGAACTTACTAACAATATAAAAAAAAATTCATGAACCTTCAAAAAGCACAAAACGCTTCCTATGTTGAAAACCTACAGCGAATCATCTCTCTCCACCTATCCCTATCTTCTGCATCCTCAACACTTACACCCACTAGCTTCATATCCTCATTAATTCCATCCATATACCTCCTCTTTGGCCTTGAAAATTCACTCACAGTTAAAAATCCCTGACACTGGAGACTCCTTCTTTAAATGTCAAATAAACACCTCTTTCCAGAAAGCTCCATGACATCAACGATTCGAATTTTTTTCTTTGTTATATAAACAACAACGATAGCACTATATAAACAACTCTAACCTATTACAGCAAGCACGTTGATATAAACCTTTTGTTTGATTAACAGCTGGTGGAACTGTCAGAGCTGCTGTTATAGAAAATGAATCCACGTCAATCAAAATTGAAGCAGTAAACGAGGTCAGCTCAATGGAGGAGCTTTTTTATTACAATGTTTGCACATCTAACATCATCTCTTAAAATAACTCTAGATTATATTCTAATATAGGCTGCTTTTTTTCACTCATCTAACAAGGATCATATCATAAAGACAGGATAGGTAAACATTTCATAATAGAATATATGTGCATATGGCATGTCATGACATCCCAGTGCAGTGCTGTCACAACGCAATCCATTCCACACATGAAACAAGGCTGGAGTCACTGTAGATATATGTAGGTTGTAATCAGACTTGTTTCACAGTGGAGATATGAGGATGTGAGTAAAGCTTCTGCCTTTGAGAGTTTAAACCCCTTCTGGCTGCCTGAATCTGGGTGAGTTCAGCTATTTTTAACCTCTGCTACCAGCTCTGTGGCATTAGGGTCTCATACATTATGTTCAGCCTGTACTGTTCAGTAATACAAGCTATAGGCCATCGGGTCTACACATTACTCCTCTTACAGATACAGCATATGTACAGAGAATTGGGAATAAACACACACACACGCGCACACACACACACACACACACACACACACACACACACACACACACACACACATATGCATAAATGTGCCTGTATGTGCTTTTTGCAGCACAGATGGTCTGATAGTGGGTGGCTGCCCAGTTCTCTTAACCCCTTAGCCTTCTTATTATCTCACTCAACCTTCTCTTCTCTTCTCTTCTCTTCTCTTTCTCTTCTCTGCCCTTCATTTCACTTATTTTTTTCTCTTCTCTTCTCTTCTCTTCCTCTTGTCTTTTCTTCTGTCCTTCTCTTCTTTTCCCTGCCCTTCATTTCACTTATTTTTTTCTCTTCTCTTCTCTTCTCTTCTCTTCTCTTCTCTTCTCTTCTCTTCTCTTCTCTTGTCTTTTCTTCTGTCCTTCTCTTCTTTTCCCTGCCCTTCATTTCACTTATTTTTTTCTCTTCTCTTCTCTTCTCTTCTCTTCTCTTCTCTTCTCTTCTCTTCTCTTCTCTTCTCTTCTCTTCTCTTCTCTTCTCTTCTCTTCTCTTCTCTTCTCTTCTCTTCTCTTCTCTTCTCTTCTCTTCTCTTCTCTTCTCTTCTGTCCTTCTCTTCTTTTCCCTGCCCTTCATTTCACTTATTTTTTTCTCTTCTCTTCTCTTCTCTTCTCTTCCCTGCCCTTCATTTCACTTATTTTTTTCTCTTCTCTTCTCTCCTCTCCTCTCCTCTCTTACCATTTTTCTTCCCTGTTACCCCCACCTACCCCCATCTGCACTCCTCATTTCCTCCCACTCATTCTCGCATACTCTCCCCCATCCCCAACTGCTACTAGTGCTGCAAAGATTGCCACATTCATCATTGTAATCACATTAATTAATTATTCAGCACTCAGCTTCGTTTGCCTGCCGGGCCTTGATTAGAAGAGTCGAGCTGCGGCAGAACCCGAAAAAAGAGCTCTGAGCCCGGGTTGGGTCAAGGCGATGAGTCCTCTTAGTACCAGTTGTTAATTACACACCATCCTAATTGCACATTGTAATTAGTGCTTGCTTAAAGTCCGGCCACCAAAACCCATCGGTGAGCCACCGGCTCTTGTATTCGCCGCTTTCCATATCACTAATTTCGTGTGTTGACCCCAGCTGAGGTGAAAAGACTTTACAAGAGATTCCTGGAGCGGCAGCCCAGCCGCCTGCTCTCAGAACACATTATCATAGCGCATTAGCCGAGCCAGCTGGGTGGATGGGGCAGCAGATGGCAGATGATCTCCACATGGGTTGATTTGGGACAGAGTCTCCAGCTCACACACAACAGCACCTGTTGGACTTTACTTTATAGCCAGGAGGAGTGCACATGGAAACTAGTCATCATTAAGGATTATTAAGATAAATATGATGATAAACAATGCTGCTTTCTCTTTTAAAACCAAACAATATTTACTTTGTCTGTTATTTTGGCTTCCTGTACTTTTGACAAGCTCTAAATAATAGCATTAGCATATCATTTGACTGTGTTTCATAGTTTTTGGATTTGCATTGAAACGATAAAATGAAATTTATTAAAAGAGACAAAAAAGTAAAAGAGCCGTTATCTATTGTTCAACAGACATTACGACACTGTATATTACAACATAATCTATATATATATATATATATATATATATATATATATATATATATATATATATATATATATATATATATATATATATATATCAAACAACAAGAAACTACAAAGCTAAAAACCGCCGTATAAGTGATCTTCTACAAAATTAGAACCTGAAATTACATTCTTTCTCTGAAAGATAGGAAGTTTTTAATGAGTTCAGCTAATATTAGCCAGCTAGGCATTCCTAATAACGGCAGACAGCAGTGATTGGTCAGACAAAATCTTGTTCCAAGAATAATAAAAATATATTTTTTTCAAAAAAAAAAAAAAAAAAAAAAACAGACAGTAAAAAACTGGTAAAAAAAATCATTCGCTGCTGTTGCTGATAACTGCTCAGGGCAATAAGAGTTGGTAACACCTAAGCATGCATGCAAGCATGTATACCATTTCACTTCATTTATGAGTAAAAGTGGTTTACTTATGACTCTCATTGCCACAAGTCATGGGTTTTTCTTTTCACCAAGATGTGTGGTGACCACTAAGAAGCTCTGTTTGTGTTTAGAAATGAATTACGTTGACATGTAGCTCATAGATGTTCAATATGTCATGGGTAATAATTACAAACAGACCCATAAAGAAACATGATATATGGCTGTGCTGCCAGGCATATAGGTCAAGATGTATGTTCATACATGTATATCCTGTTAATGTAGAGAAGAGTGACAAATTAAAGGAAAAAACATCAAGGTGTTGGGCCATCATGAGCTGTGAGTCTCTGTATCTGCATAGAGAGATGAACACCATTCTTCTAAAAGATATTCCCTCAACTGGTGTCATGATAATACTGGTAGAAATCCATTGTCTAGCATTTCAACTGAAAATCACCCATACACTAGATGTTCAATTAGTTGAGATCTGATGAGCGTCACAGCCATAGCTTTGCTTCTGATAGGCTGGTTTGAGTATTTCTGAAGCTGGTGATGAGCTCCTGGGATTTTAACACAGATCAGTTGACTGAAAATGGTGCAGGGAAGAAAATAGCAGAAATATCTTCTTAAGGAGAAAGATCAGAGGAGAATGGGCAGACAGGTCAAGCTGATAAGAAGGCTATAGCTGCTGAAATAATGACTCTTTACAACCGTGATGAGCAGAAAAGCATCGCAACACCGTGAGGCAGATGATCTCAGGGTTCCACTCTGGTCATATAAGTACAAGAATCTCAGCGAGAGTGAGCGAGAGAGAGAGAGAGAGAGAGAGAGAGAGAGAGAGAGAGAGAGAGAGAGAGAGAGAGATGTCTGCACATCTTTGTCTGTGTATATCTATCATCTTTCTATGTGTCTGTTTCAGGGTCGTGACTGCAAAGTGCAGGTAGACTCCCATGCTTCCGCTCGCATCGGATCACGACGTGGCTGTGCTGGAGAAACAGAATTGGATTTTCCCACATAGCTATTTTCACACTATCCTTCCAAGCAAACGCATTCCTCCTCTGCACTGGGATCTCTCTCCTTCCTCCTTTCACTCCTACACTCTCATGCATCCACATGTGGTGATTCTAACTCTTCCTAAATTGTCAGTGGAACAGATGAATGAGATACAGACCAGTCTTGGTCCAGTCTGTCAATTTTAACACACTGGCTCATACAGATATATACAAGCACAATTTTGTTATTAATGTTAAAACATATCTGGAAAAAAAAACAAAAAACACTTTTACATTATCTTACTGAACACCCATTACATGAAGAAACATGACTAAGCATTTCACAGTACAAGCTTCAACCTTCTTTTATGCCATCCGTTGCTCAGTCCTAAGCATTCATTACGGGCTGTGTCACTTGTCCCGCATAAATGTAATCTGCTTCCCTTTTTATAGACGTAATTGCGACTACATCAAGGACAGCATCGGCAGGCCTCTATTTCTTTCTATAGACACACAAAGGGGCTTTTTCATTTTGGAAATTCAATTACTTCCATTCAGATTGAGACATGGTTTGTGTCGTTGCTGCTTGATTACACACTCTGTCTGCTTCAGAGGTCTTTCCACCATAGCAGAATGTCAAATGAAGCTGCAATCAAGCGCTACAGATTGGACAAGTACAGCAAAGCCTGGGTGACAAACCCAAAGAGTGTAGGGAAAGATATGTGGATAATAAGCGATCTCTGTGTGTGTGTGTGTGTGTGTGTGTGTGTGTGTGTGTGTGTGTGTCTAAAAAGCAAACAGCGATTCAGTAATCTATCATAGTGTTTGGAAGTGTGAAACCTCAAGCAGTGTAGTTTATGGAGTCAGAACAAAGTCTGTGTCTTTATACTTTCCTAATATTTGTATATTAGTAACCTAGAAATACAGTTAATGCTGTAATATAAGGCTTTGAATAAATGCATGCCATGAGAGTAATCAAATATAAGAAGGAATAAAGTACGCATCAAGGTAAAGGATGCCTCTTTTTCTGTGGCTGAATCTCAAAGAACTAGATAGATAGATAGATAGATAGATAGATAGATAGATAGATAGATAGATAGATAGATGGACGGGACGGACGGACGGACGGACGGACGGACGGATAATGAATATAGTCACTTAACGACTAAAGGTTTGGGATTCAGTCTGTGGAAAATGGTGAACATGGCAGATTTTAATAAACATCTCAGGACACTTATGCTAAACCTCAGGGGTAGATATGTCTGTAACATGTAAGCTCACGGTGCATTACAACCGGCTGATTTTCTCTTGATTCACCCTTCCAGAGTTTATGCAATTCAAACACAGTGCACAATCATTTTCTATTTAAATATTCAAATGTAGTTCAGTATTAAAGCTCTCAAGTAGTCAGATTTCACAGAAAACACAAGCATCATGTGCACAGTTCCAGTATTATTTATATACTGAGCATAGAATTCTTCTTTACATTTATTTGCTTGAATGATAATGAATTCTGTGAGATGATCATTGCTTACAGATGTATTAGTTTGATAACTCAACCTTTAATATTTGATATTTGTTATAAACTTTGCTGCCCCATTTTACTGTCAGGCTGTGACACTACACAAAGTGGAAAGGTCCAAGGGGCGAATAATTATGCATACGTCTGAATTTCAAACGTTTCCAAAGCACAGAGCTATCAGAAAAGCTGTCATTGATACACACACAACAAGAGATGAATTTCACCTCCTGACCAGAAACACATGCATGACAACACTGAAAAAAAAGAATATGTGGTCAGTCAGATTTAAGAAAAAAACTTGGTTTCTTTGAATAAACTAAACTTAATTTAAGTTTTTTAATGGTTCCATTACATTTCCAATGATGTATAAGGGGTATATCAATTCATAGAGTATTAACGTAAACCAAGTTCATTGTGAGATCTCAGGAGGATGTTGGTGCTGATTGGAACTTTAACTATAGTATTACATTTTGACGACTAAACCATATAGGGTAGAATAGTGCAGTGGGAATGTGGCTGTTGTGGGTTTGATTCTTAGCTCTGGTGTGATTTTAGTGTTTGATTTTATTCAAGATGTTGAAAATCCATGCTTAAATCATGTTGGATTTGATGCTGGTCACGTGATCACATGGAACTCATGTCCGCATTGGAATGAAATAAATTCATGGTATGCAAATGCACAATAATAAACAATACTCTGTAACCACAAGGTCATGGATCACCTTCATAGATAAGATCATGACTCAGAAATAGTGCCGAGAAGTTCTGCATTGCATTAATCCGTCTAAAATCTAGATATAATACCTTACACAGACAAATAAATCCAAATGAATAAGTGAATATTTAAGCTGCAAAACCACACAATCAAACCAACACTACGACAGATGCTAACTCTCTGAAGCTCCACATTACAGTACCCTCTCTCTCTCTCTCTCTCTCTCTCTCTCTCTCTCTCTCTCTCTCTCTCTCTTTTGCTCTCTCTCCCCCTAACTCACCTTTTGTCTCTCTCTCTTCTCTCAGTCTGTTCGTCTCTCTCTGTCTTTTTTGCTCTCTCTCTTTGTCTCTCTCTCTCATTCTCTCGGTCTCTATTTTGCTCTCTCCTTCACCTTCTCTCTCTTCTCTCTGTCTGTCTCTTTTGCTCTCTCTCCCCTCTCTCTTTGTCTCTCTTTTCTCTGTCTGTCTCTCTGTCTATTTCTCTCTGTCTGTCTCTTTTGCTCTCTCCCCCCTCTCTCTTTGTCTCTCTTTTCTCTGTCTGTCTCTCTGTCTATTTCTCTCTGTCTGACTCTTTTGCTTTCTCTCCCCCTGTCTGTCTGTCTGTCTGTCTGTCTGTCTGTCTCTCTCTCTCTCTCTCTCTCTCTCTCTCTCTCTCTCTCTCTCTCTCTCTCTCGGACAGTGTGATGCTGTGACTCACTCAAGTTCGTCATAAACGAAGTGGGCTTAATAACGCCTGCTTCTCCCGATTACGTAAAAGATGTATTCTGACCTTTCTACATCTCCCACATTTCACCACTCACACAGACAAACAGCTTGGAGCTCTTCTCCATCATCTTTCCAATATTAATAACGTAACGACTATTTTTAGATTCTTGTAGATGTCAGTTTGGGGTTGTTTTGGATGATTGCTAATGAAAATTTACAGACTTTATCCATAAACAGTTCCACTTTAAATAGAATATTATTAATCATTAATCTTATCGCTAATATATGGGTAACATTAGCTCTTTTAGCTTATATGCCATGCCATTTTCTTCCATTCCATTTGGGATTACGCAAATCTTAGCTTGTCCTTTCTTGGCAAAATCTTGCGCTTTCCTCGCAAAAACCCCAGCGAGCACTTCACAGAGTGCCATTTCTCAGTTTACTATTTTGGTTTAGGTCCAGCTACTTGCTGATTCGCACCTCAAAAAAATCCCCCCTTGAGCCAAAGACAACGCAAAAAAGTCGCGATTGCATCCTTACTGTTTTCACGAGTGAAATAGCGGGAGCTTGATGCAGCCTCTGAAATATTGATAAGCATGTCAAGTAAACAAGCTTTTCTATCAACCGATGAAAGGGAATCGCTAAACATAGGCTGACGATAACCACAAAGATGATTCTGATTACTGTAGATGAGTCACCGTAGTTGCATTTCCAATGTCAGTGAGGAGAACAAAAGCAGCCCATTGTTTGCAACAGACAGCCATGTTCTATATGTGAATCAAGCCGAGTACAATTATGGAAGTACAAAGGCACTTGCTCTTCAAGCAGAAGTGCTGAACACCAGGGTAGCACCAGTCAGCTCTGATGCAGCCTTCATCAGTTATTGCACTGTAAATACACAAGGGTAATAGACAGCTATTCTAGATAGGTATTTATCCTGTGAAATCTAAACAATCATTCATCTTTCATCTAGCACCCTTGGACGTTCTTTTGGTCTGTCCCTTCGTCCGAACAAATCAAGGTGTTTATATAGAGAACCATTAACCCTCCAGAAAAGCATTAAAGCTGATCCAGAAGTAGTGTTCTTCGGCTGTTTTGCCAGCTGTGCTTGTACAGCCCATGTTTGCCGAGTGGAAAAATCCATCACAAGTCTAAGTGAACTTTGATAGAACCAATACTGCCAGTGGGTAAAAACTGCTAGATTAGCATGCTGTCTTTATTTTAGCTTTGGGTGGATATGCTATCTGCGTAGGACAGGTGCCTCCAGGGCTTTTATTGCATTCTTTGTGTTTTACCCGGGCTTTGAGTCACTGTAATCCTCTACCTACACTATAATCCCTCTGACAATGTTTGTAAAGGACCAACTTAAATGAGTACATACTGTATGTCTTCTCAAATCACCAAATTCGCATGCCGTAGTGACTGGTAGAGAACTTTGTACTGAGCTTACCGTGGTCATCACACCAGCAATGAATTTTTCCGTTTCAAATCTTTGCTTGGTGGCCTTCCTATCTTTAGTTGCCATGGTTACACTGCTAGCAATATCCACATAAGCAACAACCCATTCAATCCCATATCAGAGGTCTTCCCACTAAAAAATATAATTCAGGAAAAAAATGCTTGTGTATAAAATGCACAGTGCATCACTATATACTAGTGTCTGTATATTTGCTTTTCACAATTTTCCACCATTTTTTATGATTTAAAGGTTGATGTACTGAAATAGATTGTCTGAAACTCTGTACCATTAATATTTCAATGTCAGAGGAACATCAGCAGACCTATGATGCTAAATTATTTCACTCCTCATTTACATGAAGTTAATCATTGCTCACTTTTATCATGTCATTTGTCCCATCCGTTTCAAGCTACTTAGATGCTAGATATATTTCTGCTCGCATTCAAAATGAATATCATCCGCTATGGTTTTATGGAACATCTGGAATGGGATATAATAATAATAATAATAATAATAATAATAATAATAATAATAATATTAGGGGGGCACAGTGGCTTGGTGGTTAGCACGTTTGCCTCACACCTCTAGGGTTGGGGGTCCGATTCCCGCCTCCGCTGTGTGTGTGGAGTTTGCATGTTCTCCCCGTGCCTCGAGGGTTTCCTCCGGGTACTCCGGTTTCCTCCCCCGGTCCAAAGACATGCATTGTAGGTTGATTGGCATCTCTAAATTGTCCGTAGTGTGTAATTGCATGAGTAAATGAGAGTGTATGTGTGCCCTGCGATGGGTTGGCACTCCGTCCAGGGTGTATCCTGCCTTGATGCCCAATGACGCCTGAGATGCCCCGTGACCCAAGAATAGATTGGATAAGCGGTACAGACAATGAATGAATGAATAATATAATAATAATAATAATAATAATAATAATAATAATAATAAATGACAATATGTGGTCGTGTGATACAGACTGATGTGTCATACAATTTATCTATTTTTAGGTAGATTTAGTGTTTTGGAAAGTCCATAAAGCAGCTATAAACAATTGTTCCCTCATCAACCTCACTTTTCATTTTCTCAAAGAAAGGCAAAAAGACAAAAAGGCCAGAAAACACTTCTATGTCAGAAAAAAAAAGTTACAAGCACAGTGACACTGGAGACTCCTTCCAAAAATGTTAACATTACCTCATGGAAAAATTCACCTTATCAACATCCATCCATCTATCCATTTTTAGAAGAAGTCTTTATTATCGCCACACATACATTACAGCACAATGGAATTCTTTTCTTCGCATATCCCAGCTAAGGAAGTTGGGGTCAGATCACAGGGGCAGCTATGATACAGCACCCCTGGAGCAGAGAGGGTTAAGGGCCTAGCGTAATTGCCCAGCAGTTCTGTACTGCTAATCCTACAATGAGCTGCAGAGAAGGTGGAGCCTATCCCAGGGACTCATGGAATAAGGTGAAGGACAGTTTGGATTACAGGGCACATTTGGCACACCCTCACACCTCACCTGTTCACACACTACTGACAATTTAGAGATGCCAACAGTCTAAAACATGTGCTTTTGACTGGGGGACGAAACTGGAGTACCTGAATGGAACCTCCAAAACACAAAGAGAACTCCTTAACCCCAGAGGTACAACCACTGAGGCAACAATTTAAAAATGATTTCAACAATTATACACATTTTGTAATTTCCCTGTGTAATTACTATAGAAACAAAAAGATACATTATGAATGTATACATAATTGGCACATTAATATAACCAGATCTGTTGTTAAAGCAAACAAATCATCTTATGACCAAACTGATTAATAATTTAACGAGACATGTACATTAGCTGTTTGTAGCTATAAGATTCAAATTATCCTCACTATACAAAAGGCATGTATACAGTCAGTAGTGTAAAAAAAAAAGACAGCGCTTACAAATCAAAACGACTATAATATCCAGTTTATTGCAAATCTTTGTTGTAATTCATGCTAATCTGCAGTACCACCAGAGATCTGTAGCCTCTTCTATGCTAATCACACTGCCTAGCTTCACACTGCACTGCTAACTGCTCTTAGCCCTGAAGCAATTTGCAGAAGAATTATAACATGTTTAACAATGACCAGACATGAGCCCGTCATGTTAGCATGACCACCTTAGCTTGTGGATTTCACACCCTGCTAGCTTCAATATTCTGTTAGCCATTTTAGCACTTTTTTTTGGCTGAGTGGACACACTGGCATCACAGCTCCACTGATATTCCCTGCAGACGTTTTAATTTTTATACCAGCGTCACAATTCACTGTCCCTCATCGCCCCTGAGCCCATATGCGTGGTTTGGCTCTCTGCGCGTTGTCGAATCACTAATCCTGGAGTGGATTCGCCTCCTGTTCCTTCCATGGTATTACAGATTAGTGCATTGCATGGGATTGGATTTAAGAAGATTAAATTCATTTCTAAGCATTTTCCCTTCCACCTTCTTTTCTTTTCTGTTTTGCCTTTTTTGTCATGCTAAACAAGCAGGTGTGTCAGATGAAATTTAAGCATTTTGGATATGGATTTTATGGTATGTTATTTAATTAAAGAGCTAAACACCCATCAAACGGTTTCCCTTTATCTGAGTGTTAGATATGCAGTAAGTAATCAGTCTAGCCCCAGCTGCGCAGCTCGCATGTACAAACCTGTGCATTTCTGCTCCACTGGCTTCAGTTTCCTTTTGAGATTTTGCAAGATGGTATCCAGCTATGGCATCTCGTATCTCCATGTTTATTTCTTGTTTTTCTCACTGCACTCAGAGGCTCTGTTCCCGTCTCTGGCTTGCTTTTTTTTTTTTTTTTTTTTTCAGTGTTCATCAAAGTGACAGCTGCATTTCCTCTTGAGATGTTTCACATGTTCTCTTAAAAATGTAGTGATACACAGTGTAACCCCCATTCTTTTTTCTTCTTATCATCTCTACTGTCGGATAAAGCCACATTTTAAAAATAGCGGATTTTTTTTGTCTTTCTCCGCTGTACAGAAACAGACAGACATTTTGATAAGCGCATTTCAGAGGAGAATCTGGGGAACAGCTGCTGTTTACTTTAAATTCCCCTTGAACACATATTCAATATTTAGTGTAGCCTTAGGGAAGTGGGAGGAAATAGAAGAACCCGGAGGAAACCCATGAAGACGTGAGGAGAACACGTGAACCTCTGTACAGAGAGAAACCCGAGCTTAGGATCGAGGATTGAAAAGCCTGGAGCTGTGAAGTGCTAATGCAACCCCTGCCACACTTTGACATATTATAACTAATCTAAATTTGATTTCAATGGATTTCTACCAAATGCTCAGAGTGACCTTTGTTTGAAATCTTTTGTTCCTTCCTCTATTTTCTATATATTATACAACATAAAATGCTAATATGTATATTATACAGTAGAATACAGTACATGTTTTTTTATCCATTTTTTGGTGCAAAAACTGGAAGGGAAGAGAGATCTAGAACAAAATCTAATTGTTTACACCAGAATAAAACATAGCTATTACTATTCAGTAAATTCAAGGAATTCTAGGGAAAAATAGAAAATGTATATTGGTAAGAGAGTGAGAAAATGGGTGTATCCTGGGTGTATAAGGTGTTAACATTCAGTACATTTCATACAAATGTTAATTGGTAACACAAATTTCAACAGTTTTCACAGAATTCACTGAAGTGTATAAATAAATCTCTGTCTAAAGGCATATCAAGCATATTGAGATTCAAGGTTTGAGATAAATTTGTGGCCAAGGGATTCTCCATATCGCTCTCATAGTGTATGCCACGTTAAAAATGGCAATAAACCAAAAACAAAAGAATAATAATAACTAAAAGGCATTGTTGTGATGTCTGTGTGTGTGTGGGTGTGACCATGAATATATTTGTGTGGGGGTGTGGGTATTGGGGTTTGCCCCTTCTTGTCTAGCATGACATCCCTTGCTTTGTTTCCTCACACCTTCAGCACACATAATTAGCATCAGTCTGCGTCACAAAAGGCGTGATGACACACATGCTTCTCGCCCATTCAGCCTCCTATCTCTCTCTCTGCCTGACTCCTTCCTCTCCACTTTCACTTTAAGTATTTATGCACACATTTTATACCCCTTCACCCCCTCCCTCCAACTAACATCACTCTACAGCAGCATCATTTGGCCACAGAGGCCAGTTGCTGTAGCAACGCCTCCCTCCGGAGATGGCTACCTTCCCTGTTGCCGTAGCAACCGGTTCCCTGTAGGATTCCAAATGAGCCATCTCTCTCTTGCTCTCTCTTTCATTTTCTAGCACTCACTCTCTTTCTCTCTCTCACTCACACACACACACACACACACACACACACACACACACACACACACACACACACACACACACACACACATCACAACAATGCCACTCTCTTTCTTCTTTTTCCATTCTAAGAGTGAATGAGAACGAGCTTTTTTTTTTTGTCCTATTTTACATCCAGTGTTTGTGTGTTGGTGGTTAGTTGGTGGTGAGTACGCACATGGGTTGATTTCCATATGAAATCACGGACTGCGTTCGAGGCGTGATTTATAGCACCAAAGTCATGAGCCACGTTGTAGCAACAAAAAAAAGTGCTATTTTTTGCTCAGCCTTATTTAGGCAGTACATATAATTAGACTTCCGCATGTATCCCCATTCGATGCTTGTACAAACAGTGAGAGGGTTTGAATTTCATTGTAAATAATAAATTCTCTAATGAGGCCTAGCTGGAACAATGCAGACAAACAGGCATTGAAAATGGAAAATATTTGTGTGCTTTAGTGATTATTCTAATGTGGCTCTCTTAAAATCAAGAAATCAACAGCCATTAGTTTATATAAAAAAATATTTTGACTCTTAATGAGCTTGGATAATTGGTACATTGGATAATTGGTAAATGGTAAATGGTACATGTGAAATGAAGCACTTTAACCTCTTCATCTTGTGCTTACATTTAAATCATGCTGGACAAAAATATCTTCCAAATGAATACATCTCATTTGAATGAATAAATCTTAATCTCAAGTACATTTAAATGTTTGCCATTAAACTAATAAAGTCATCTATCTATAATAATAATAAAATCACTGCTGTGAGATCGAATCCCAGGTCCACCAAGCTGCCACTGCTGGGCCCCTGAGCAAGGCCCTTAACCCTCAATTGCTCACTTGTACAAAATGAGATAAAAATGTAAGCCGCTCTGGTTAAGGGCGTTTGCCAAATGACAAAAATGTAAATGCAAATCTATGTTAAATAGTTAATGGCTTCATATATTTTCCAAGCCACAAACTATGTTTAATGGCAGAGATTTTATACAATTTTATATAGATGTTATGATATTATACAACTGTTTATGATTACACATGAATATGCAAATTGATATGCAAATACTGTATGCAAATATTCTTCTGCAAACCACCCATACTCTGTTCACTCACTAACCTGGTATGCTGTGCTATAATCTAGTGCAAAAAGACAACAATCTGTATATTTTACTAGCCATGATTCTGTATATTAGATTGCTCAAATCTAAAAAAAAAAAAAAAAAAAAAAACTAATCAAAATTTCAAAAAGGTTATTGAATTGTGTGGGGGAAAAAAAAGACTACATTTTTTTATTAATTTCCAATAAAGCACTGTAAAATTTACAACAAACAACTATAAAATATATTTCCAGTTGTGTACTATAATATTTTCAATATTATAACATAACACTTAATCTGATTGATTGCGTGAGTGAATTAGATAGTGTGTGTGTGCCCTGCGATGGGTTGGCACTCAGGGTGTATCCTGCCTTGATGCCCGATGACACCTGAGATAGGCACAGGCTCCCCGTGACCCGAGAATAGATATGGGGAAAAAATGGAACTCAATCTGTTGCTGATTTGGCGGATGCTTTTTTTTTTAAATAAAATGCAAATGACAGGTGATGCGGTATAAATCTGAGCCGAAGGTCACAACCATGACAGATTGCTGGGATTTGAACCCAGACCGTCTAATCTGTAGCTCCAAACCATGGAGTCTTCACAACTAGCTCCACTAACTTGCACTGATTTAGCCACTGGATTAACAAACACTAAAGGATTACACTGAATCAGTATAGTTAGCTTAAGCTAGTTTACTAGCAGAAGTTTAACTAGCGAGCTAGCTACATGTGTGTTTCAAAATATGTGGTGAATGTTGGTAAATGAAATGATAAATATACTCTAAAGCTGAAACCTTAAAAATGTGCAAATGTGAACGACTTTAAACATAATACATACACAACTCTAGCAGTCTAGTAAATTGCTAGAAAACAAAGTGTAAGTCAGAAATAACTGGGATTATGTATCAAAGTCCTAACATTTTCAGCTATTTGCATTTACATAACAAGATCCAAACTCATCTATCACATAGTTAATGGTAGTTAGGAAAAAAATCTTGCTAAGTTAGCTAGCTAGCAACAGACGTTCTGTAGGGAAAAGTTTCCAGTTATCACATCACACAGTCACAACAAAGATTCAAAAGCTAGTACCATTAATGTTCAAAGATCAGACCAAAAAGTGTCTACTGTGTGCACTGAGTCTACATCAGATTTTTCTTCAAAGTAAAAATATACATTTAGAAAGTTTTTAACATTAATAACTAGTCATGAGGGGGGCACGGTGGCTTGGTGGCTAGCACGTTTGCCTCACACCTCCAGGGTTGGGGGTTCGATTCGATTCCTGCCTCCACCATGTGTGTGTGGAGTTTGCATGTTCTCCCTGTGCCTCGGGGGTTTCCTCCCCCGGTCCAAAGACATGCATTGTAACTTGATTGGCTTCTCTAAATTGTCTGTAGTGTGTGATTGCGTGAGTGAATGAGAGTGTGTGTGCCCTGCGATGGGTTGGCACTCCGTCTAGGGTGTATCCTGCCTTGATGCCCAATGACGCCTGAGACAGGCACAGGCTCCCCGTGACCCGAGAATAGATCGGATAAGCGGTAGACAATGAATGAATGGATGAACTAGTCATGAAATCCGCATGAGCCGGGAATTAACCATTTAAAAAATGATGTGTTTTACAACAGAGTACAGCAACTTTAATGGGTTTCTCTAAAGTTCTAGCAGGTCTAATGAAAATGCTACAAATGTATTTAGTGAATGGCTGCAATGCAAGATCTGCAGCTCAGGCTGTTTTCTGATCAATATGCAGCTAATGGCACTGTGGCATCCTCACTCTATCATGTAATGGATATTGTTTTCATAATCCTTTCCATTTTAAAAATCCCCCAGAACCTCGGTGAGGATAAGCAATGCCTTCTGACACAAAAGCAAAGCTATAATTCAAAAGCAAACATTTAAACAGCCCAAAAACCCCAGCGCAAAACCACCTCATGCAAGATCTGGATAAATCTTGAAAAACATTATCTGACAGCTTTGTGCCTTGCGCAAATGAAAATATTGTAAATAAATAATAACGACTATATAATCTTTGAACTCTTTGATTGCTACGATATCACAAAATACGGGTAAACAACAGATTCTCATTTTTTTTAAACCACAAGAGAAAATGAATGCAGAACCAATCTTAGTGCTTCCACAAAAACACACAAGGTTTGTCTCCATGAATTCAAGTGAAAATATATCATGATACAGAAGGTATTTAAGTAGCTCACCCTGTGAATATGTTAACAATAAACGTTATCTGATCAGTGAGCCTTAAACGAAGAAACTGGAAGCTTTCAAAAAAATAAAAAAACATGTCTGCTTTGAAAGCATGAAAGCAATCAATGTGTGATCAATGCAAGTCTGGAAGAAAATGTTTTATCCTGAATTGACAATGAAGAATAAGATAGAGGAACTCATTCGTGATCAGTGTGCTTGTTTGTTGCTATGGATGTTTGCTGGGAACAATTAGAAGTCCACTGAATGTATCATTGCATTTTCCTGCCAATGGCATGGACACTGATGAAGTAAAATGAGCATCGAAAATAGACATGTATAGAGGAGCATGAAGAGGAGTAATGAATGAACTGAGAGGCATAAATGTCAGAGCTGTGGACATTCTTAGAATTAAAAAAAAAAGGGATGTAAGGAAAGGTGTGTTCAGTATGAAATCAGAATCAATTCTAATATTATTATAATAACGGTGTAGTCAGACTATAAAGTATGAGGACCGAAGCATTGCTTAGTCCTGTGAGGAAGATGGAAGTGATAGGACTGTCGGAAAGGAAAGAGACAGACAATTCAAACTATTTATGTTACATAAGATAACAAAGCAAGAGCATTAAAAATGGAAAAACGAAGTCACAAAGATTCACCACACAACACAAAGGCGAGGTGGAGAGGTGGGGGAGAAACAAGGGTATGGGGATAGCTAATAGGAGGAGCAGCTACCAAAGAAAAATGATGGAAAGGTGCAGAGGAGAGGGAGGGGGGTTCAATGACAGATGCTGGAATGAAGGAGAGGAGAGAGCGAGATTGATGAAAGGAGAACACTGGCAAGGAGCTTGAAAAAGTGTGGGATGCTAGCAGGAATGGATGGTAGGAAGATAAGCATGGTCTAAATATGGAAAATAATAATTAAACAAGGTTCAAATAAAGATGTTGTTGAGTATTGAGTATTGGGGAGAGATGGAAAATGGTTGAGGGTGAATGAATGAAGAAAGTGTTGCAAAGATTGAGGATAGTTCAAAGAGGGATGTCCAAAAGATTTTAAGGAGGGATGCTGGAAACAATCACGGGTGGCAGATAGAGAGATTCTGGAAAGAATAAAGGTAAAAATAAGGTTTAAAAGAACATTTCCTGGAGGGTTCGTAGAAAAAAGGGTGCTAGCAAGGAAGAAATGTAGAAAGAAGAATAGTGTTGCAAAGTTAAAACAGGGTTGAAAGAAGGCTTTGGGGAAAATCTGAGATAGTTGTAAAAGGATTTTGGGGAAGATCTGAGAAAGCTGGAAGAGGATTTTTGGGAAGATCTGAGATAGTTGAAAGAGGAATGTTGGGAAGATCTGAGATAGTTAAAAGAGGAATGTTGGGAAGATCTGAGATAGTTGAAAGAGGATTTTGGGGAAGATCTGAGATAGCTGATATAGGAATGTTGGGAATATTTGAGATAGTTGAAAGAGGAATTTTGGGAATATTGGATATAGTTAAAAGTGAAATGTTGGGATCAGAGATAGTTGAAAGAGGAATGTTGGGAAGATCAGAGATTGTTGAAAAGAGGAATGTTGGGAAAATTAAGGATGGTTGAAATAGGGACACTGGCAACATAGTGGTTGATAGAGAGACTGTAAAAAAAGGAGTGACTAGGAGGGATGTGGCAAAGAAGCAGAATAGAGGAAGGGGTTAACAAGGGATGCTGCCAAGAAGAAGGGAATGATGTTATGGGTGATTGATAGAGACCCTGGATACAACAGAAAAAGAGGGATGATGGAAAGATCAAGGGGAACTGAGATGAAAGCCAGTCGAAGGAGTGATGCTGGCTGGTTGGAATAAGGATGAATGAACAAGAGAGGTGGGGGATGCTGATGTTAGTAGAGGGTTAAAAGAGGGATGCTGGAAAGAACAATGGTACTTGATAAAGGGATTGCTTGAAATGGTTGAAAAAAGAAAGCTGGTAATAAACCAGGAGGTTAAAAGATTAGAAAGACTAGACTAGACTAGAAAGAAATAAAGGTTGGACGAGGAGAACTCTGGTTGGGTTGGAAAAATGGGGATGCTGACAAGAAGGAGGGGGGTCTGGAAAGATGATGCTGAAAAACTGAAAGAAGGGTGGTTTAAATGAGATGCTGGAAAGAAGCAGTGGCTTTGCGAGAGATGCTGGAGAGACAGAGAAATCTATGGGTTGGAAAAGTGAAACTTTGCAAAAAGGGGAAGTGGGAGGTTGTCAGAGGGTTGTTGGAAAGTACAAGGGTGGTAGAACAGGGGATGCTTGGCAAAAAATATGAGGAGAAGGTTGTTTTTTTTTTTTTGAAAGAGGAATGCTGCAGGAGGGGAGCGCATGACAAGAATATCCAAGCTGATCTGACAAGAGAGGCTCTGGCCCTTTCCGAGGTCCTACATAATTAATGGAGATGCAGCAGCCTGTCGTCTTTTTTAAGCATTCTGTCTGTGCGAGTCACACCCATAACTATGTCACACAGCTCTTCTGATGCTGATGAAGGGAGCCTTACTGACAGCTGAAGGAGGAGAGGAAGATCAGTTCGGGATCTGTGTGCTGCAAGAAGAGCTACCTCATTTTCTTCCTAACACCTGGCTACCCTGGAGACTCTGCAGGACCTCATCATCACGCCCAGAACTCCAGAACCATTTCCGACAATGACACTGCATATCTAGCTGACCAACTGTTCGATATTTAGGGCTGTCTGGTTAAATTTTACTGCTAATATGTTTGCGATTTCAAAGAATTTGGATACTCTGAGGCAAGAACTCTATGTTTACATGTTAAACATCCTAAACGTTCTAAATGTTGTCACACGGCTGGTCTATTAACCAAGAAGACTTTCATATGTTCCTTGTTCAGTGTTTGTTAATTATGGTGTACTTTATTTTCACATTATTTAATTTACGTCTCAAAAATGTGTTTTTCTAAAGGAATGATAAGTAGAACTCAAATCTCAAAGTTTCACTGATTCAGTTTAGTTCACAGCCTCAATCAACATAGGTATAAAGATAATGTACATGTAATTTGAATAATATGAATGGCTCATTTACGCACCTGAGAAAGCCGACACTGAACACAAGTAACTTTCCCCATGTAAATACCTAGGCAACATTTGAACTGTAATATGTAGCACAATGTCAAAAAGATCGAGGATGTTGGAAATAGGGATGTTGGAAACAAGGGTGGTGGAGAGAGGGATTCTGGAAAGGAAGAAGTTAAAAAGAAAAACAGAAGGTTTCCTGTAGGGCTGGTAGAAGTAGGGTTCTAGCAAGAATGGTAGAAAGAAGAGGGACGTTGGAAAGATCAAGCATGGTTGAAAAAGGGGGCATTGGGAAGATTGGAGATAGTTGATAAAGGGGGATGTTGGGAAGACTAAGGATGGTTGAAAGGGGTTGAGACAGTTGGAAAAGCAAGATTGGTAATAGTTGGAAAAAGAATTTTGGGAAGATTAGAGATGGTTGAAAAAGAATTTTGGGAAGACTGTAGATAGTTGAAAAGAGGAATTTGGGAACAATGGGGGTGGTTGAAAAGGGGGATGTTGGAAAGATTGGTAATAGTTGAAAGAGGGATGTTGAGAAGAATAAAGATGGTTTAAAAGGGGGATGCTGGGAAGAGTAGAGATAGTTGAAAAGGAATGTGGGGAAGATAATAGTTGAAACAAGGATGTTGGATTTGAGATAGCTGAAAGAGGATTGTTGGAAAGATTGGTGAAAGCTGAAAGAGAATTGCTGGGAAGATGAAAATGCTGAAAAATGAATTTTGGGAAGATTAGAGATAGTTGAAAAATGAATTTTGGGAAGATTAGAGATAGTTGAAAAATGAATTTTGGGAAGATTTGTAATAGTTGAAAGCAGGATTTGGGAAGAATAAGGATGGTTAAAAAGAGGGGTGTTGGGAAGATTGGTGATAGCTGAAAGAGGGCTGTTGAGAAGGTTGAAGATAGTTGAAAAAGGGTATGTTGGGAAGAATGAGGATGGTTGAAACAGGGTCGTTGGGAAGATTAGAGATAGCTGAAAAAGGAACTTGGGAAGATTAGTTGAAAGTGGAGGAATCACTGAAAGAGGGATGTAGAATAGAAGTGGATAAAATAGAATGTCAGCTAAAAGAAAGGAGTGATGTAATGAAAAAGTAATGGGATATTTGCTAAAGAGACTTGATATAACAGACAAAGAGGAATGATGGAAAGGTTGAGGAGCAGCCTGACTCTGAACATGAGAATCTTTACCCATGTTAACATTAATTCAACTTTTGTGCAACTGTTATATGTAGAGCAATGTTAAACTCGTATGCTACTCAGGACACACACAAACCCTTATTTCTTTTACATACATAAGTACAGCGGATTTCCTTTACGTATTTTCATCCACATCACAAGATACATAAGAGGAAAATTAGGCATCACTGTGATAAAAAATATAAGACTACCTTTTGTAATTTTCTCTGCTGAAGAAAGTGGAACAGCTTTCAATGCCATACTACTGCTAATGTTTGTTCTGTCTGGAGTACAAAATAACAGACTTGTTAATATTTCAGTACTGAATTCTAAATTAGTTAAATAATTTCAATTTGGCTCATTTGTGAAAGGACTTTAAAAACCCCTACTTTGAAGCAAGCCTTAACTCTGCTTAACATCCTCAAGAGCAAACATGGGCTTTATGAATCTGTGAATTTCTAATGGCTAACACACCACCAAGGGAGCCACTTGGGGTTTGTGGGGAATTTACAGGGAAATGACAATCAATGGAAGACATCAGTTACAAAGACACCACAGTTTTCTCCACGTGGCTGACTGAGTCCGTGCTGAGAGCTGTACTTCTACTGGCAACCATGAACATTAATTAAATAATCACGAATAAAGTGACATGTTGTGGAAACTAGGAAGTTTGTTTTGATATTTGGTTGAAACATTTAGAATGCTCACTTGAGTCTACTGAACATACAGTTGCAGTTTCCTGCCTGTGGCATTAACAGAGACTGGAGAAAATTTACATACAACAGAACTGCATACGGAGAAGCATGAAACAAGAGACTGAAGTGATTGACTTGGGAGAAGAATGGAAAAGCTGTAGTCTGACTGAGAACAAAAAAATTATAAAGACACAGGAGATCCATTGAAAAGCTAGAGGAAGAGCACTGGAATAGTAATAAGTGCCAGGTTACATGGAGTGATGATAGACAGACCAGCATTCGGAATGGTTGCACAGAGGTTCCTATAGGCCAAGCAGTTGACTTAACCATGACCCCTGACCTGTACGACTTCCTCAATAATCTGGATTTTGTTGGATTTTCGGTTGAATAAAAAAAATCAGATGAAGCAAAAAGAAATTTTTATATTATCTAATGTAAAAAACAAAATGTACTTACTGCAAAGAAATACCGAAAAATATTCTGTTGTTTTGTTTCACCTGCAACCATTACACTTTATTTGGGTCATAGTTTGTCAAGTGACATGCAAATAACCAAACTATATCTGTATTGCATAAGCAACCTAAAGCTGAACGAGGATAAAAGCAACTATTTAAATTAGACTGACGATCCATATGAGTGCTCGGTAGAACACTAATCAGCAATAGCTTAGATAATTGTTTTTAAGGAGGCTTTTACACATTAGTGGTATCGAACCTGTGACTACCTGAAGGAGGTGGTGTGAATTCGGTTGTACTGGATTGACTGGGATTCCCATGAATGTGAATCAAACTCAGATTCGGACTACAGACACCTAAATCTCACAACTCCTATACACTGTAACTCAAAACTGAGGTTTTCCTCTTACGACAGATACCAAAAAAAGTCTTCTGACTTTTTCAGACATCTTTCCAAGCCCTGCTCTATTTATTACTATGTCTATGATATATTTTCAGCCAAGGATTTAGTCCGTCTTGCCATATGTTAAGCCAGACACGTAGCCATTTAACTCTAGGTGCATTCATTTGCAAAGTAATTAGCACCTGACATAGATATTCTAATACTTATTTACATAATATCTCCCGGTTTGCAGCATATACAGCACACAGCATGTGCAGTAGCAGATCCAGAAAGCTCTGCATGAATGGAATTAGAATTATAATATATGCACATGCTACAACTTCCTTTAAGGACTATACATTATTATGCAAGCATTGGCAGCATTAGTGCTAAGTTACACACTTCTATAGAGTTCAATTCTAGATTCTGAATGGTCATATGAGCCATTAAGCACCACTGTGGTGTGTGACATGAGAAAGAAATTTAATGCTGAAGATGGACACAACAAGACAGGAGGAAATTCCAATTTTTGGTGCCTGGTGAAAAGAGTTGAATAGAAACAAGCTGTGTTTTTTTTTTATCTTATTAATAACTCCAAGTGAGGAAACAACTGCTTATAGCTGCTGTCCAAGTTTCCAAGCATTACATGTAACAATAAATGGATAAAAATTGTAATGTGTTATTCTTTAATAAATACAAAAATTCTAATCAGCCAAATCACTGTATTGTTAGAGCAATGGTACATTAACCATATGAAATGAAACTGAAGTGTTGCGTTTCTAAGCAAAGAAAGAGAAAATAACACAACGTTAGACATTAAAGTTCCAAATTTTAAGTGATTTTACTTATTTAATCAGTTATGCATTTTGTGTTAATGGTATTTAGCTTATATTTCTTGATCCAGGATTGTAAAAAGCAGCTCATTAAAGAGCTAAATAGAATAAAAGCAACAATAGCAACATGTCAAATCACCATGGCATATAAACATGGCCACCATGGACTCATACTCTCAGTAGCCACTTGCACTCCTGTGCTCATCTTTCTGATTATTTTTTTTTTAATAAACTCCTACCATCAAGCATCTGCCTTCATGAGACAACAAAAAAGGATATCAAGTAATAATTAAAATGATAAAATGGTAAACAAGAACTATGAAAATATACAGTTGTTAATGTTTGGGGTGACGTTAATAACGAAACGAAGTAACATTGAATACAAGTTTCATATTTTGAAATTACTTTAGCTTAGTGGTTAAGGTGTTGGACTGCTGATCGAAAGGTTGTGAGTTCGAATCCCAGAAGCACCAAGCTGCCACTGCTGGGCCCCTGAGCAAAGGCCCTTATCCCTCAACTGCTCATTTGCATAAAATGTAAGTTGCTTTAGATAAGGGTATCTGCCAAATGCCAGAAATGTACATTCATGGCATGTTTTAAGATAGAAACTTAAAGATTTAGACTTTAGCACAGTGGGACCAAACTGTAATAAAGCATGGTACAAAGATCATAAGAAATTCTTTTTGACAGCCTTAGCATTTTACAAGCCTACGAGTAATTGGACTCAACTGTTCTTACAAATAAGAAGTGTCATGTGTGTACACTGCTCTATTCCAAGCAGAAATAATAACATTAGTGCCAAAAGGATCTGTACTCTTCTCTGTTATGGAACAGGTTCCCAATGAATGATATACTGAATTTGAGGAGTGCCTAAAAAGAAAGTATTCACAAAAAAAGAATATAGATTGACTTGGATGAAAAAATGATAAACAGTTAAGTAGAGGTCCATTAGGATCCTTGCCACATACAGCATTCCACATCATCTGTTAAACATCTATTATAGAAAGCCCATCTAATATCTCCTAGCATGTAAATGTTCCACTCCTCTGTCATGAGTGCTGAGTGTAATGCTATCGCTGTGTAATCAATGTGTGCTGTACAGAAAGCACATCTCCAGACATTTCTTCCCTCAGGCCTGTTATCTCCCAGCAGCCCCCCCTACCAATCTCTGACAGTGATGAAATGGGCCACGTCCCCCGCCCCAGGCCTTGGGTTTAGGATTTCTTTAATGCTTCTTCTTGTGCTTCTCTTTTTCCACCCTTTATTTTCTCGCTCACATCTCTTCTGGACTCCATCTTTCATGCAAGAATTGTTTTTTTGTAGGAAGATCCTAAATATCTAGACTAGGATTAGCACCAGGCTCAGTGGTCAGACTCATAAAAAGTGTTTGCGGCAAAATTTCACGTGACTTTTTTTATTTTGGTGAATTCTTCTGAAAGACTCTCCTTGCTCTCTTGTCCCCGTCTCAATCACGTCTCTATCGGTTTCTCTTCCATGAAATCTTATCTACCCATTGCAACCCGTTGTTAACTTCTAAAGGCTGTCTGATTGAAGCTTCCTACAGGGAAGAGGTAAACCTTTGATAGGCTCCTCGGTTTCACCCCACGGCTTCGCAAACCCAGAGCAAGAACAGCTGCCATTTTAAAAGTTTAAAGCCCTGCTCGGCATACACGACTGAATCGTGCATTTTACAGGGTGCCTCGCCCCACCAAAAATTGCCTGCACCTGATAAACACTCTTCTGGAAAGATAGATGAATAGACGAATGAAGACAAAACTCCGCCCGGAGCAGGAGCCTGCTGCCGGCCTACACGCATTCATTTATACAATCCCTCACATTTGACTAGTAAATCCCTTGTTCTCTGTTGTGCTTCAGTCTGCCGAGGACAGAGCTATGAAAGCGTACAGATTTATTTTCAACATATTTGCTTAACCTTTTATTCATTATTATCATTTGGACTAATTCGGTCATCTTTTTCAGCACTAAATACAATAAACAAATAGAAGTTAAGCTTTTTGTAAGAGATAAGGTTTTTCAGAGCATGTAACAATCAAACTACAGAAACCCTATTTACAAGTTACAGTACATTTTTCAATTCTATTCTATTTTATTTGTATAGCGTTTTTAGCAATGGACATTGTCTCCAAGCAGATTTACAGAACATAAAGAATATAGTGCAAAAAATTCAAGTTAATATTTCAAATATTAATATTAGACAAAAAGTTCAAGATTAATAGTAAACTTTATATTTATTATATTTTAAATTGATTTGTGATTAATCCCTAATGAGCAAGCCTGAGAACTGTACATAACTGTTCATGAGAACTGTACATGTTTTGTGGAGTTCAAGTAAAACAGAGGTGGGTCTCAGTTATACACAATTCTGGATTAAAACCATTTTTCTTGCATGACATCAGCTGAATTGGGAAACATTACTGATTCCAGCGCCAACAGTTGCACAATATGTCAAGCCAAAATGAATGTTTTGGGCTGTAAATACACTCAGAAAACTATGCAATGGCATCTCAAGCCAATAACAATACACAAATATATATTAACTCTTTTTATCAAGGCCATAAAATGGAATTTCTTCCTGTTTTAGTTTTAAGCATTGAATGTCTTTGTCATGTTACATGACTCATATGAAAGCTGACACTCAGCTTTAAGAGATTGTAGTTTTTTTGTAATGTATTTCTGTTTTTATTTAACCTACTAGGGGGGATATATTCGTAGAAATAAATTAATAAATATCTAAAAACAATAAATAAAACCCAAAAAGTGATATTTCTTCAGTACATTTCTGCTCTCTGGGATCTCTGAGGTGTTTGCTTTTAAGCATCTAAAATTCTGAAGGTGTTAACTTCAAGCACTAAAACTTTGTGTAAGGTTATCCAACAGAAGGAAAAACACACATCTCACACTGAAAGCCAACAGAATCCTGACTCATTTTAGATCAGACTTGCAGCCAGTGAAATAATGAAATAATTCATTTATTTATACTGATTGAAAATATCTGATAAGTCGATTTTCCATTCCACTTGAGGAATGGAACTGGTAAAAAAAAAAAAAAAGTGTTAATTAATAGTATTGTCAATGAGAAGGATTTAATTAATCACTTTTATTCATTTATTTATTTAATTTTTTTTCAGAGAGGAGACGAAAGCTTAATCAGACAAAGTCAGGAACGATTTTCTTAGTGGATAAATTCTTAAACTCTTAATGTGAGCTCTACGCGTAGAAGCTTATCCTGTATACTTGTCAGACATTTTCTTTCCAGGAGAGCTCAGCGAATAAACACGGACAATGGCATCATTATATCATATACACCCTGAATCATGAGGGTGGGAGTAAACATTGACAGAAATTTTAAAACTTAGGTCAAAGCTGAACACTGCCCATTCATTGTACGTGTTGAAAATAAGATAAACATCTATCAGTCCTACAGAGGGAAATGAAAGTGTCACTGTGATAAAGTGACATAACTGTAAAAATAGTAAGAAAAGTATGACATCATCATCTTACGGTGATCCTTCTGTAGCTATAAAAGATACAGTAATATCACGAGTCAGTTGTTGGTCTTTTTGGTCCCTTTTTTAAACACTAGTTTGTGTTTTTATTCAGTAACTATGCTGACATATTCAGTAACTGAAGTAACAATAGGGGAAAAAGTGCTGAGAAAAAGAACAGCCACAAACTTAATTAGTCGAGGCAGAGGAAGAGGCTTCTTCTTCCTAAATGTGCACGAAATGTGGACGACAACATGCTCCTAATTAATTTACACATAACTTTCTACACATGCTGTATCTGCATCACACAACTAACGCAGAAAGGACATTGTTCATATCACACTCTCCGGTGTCACCCAGATGAGGATGGATTCCCTTTTGAGTCTGGTTCCTCTCAAGGTTTCTTCCTAATACCATCTAAGGGAGTTTTTCCTTGCCACAGTCGCCTCAGTCACCTCAGGCTCGCTCACAAGGGAAAATTTTGTCTAACATCTAGGACTGTTTGTCTGTTTGTTGTTTATGTTCTGTAAAGCTGCTTTGAGACAATGCTCTTTGTTAAAAGTGCTATAGAAATAAAACTGAATCGAATTGAATTGTACACAAGAGAGTGTGTGTGCCCTGCAATGGGTTGGCACTCCGTCCAGGGTGTATCCTGCCTTGATGCCCAATGATGCCTGAGATAGGCACAGGCTCCCCGTGACCCGAGTATAGATCGGATAAGCGGTAGACAATGAATGAATGAATTGTACACAAATGAGCGCTGTCATGATGAGCAGCCTTGATTCCTTATGAAAGCCTGAGAACGCAGGAGCAGGAACTTGAGAGAGAAGGGAGCAGAGACAATGAGCCGAGTCGACGTGTTTCATGCCCCGTGGCCCATGTGCATGGCAGTGCATAATACACTGAAAAACATTAGCGAAAACTTGATTATCCCCCAGCTCAGAAATTAATTAAATGAGAAAGAGGAGCTCTGGTGGGGCTCCTGCTCTCCTATCTGTTTCACCAAATACTCTGCCCTCCAGCTACATCTGCCAGGGACAGCAAACTGCTGAGAAAGTATTGCACATGCAGGACAATTTAGCAATTTAACCCTTCAGCCGCATTTCTTCCTATTGCTGATTACCAAGGCATTACTCCCATACATCTTTCAAGCTACAGTGTCTAGACCTGAGCAAGCTTTCCTGTAAAGCCTTGGATTTGCTGATTCTTTCTCTGCTTAGTCCTTGGCGTGTTGATTAAGCTTTTTTAACCGACAAGGTCACTGAATTGTGTGCTGGGAGTAAACAACGGCAACTGGATTGGAAGTAGATAAAGATATTCCTAGTTGTAGCATTCAGATCATTTGAATTGAAGCAGGCTTTCTAAATACAGTGGAGTATTTAGGCTTTCTAAATACAGTGGAAGCGAGTTCTTAAGGCAAAAATTTGTATTGCGAAATGAATTTTCTTATAAAAAATAACGTAAATGCAGAGAATCCGTTACAGCCACCCAGAAATATTAGCAATATTACCAATACGAAGAGTATGTAAACTATATGGCTGCTTACAAAGAACTGACCCAAGCCAAGCATTCCATGTCAAGGGTCCTCACAGGAAGTCATGTCACTAAGCTTGGGCTAAAAATAGAACAAAGCACCCATGCCACCAATCTGTCAACAAAAAAAACCCCGAAAAATCACCTAGCTTTTGACAATGTTAGTATTGTGGGTTGACTCTTTCGAAAGACCTTTTGCTAACTGAAAAAAATCGTAAAATTCGTAAACTCGCTTTGCCTGGCTTCGCTTGACTTTCCACTGACGCAAACAAGTTTTGAACGACCCCCCAGATGTACGCGCAACTTAGCCGACATTCGGTTAAGTTAGGTTCATTCGTATGCTGAAAATGCTCCGTACGATGATGCAAATTTCTTGCAAAATTTCAATTCTTAAGGCAAAAATTCATAAGGGAGGACATTCGTATGCTGAGGTTTCTCATCATTTTGGATTTGTTAGCCTTTCTATTTGAGTTGCATGAGGCATTGAAAGTTTAATGCTTTTTAAAACACTACAACACGGCAAACAATTCGATTCTGTAACATCTGATGCTTTCATTACTGTATAAAGCCTGAGGAACTGACTCAGGGTTCTGAATAAGGGAATAATTGCACATGCTCAGTTGTCTCAGTAAAAACACATGTAAGACGGCTAGCTCAAGCAGCGAGAAGGCAGTAGCCTAGCTTGTAACCTAGCTAGCATTGAAGTCGTGAAATTTAGCGTGGAGTCATTATAAACTGTAAAATATTGGTGTTTTAGACACAGCAATGGAAGTATAACTTAACCTCAAATTATGTAAATTCTTCTCATGCTTTATTTTCTTACTCATAACTCAACTTCCACCACTTCTTCAAGTTCATCCAGTCAGGCTTTGATTACTTCTGTGCTACACGGTTGTTATATGTACTGGTTTATTTAAAAATCCAAACTTTTGCGATCTGTTTTTCTGCATTCATTCCAATAAACTTTTCTATTCAGAAAATGTATTTTTTCCTAGTTCATTCTTCAGCATCGAGGACGGCGACATGACAACTGATCAGAAACAAGTCAAATTCTGCTATCGTGACAACCTTAATTCATTTTACAGACTGTATGACTGACTCATGGGGTGAAAACAATTGCCATGACTCATGGACATTGTCTAAACAAACAAAATTCTACTGTACCGTACAATTAGAAACAGCTGGTATACATGTGGCTAAGCACCTCCCTGTGTTCCAAAGCATAAAAATACAAAACATGGACATGTACAGAACCATTATGGTTATTTAAACCTCCATCTAATATCACAATTTTCCCTGACAGTATAAATGGCTACTGTTTGCTTGCTCGTTATCCTCTTACTCCTGTGTGCTTCAGTAAATTTCCACACACTTTTCCTTTAAACCCTGCCAAGTCCTCTATGTTACAGAACAAATGCTTGTTTCGCTAATCGTGCTCAGCTAATGAATGAATGCAGCTTTTACAGAGAGAGAGAGAGAACAAATAAAGAGAGAAAGAACAAAACTCAGCCACTCATTTGTCAGAAAGGATGTTCTAGTTTTTTGGTTCACACACAAAAAAAGTGATTACTGCCGTATGTCACTTATATATATTGATATATTGTTCTTTTTCTTATAATAAATGAAGCTAAAGATGTATATATTTGTAAAAGTTTTGGGATGTCTGCTTTTACATGCACATGAATGTAATATGGAGTTGGCCCGCCCTTTGCAGCTATAGCTGCAATTATATATCTAGCAATATATAGCAATTATATATATATATATATATATATATATATATCAAATCTTCTGGGAGGGGGGCACGGTGGCTTAGTGGTTAGCACGTTTGCCTCACACCTCCAGGGTTGGGGGTTCGATTCCCGCCTCCGCCGTGTGTGTGGAGTTTGCATGTTCTCCCCGTGCCTCAGGGGTTTCCTCCGGGTGCTCCGGCTTCCTCCCCCAGTCCAAAGACATGCATTGTAGGTTGATTGGCATCTCTAAATTGTCCGTAGTGTGTGTGATTGTGTGAGTGAATGAGAGTGTGTGTGTGCCCTGCGATGGGTTGGCACTCCATCCAGGGTGTATCCTGCCTTGATGCCCAATGACGCCTGAGATAGGCACAGGCCCCCCCGTGACCCGAGTATAGGTCGGATAAGCGGCAGACAATGAATGAATGAAATCTTCTGGGAAGGCTTTCCACAAGGTTTAGGAATGTGTTTATGGGAATTTTTGACCATTCCTCTAGATACACACTTGTGAGATCATACAATAATGTTGGCCAAAGGTGTTCTATTGGGTTGAGGTCAGGACTCTGTGCAGGCCAGTCAAGTTCCTCCATGCCAAACTCACCCATCCATGTCTTTATGGACCTTGCTTTGTGCACTGGTGTGCAGTCATGTTGGAACAGGAAGGGGTCATCCCCAAACTGTTCCCATAAAGTTGGGAGCATGAAATTGTCCAAAATGTCTTGGTATGCTGAAGCATTAAGAGTTCCTTTCACTGGAACTAAGGGGCCGAGCCCAACCCCTGAAAAACAACACCTGAATTCAATGATTTGGAGGGGTGTCCCAAAGAATTGGCAATATTTACCTATTTAATTTTTGTTGAAATTCTGCCCTTCATTTATTTATTTATTTTTTTCAGTGAAACTGTAACACAATGCTAATCTTATTCAGACTTTTGCTGTAGCTGTCAAGCTTTTAATCTTTAGTTTTTAAATTGAAAATTTACAGCTCAAATCCTTCGGTTATTATTTTAGTTTAAAATTTAATTAGTTTAATAAAAAGTGCAGCAATTTTAGTTAAATAAAACTGTTTTAGTCATGAAATCTGAAGACTTTAGTCTTTTCCCCATTTCATTTACCTAAAATATTCTTTTTCAGTTGTCAGGGGGGATACGGTGGCTTAGTGGGAAGCTCATCTCACATGTAGTGTTTGCATGTTCTCCCAGTGCTTTGGAAGTTTCCTTCTGGTATATAGGTTTCCTCCCCAGTCCAAAGACATACAATGTAGGATGACTGACATCTCTAAATTGCCTGTAGTGTGTAAACGTGTGTGTATGTGAGAGATTGTGCCCAGTGTTGGGTTTGCACCCTGTCCAGGTCAAGAAAATTATGCAAGGATGACTGTTTTCTCTCCACTGCATTACAGACCTGTTCTGTATGTGTAATCTGGATGCTGAACTCAGGCAGAATCCACTGTACACTCCAGTTCTTCTCAGGCAGAATCCACTGTACACTCCAGTTCTTCTCTGTGACAGTAATCCATTAATACTCTTACAACGAGGGAATTATTCTACTACACTAACAGCAGGTTTACAGCTAATGCAACCAGCCCTATCTGGTTTACATGAAATCAAATCGAATCAAATAAATAATTGCTTTAATCCTGTTCAAACTGAAAGCAAGACTTTGCCTGACTTTACCCTTTTCAATTGACAGCTGGAAACAGGATTTGAGCTTGATCCAGATTATGCAGACAGAGACCACGCCAACGCTACAAGGTGACTCGAAAACTTGTCTTATTCTAATTCCTTCACAGCATCAGCCTTTAAAGTGACAATCCAGACACTGATCTTTATCCACTCCTAAAAAAAAGGACATTTTCAGTATTAAACAGATATTCAGAAAGAATTTAAAAAAAAAAAAAAAAAAAAAAAGTGTCCACTGATGTCCACTTTCCTCCACTGCAGATACACCTCACTAACCGTGACCATATACCAGCTCCAGGCGATCAGCTGGATTTTATTGTTACCAGGAGGTGAAGACCCAGCACCTGCAGCACCACGCTCGCACTCATCAAGCTGCCACTCCTATAAGCGCTTCACTGACCAATCAGACACCGACGTACAGACACCAGGTGCTAGAGGCCAAGCTTAATGCTATCACCCAGCGGGAGTCAGGGAGAGGCTGTCTCGTGTTCACTCTCGTTATTGTCTATCTCTGTTTGACGTCTCCTTGCAGCTGGAAACGTACAATGACTGTCGCCTTGGGATGGCAGCATGAAAAAAAAAAATGTCTGCAGTCTATTGATTTCATGCCAGTTATTCAGAGCACACAGCTGTTGATGGCGGATTAAAATACGAGATAAATGGAAATTTTGATAGCATCACCTGCACTGGTAAAGACAGAGTACTTGTGGTGATGTCGGATCATTGATTTATCCTAATGAATGTGACGTATCTTTTGTAAGAAATAATTCAGATTGCTTTATCAACTATTTGTGAGTGATCTCAATGGTGAGATTTTGTTCATATTCGGTACATATTTTAAGAAAAGCTAAAATCACACAGCATTAAGGTATGCTAATTTTAACCTTGTAAGAAAGGAATGTTCTACTGTTTTACTTTCTTGTTCCATTTTCAGCTTCCACAGTTGGAAAATGACTAAGAAATCCAAGCTGAGGAATGCTAACTCACTGCTCAAACGAATAAGGCTATTGCGCAGACAAAATGAAACCTGCTAAGCTAATGACAGCTACAATGCTAGCAGCACAAGCTAGGGTAAAAGTAAAAAAGCGAGCTGAGCTAATTCTCAAAACAGGTTGGAAATGGATGAATTTTGTAATTGATTTGGGTTCTGAGTGCTAACTATGTCAATATTTTTGCTATTAGTCTAAATGAAAGACTAAAGATAAAATGTAAACATACACAGATGAATTAAGGAGAAATTGCTCGATATAATTTCAGAAATTGCGTCAAAATTTCAGATTTTTTCTGTATTTATGTATGAAATAATGTCTCAGTGTACTCCATGTTGTGGAAATTACAAAGTCCAACATAAAATGAGCTACAAAAACAATTAAAGTGACATCATTTCGATTGAGCTGCTATCGACGATCAATGAGTCCAATGCAGCTGACGAGTAATGTGTCTACCTCGCCCAAAATGTTTCCATTAAATGTGTGCCGAAATTATGCTTCGCTTTTTCTTGTTTCGTTTTCTTTCTTTTTTTGTCCTGTAAATTAGTGCAGAAAATACATACTTACATTTATCAACTCTATCACAAGCTTTTTGATATGAATCCACCTTCAAGCTTCAGGGGGCAGAGTCACAGGGTATGAAACTGCAATATATATATATATATATATATATATATATATATATATTGTTTGAAAGTTTCCTCCAGTTTTATAGAATAAGACAAAATTTCTCAAAGCCAGTTACTTCTTAGCTTTTTTTCACTCCAGTACAAAGCAAATACACCCTTTACTTGGGTTAAATTACATAAACATAGTATTTTTCCCCCAACTAACTGTTCCTTCAAGCTGATGCATCAGCACCGCTCGGCTCGGCCTGTATCGCTGCTCTCCCGTCCCACGCACTGCAGATTTTTCAGTCGTCCCCTCTCTGAAACACCTAACTCACCTCAACACCTAATCCACACCTAAGTTGTGAAGGCATGTAAGAGGAAGGACAAGACTAACGCACTAAAATGGGAAGTGTGTATGGAAGCTGCTAGACTGAATCTGAAAACCACAGTGCTTCATGCATGCGCATTTTCTCGCTTTATTTTATCACCCAGTTCTCAACCTGGCACAAAATCAAATGAATTGCTCTGAGCCCATGCTGAGGCCTTGAACATCAGCTGTGTGTGTGTGTGTGTGTGTGTGTGGAGCTGCAGAGCATCAATCACTGATGCAATAACAAATAGAGCCAAGGGCCAGAATCACACACACGCAGAAAAGACGAAGGCCAAAATCTCAGTCAGTGCGTTTCTTCTTTCATCAGGCACTGCGGATGTGAGTCAAGTTCTCATATGGGTAGATGCAGATGAATTTGGTTAGCTGCACCAAGCCCTTCATATACACAAACACACACACACACACACACACACACACAAC
>JAUCMX010000011.1:18679854-18732354 GCA_033459395.1 Hemibagrus guttatus
TTAGAGGCAGAGTAAACAAATCTTTGCATAAGGTTACATGTTGTTTCTTTACATTGTATATAAAAGAATGTAAGATCTAAGGTACAAGGTAAATACATCCATTTTTGCAATTTCTCAATGTCATTTTTCCGTTAAATGAACTAGAAAATATGGCCTTAATAGAAGAAGTTGCTTTCAGCTGCTCTCTGTTCGGGGTCGCCACAGCGGACCAACTGGTCCGCACAACAACTTGGCAAATGTTTCACGCCGGATGCCCTTCCTGACGCAACCCTCCCATTTTTTCGGGCTTGGGACCGGCACTGCATCCAGTGGCTGGGGTTGAGGCATTGGCTGGGAATCGAACCCAGGCCTGCCGCATGATAGGCGAGCAACCTACCACTGAGCCACCAATGCCTCTAAAATATGGCCTTAATAGAGGCTCCATAATTATCTCGCAGATATCGATTCACAAAACGACAGCAAACAATAAAGAAAACATTTTTTACAAGAAACGAAATGATCAACAAGAGTTGGACTACTGAACAGAAGGTTGTGAGTTCAAATCCCAGGTCCACCAAGCTGCCACCGCTGGGCCCCTGAGCAAGGCCCTTAACCCTCAGCTGGTTGCTCAGTTGTATAAAATGTGATAAATTGTAAGACCCTCTGGATAAGGGTGCCTGTCAAATGCCGTAAATGGAAACAAATGAAAGCATGAGGGACATAAACACAATTGTCTGATATTCATAATAACATCATATCGTTGTTTACTGATCTCATATGTGTAGACTATTGTGAAACTGTGAAATGGATTTGTTTTAAGCTACAGAATATGTGCCTCAGAGTTTCAGGTCTACCTTTCCTGCTTTCCTCTTTCATTTCCGGTATGATGACGCAATGACGTATGAACACCTTTCCAACGTGCATACTACCATACCACAGGCAGAATAGTACGTACAGGTGTATAGTGAATACTCCATAGTGCACTAGTGTGGGGTTTTGGCGTTCCTTTGACGTGTGCGGTGCTCTGACTGCTGAGGAGACGTGTAAGGGTGTTCAGACTGAGGACAACACCATCAACAGCAACTATAATACCAATTTTAATCGTAGCTCCTGTTTCATTTTTTTCCCCATAAGAAAACCAGTTGGATTATCGGTGAAGGAAATCAGCGTGTGAAGTCATTGAACCTGCTGCTGGTTTGTGGAAGCGGAACTTTACCTGATATACGCGCACTTTCTGGCGTTTACAGGCTCTGATCAGGACTCTACCATGAGTACGACACTGTATAAAAATGTGAGTTTTTTTGTCCAGTTCATTTGTTTACTTCTGGGTAAGAATTGTTTGTTTTCGTTTCCTAAATCTACATTTCCTCCCACTGTTTTCTGTAAATAATGTGGGTGGAGTGATGTCCTCAGGCAACTAGTCACTAAGTTAACCTAAGCTTAACAGACACATGAAGGAAAAAGGTGCCGTATTATTGTTTTATTTTGTGGTGAATGACACACACACACACACACACACACACACACACACAATATATATATATGTATATATATATGGAAAGAAACGTGTTGTTAAAAAATGATGTCAAAAAAGATACCCAATGGAATGCCACATGACTCCCAATAAACTCCTGTTAATCTATCACATTATTATTATTATATCTTTAAAAGTAGATCCCATTCATCGAAAGCCCTTTAGAAGAAAAGATAAAAAAAAAAAGAAAGCTGTTATTTGGCTCATATACTCCAAATAGTTAAAACATACACCGACCAGGCATAACATTATGACCACCTGCCTAATATTGTGTTGTTCCCCCTTTTGCTGCCGAAACAGCCCTGACCTGTTATGCACTGTGTATTCTGACACTTTTCTATCAGAACCAGCATTAACTTCTTCAGCAGTTAAGCAGAGTAGCTCGTCTGTTGGATCGGATCACATGGGCCAGCCTTTGCTTCTCACGTGCATCAATGAGCCTTGGCCGCACATGACCCTGTCGCCGATTCACCACTGTTCCTTCCTCGGACCACTTTTGATAGATACTGACCACTGCAGACCGGGAACACCCCACAAGAGCTGCAGTTTCAGAGATGCTCTGATCCAGTGGTCTAGCATCACAATTTGGCCCTTGTCAGACTCGCTCAAATCCTTACGCTTGTCCATTTTTCCTGCTTCTAACACATCAACTTTGAGGACAAAATGTTCACTTGCTGCCTAATATATCCCACCCACTAACAGGTGCCATGATGAGGAGATCATCAGTCTTATTCCCTTCACCTGTCAGTGTTCATAATGTTATGCCTGATCGGTGTAAAACCATTAAATTAATATAGAGTTGCTCTAACAACTTCCACTCTTCTAGGAAGGCTTTCTACAAAGTTTGTTCGTGGGAATTTGTGCTCATTCTATGAAAAGAGAATCGTCCAGGTCAAGCAGTGATGTTGCACCGAATCGACATTTCAGTCGATCCCCAACATGTTCAGTGTCATTGAGATCAGTGCTCAGGTGCATACCACTGGAGATCCTTAACACCAAGCTCTAAAACGCCAAAGTATGTCTTTATCCGTCTTCCAGTAAACATTACTGTGCATTCATGTAGTGTGCATTTCCATTATAAGGCACCATGCATATATTCACACCTAGAGACAATTTAGCATATGGCTAATCCACCAATCCAACTAGTAATTTTGGGAGGTGGGAGGAAAGTCATTGAACGTGGAGGTGACCCATAGGGACATGAGGAAAACATGCACCTTTCCTGAAAACTTAGTTCCTGGTGCCTTAGTTCCTGGATGGATTTATTTTCTTGTAGCATAACCGTAGTCCTCAGTGGATAATAGTTAATAATAGTTTCAGACACATCTCAGATCAGTCTGCTTTACAAATTTAGCTAGTGTTCAATAGATTACAGTTTTGGTTTTTCTTTTAAAACTTTGCTAGTCATTTAAAAATATCACTGTTAAAGTAAGAACTTTAATGAACCAAATAATAAGAGACATCAAATCAATACTACAACAGGATGTGCTGTTAGGGGAGCATATTAAATGATTGGATGGAGAACTGTTAATTATATTGTCTTATGTGTAAAAATAATAAAAAATTGGGCCTGAGGCAAAGTTGATTAGTTCTCTGTAACAAAACATCCCAAAATGTTTAATAATGTTTTATTTATCGCAACTAGAAGCAGTGGGGGGCACGGTGGCTTAGTGGTTAGCACGTTTGCCTCACACCTCCAGGGTTGGGGGTTCGATTCCTGCCTCTGCCGTGTGTGTGTGTGTGTGTGTGTGTGTGGAGTTTGCATGTTCTCCCTGTGCCTCGGGGGTTTCCTCCGGGTACTCCGGTTTCTTCCCCCGGTCCAAAGACATGCATTGTAGGTTGATTGGTATCTCTAAATTGTCCGTAGTGTGTGATTGCGTGAGTGAATGAGAGTGTGTGTGTGCCCTGTGATGGGTTGGCACTCCGTCCAGGGTGTATCCTGCCTTGTGCCCAATGACGCCTGAGATAGGCACAGGCTCCCCGTGACCCGAGTATAGATCAGATAAGCGGTAGACAATGAATGAATGAATGAACTAGAAGCAGTCAGTAAGGCAAAAATTGCATGTCATGTTACTGCAGAGCTGAAAATTCTTTTCTTTTCCCGTGTTGAAAAACAAAAACATCATAGTTTACAGCTTTACAGTACTTTATCAAGCACTGAGACTGGAGGCTCCTTCTGTTAAACAAGTCTTTTCCCAGAAAATACATCTTCAAATCGGTTTATTTTGGGAGTTGCCCTTACTGTAGTTGTTACTATAGAAACGGTAACATTTTTGAACCAATATCCGATACTGTCAAGTATCCTTCTGACCAGTCGGATTTGAAAATTTCTGTCAGCGTTGCGGTGTAAATTTCAAGAAATTAGCCTTAAAAAACTGCAGATAAATAGTGCCTAATAAATATTAAGATGTTTGTATAATGCTCAATTTGTGACATGCTATTGGGCAGCATTGAAGGATTTTAACATCAGCTCTAAATATCTGGAAGTCTGGTGATTCCAAACCAGGTGTAAACTTCTTCTTTCTAACATATAATTAACATTTCCTTGGACCTGCTCAAGCCCGCCTGTTATGTTTTTAGCTACAAACAAACCTCCAATAGTCTCTGAGACAAGATATATAAATCCCCGAGTCAGCATGTTGCGTAGGAATGCACTGTGACCTGCTTGGTATAGTGTAAATAAGTGGCACGCCCAGTGCCCTGATTAATGAGCTATTTGAAAGCCGAGGCAGTATTAATGCCATTCAAAACAGTAAATGAATCGGTGTGTATTGATATTCGTTCGTTTTTATGAGTGAAGTCTATGATGGAGAAAGGTGGCAGATGTAATATGTCTGTTTGTATACGTTTGGTATGTCTCTTTGAGGTGTTTGTGTGTAAATAGGATGTGTGCATTGTAAAGCCAGATTATCTAGTCTGTAGAGGAGAAAGCAAGCAGTCGCTTTGCACAGGACGAGCTGCGTGGAAAAAGCTCGAGAGCGATGAAGCTGATATGAAGGCTTTCCCTGGATTTTCTATCAGAAGAAAGAGTTAGTGTTAACTCCGGCCCTTATCTACTGCTCCATCAGTCAGAACTTTTTGTTCAAGTTGTCTCATCTGAATCCTTAAAACTTGGGCTTGTGTTGTTTAGCTTGGACCTGTATTGCACAAACTACACCACTATATGTAGAGTTGAGAGTTTTTTTTATCACAATATCAGCATTTTATTGCATTTTTATTACTATTCCATATCCCCCTTTCTATTCACACACACTATACAGCACATAGTATAAAGAATTGACACTGTTCCACAATTCCCATAATTCCTCCCTGTCAGTTTAATGTAGGCGTTCTTCCCACGCAGCTTTGAACACACTTAGCGTTCGTACTTGAGCAATCCGATCACGTTTAATTCTGAGCAACCTACCAGGCTTGCATGGGAGTGAACGCTGAAGCTCTAACAAGCCCAGCCTGCTGTGATATCTCTGTAACTCACTAGGATGTATGGCAGCAATGTAGTTGACTGTAAATGTCAGGTTCAGATAATCATGCTCTAGACACTGTATCTAGATCTATATTTGGATTTTAAACCTGAAATGGGTGTGGCTTAAACCTGAGAGGGTGGGACTCCAGTGGCTCAGGTCCTCAGAAATATACTGGAACTTCATTCCATCACTGAGATGCCTGAACAGAGGAGAGTCTTGATGCAGGCCGTCATTGTACCCTGAGCGATAGTGGAACCAGTCAAGCAGTGCTGGAGGATCATGGGGCAGTATGGGGTGTAATAAGTTTTTTATTATGTTTTATCCGACATACCAAACTGCTAAAACAAAACATGGAACTAAACAGTATTCAGTATTAAAGCAGTATAAGATGTAAAGACAATAGAGAGAGATGTACAGAAAGATTCTGTTTAATGATCTTCTTTTACCCGTGAACATAACGATCAGCACAGGGCACGTACCACCCATTATTAAATATGTAAGAAATTAATAGTGCGTTACGAATTATGGGGAACATTCTAACGAATATTTTAATTAGAATCTGCAAATAAATTAAGAAAGCCCTAAAGAGGGATGAAATGAGTCACTGAATCTCAATGAATCTCAATATAACCATCTCTCTGTCTAGCTTGTATAATATTTTCTCTTGTATAACATGCCAAGATTCTTTGACTTTACCAAAACACTGGGCTTGTTGGAACTTGACCGCTGCAGATGTGTGCACTGACAGCTGAACATTTCAGTTCTTTGCTTAGAGGAGAACTTTTATTTTGGAAAAAAAAAAGAGAAAGGTAGGTGTGTGTTACATTTTGGTGAGCCACTTTCTCTTGTGTTTGACTTTAGTAAGCCAGCTATGATGCTAATGTTGCTAACAATAAAACCAAGTCTTTGTGTACGTCTCAGTCAGCTTCCTAGGTCCTTAGGTGGTGAATCAGTATATCATGTACACATGTTGGGGCACTGGTAAGGACCCTGGATCTCTAGATTTATTTATTTATTTATTAGTCATATAAATTTATTAGATTAATAATGTGTTTCTCTGAGTAGGACTATAGGCTAGCTAGTGGGTTCTTTTAAAGCATTAAAGTCATTACACTCAAATGAACCATTTATAGAACGTCAAATAAAGTTAAAAAAAAAAACGTGGACGTACGTAATCATTTGAGAGCTACAACAAGCCACTTAGTTGGCTGAGAAAATATTTAGATGCTCCCTGATTTTGCGGTGCATTGTGGGATTTTTTAGGGACGAAGGTTCCAGTTAACTAGATGGATTTTGTGTTGAGAGACAGACAGACAGGGACGGCTCTATAAAATAGCCGACTCCATGATCACTGCCCTGACTACTGAATTAAGGAGCTGATTGAGACACACTCCATGTCCTTTAAAATGTAGAAAGATTTTTGACTGTGCCGCTGTTCTGAAATAGAGTCATTCCTGTCGCATGATTTCAGAGTTTTGTAAGTGATAGGGGACCGCAGTGTTATTGCAATAAGCACTTCACCTTTTGGAACAATTTGATATGCAATCTCTTTGATTGGACATGAAGGAATGAAGAAAGTGAGCTATGGTTTTGCTGGTAACACGTAAGACCAACATTAGTGTCCAATTATAGGATTTATATTCCTTTTATTACGATGCCTAAATGCAAGTGCTTGTCATTCATGACACATAGTGCTCCTTCCAAGCTCCGGTTAATTTACATAAATTTCACTTGCTGGAGTTTTAATTTCCTCTCCAGTGCCATTTGAAGAAATGGTCTGGACCGGCAACTTATCAAAAATAGTTTCAAATGGAATATTAAAAAAAAAACCAGCAGCAGAAGAAGAAGCCTTTCTTTTCCCACATATACATCACAGTGAAATTATTTTCTTTGCATGTTCCAGCTTTTTATGAAGCTGGGCTCAGAGCACAGTGTCAGCCATTATACTCTTGCTGGAGCAGAGAGGGTTAAAGGCCTTGCTTAAGGGCCCAACAGTGGCAGTTTGGCAGCTGTTTGACTTGAACCTCCAATCTTCTGATCAGCAACCCAGAGCCTTAAACATTACGCCACCACTGCATTTGCATGTAGGAACAGGTCAAGGAATAGACTGGTGTTCCATTTCTGCCTTCTTCCTAGTGTTCGGATCCATCTGAGCAGGATAAAGCGCTTAATAAAGGTGAATGATTGACTGCAAGCAAGATTCATTCATCTGTAGTAGCCTGTTTAGCCTGGTCAGGGGTCTGGAGCCCATCCTGGGAGCAGTGGATGTGAGGTGTGAATGCATCGTGGATAAGATGTCACCCTGGAACTGGGAAATAAGTATAGTGCCTGCTGTACCACCATGCCACTGTTTAATGTGAAAAAGTTGATGGACTGGAAGCAAAATAAAAAAAGGATTGTAATGGATAGACAAATGGGTCAGAGCATCTTCAAAATGGTAGGTCTTGTGAGGTGTAGTGGTTAGTACCTGGGGAAGAAATGGCACTAGGATGCACTGTGGGAAGAATGCAAGCCGGTGAGGCAGTGATGGGAAACCGTGGGTCCTGGTACTCATGTGCATGTTACTTTGACATGTACCACCTACTTAAACATTACTGCAGACCAAGTACATCCATTCATGGCAACAATATCCCCTAATAGCTGTGGCTTCTTTCAGTGGGATAATGCATCCTGACACTGCAAAAATGACTCAGTAATGGCTTGAGGAACATAACACACAGTTAACTAGGTCTCCAAATCCCCCAGATCTCAGTCAGATCCAGTAAGGGGACCCTACACAGTAGGTGTAGGTGCAGGTGGCTTAAATTGATTAAATTTGTGTTTGATTAAACCTGTGTAGTGTTTGATTAAGCATTTGATTGATTACTGCCTGCTGTAGGTCTGCTCAGAAAAACTGAGAACTGGAGCTGGAGGAGGTGTATGTAAATATTCCAGCATGAGCAATAATCTCACTCTGATCTCAGATCTGCTTTTATTTAGTCACACTTCAAATTTTTAGTTATTTTTAGTTTGTCTGAGGGGAGATTTTATTACTGATTACTGAATCCTGCAGTGCCTTAAGCTTAAAGTATCCTACATAAGAAAAATATTAGAGATTTAAATACATTAAAAATATGAAAATGAAGCAAAATGTGCATGCCAAATATCACAAAATTACATTCTGCTGTACTGGACCTGTATCTGCATGATCTTATTTATTGTACTGCTGTGACATGATTGGCCCAGCGGTTAAGACTCTGGGTTACCTTTGCTGTATCATAACTGACCCTGTGCTCTGACTCAACTTTCTAACAGTCTGGGATATGAGAAGAAAATAATTTCACTCTGCTGTAATTTAAATGCAAACAAAGGCTTCTTCTTCTAACCACATGATTGATCATGGTCATCATTAGGGAAGTGGTGGCTCAAGTTAAGGTTATGGGTCTCTGATAAGAAGGTTTGGGGTTTCAAGCCCCAGCTTAGCTAAGCTACTGCTGTTGGGCCCCTGAGAAAGGCGCCAGCACTGCCAAGATGCCACTGTTGTGTCCCTATGCAAGGCCTCTAACCCCCTCTGCTCCATGGGTGCTGCATCATGGCTGACCCTGTGCTCTGACCCCAACATTCAGAAGCTGGGATATGTGAAGAAAGAATTTCACTGTTCTGTAATGTATATGTGACAAGAATAAAGTTCTATTATCTATTAAAGTGGCCAGTGAGTGTAAAAGCACTTCCTCATTTTTTGGCTGTTGGTTCCTGTAACAGAAATGTGACATATCCAGCTTGAATTCAAGATAAAAATGAATCTTTCTCCAGGATATTTTTGTTGTCGGGTTTTATTTGCATTCATTTGTCTGCCAGCGTTATCCATAGTGAGGTATGAGAATATAATTTGCCTTAAAGGGCCTAACAGCTGTGTTCTATCCACCGTCACTTTGCTAGCTCACTATCTTTAGCACTGAACCCTTCCTAGTCAGTAAACACAAAGTTTATTCAGCTCACTGAAATATAAACACTGCCTTGCTTATTCCTGATGATATCCACAGCCTGGGAACAGACTGAATCATGTTTTAAATGAACATGAAACTTTCTGTGCAGCATCTGTCCCATATTTGCATGGTGGAAAGATCAGATGTGTAAGCATGATCTCCACAAGTGCAACAAAATCAGCCTTGTTTTTTATTTATTTATTTATTTATTTATTTATTTATTTATTTATTTATTTATTTAAAACCTTTAGAGAAAGTTCTATATGAATGAATATTCCAGAAAAGATGAGATGAGATGGTGAGAGAGAAATTTCCCCTTTTCCTCTTCACTCCCATTTGAGGAGAGTAAAAAGAAACCACTGCTCTGTCATTTGGGTTTGCTTTCTTTCGCAGATGTTAAATCCATAAATCAGTAGATATAAGATTCCCAGATGAATGTTATCAGTAATTTAATTGTATTGCCGTTCAATCATTTTTAACATCATCATAGTCTTAGATCTTAGAGACGGTTGCCTAGGAGCTCTCGGATACGACGATTAGATTTCTGATTAGATCTGCTACGAAACTGTACAAATTTCACTTCATAAGACAACAAGTCGATATCTCACGATACCACTGCATCTACTACGTTCAGAATGTGACCAAGGAATAAGCTTTTCATAAGCATTTTGTGAGTAATTGTGATGTAAATAATATTTTATTGAAATTATTTAAAATCAATTCTCAAATATTTAATGAATATTAATTAATTTCAAAGTTGAACTGTTTTTTTTGCACATTTTTTTAATTTATGGTTGTTGCTTCAATTCATTTTTTTCAATTGTTGTTTTTGATCGAATTGCTTTCACCAAATTGTCTGATTATTTAACCCTTTTTTTTCCGTCAGTAGATAAATACGTTCCTCTTTCTACACACTACTAGCGATGCATCGGTGTATCAGGTAACAGGTCCAAAGCTGGTCTCATAAGCCTAGAGTTCTGTGCTCAGTGAAAATACACTATATTGCCAAATGTTTTGGGACATCGGCCTTTACATGCACATGAACTTTAACATCCCATTCTTAATCTGTAGGGTTTAATATCCCACCCTTTGCAGCTATAATAGCTTCAACTCTTCTGGGAAGGCTTTCCACCAGGTTTCGGAGTGTGTTTATGGGAATTTTTGACCATTCCTCTAGAAGCTCTCTACCCACTGTTCTTGAGCTAATCTGAAGTTTGGAGATCTGTAGCTATTGACTCTACAGAAAGTTGGTGACTTCTGCACACTGTGTGCCTCAGCCTCAGCCTACCTCTTCGTTGCTGTTGTTTCCAATTGCTTCAGCTTTGTTATAATACCACTAACAGTTGACCGAGGAATATTTATTAGTGAGGAAATCATGACTGGACTTATTACACAGGTGGCAACCTATCACGGTATGACGCTTGAATTCAATCAGCTCCTGAGAGCAACCCAATTTTTCACAAATGTTTGTAGAAGCAGTCTGAATGCCTAGGTGCTTGGTTTTTATACACCTTTGGCCATGGAAGTAATTGGAGCACCTGAATTCAATGATCTGTAGGGGTGTCCCAAAACTAGTATAGTGTATCAAAAGAAAGTTCAGTATTACAACTAATCACTCATATTGTTCTTGATGATCAGACCCCAACTAGGAGTACTAGTCTTCTTCTTCTTCTTTCGGCTTTTCCCTTCAGGGGTCGCCACAGCGAATCATCTCTCTCCACCTATCCCTATCTTCTGCATCCTCAACCCTTGCACCCACTAGCTTCATATCCTCATTTATTACATCCATATACCTCCTCTTTGGCCTTCCTCTTTGCCTCCTGCCTGGCAGCCCCATGTCCAACATTCTCCTACCAATATACTCACTCTCCCTCCTCTGAACATGTCCAAACCATCTTAATCTGGCCTCCCTAACTTTGTCCCCCAAACGTCCAACATGAGCTGTCCCTCTGATGTACTCATTCCTAATCCTGTCCAATCTTGTCACTCCCAAAGAGAACCTCAACATCTTCAGCTCTGCTACCTCTAGCTCTGACTCCTGTCTCTTCCTCAGTGACACTGTCTCTAAACCATACAGCATGGCCGGTCTCACCACTGTCCTGTACACCTTCCCCTTGATTCTCGCTGATATTTTCTGATCACACAGAACTCCCGACACCTTTCTCCACCCATTCCAAGCTGCCTGCACTCGCTTCTTTACCTCTTTCCCACACTCTCCATTACTCTGGACTGTTGACCCCAAGTACTTAAACTCCTGTACCTTCTTCACCTCTTCACCCTGTAACCTTACTGTTCCACTTCCCTCCCTTTCATTCACACACATGTACTCAGTCTTACTACGACTGACCTTCATTCCTCTTCTCTCCAGCGCAAACCTCCACCTCTCCAGGTTTTCCTCCACCTGCTCCCTGCTCTCACTACAGATCACAATGTCATCTGCAAACATCATTGTCCAAGGAGACTCCTGTCTGACCTCCTCTGACAACTGGTCCATCACTATAGCAAACAGGAAGGGGCTCAGAGCCGATCCCTGATGCAGTCCCACCTCCACATTGAACTCCTCTGTCTGACCTACAGCACACCTCACCACAGTCCTGCTCCTCTCATACATGTCCTGCACCACTCTGACATACTTCTCCGCTACTCCTGACTTCCTCATACAGCACCACAGCTCTTCTCTTGGCACCCTGTCATATGCTTTCTCCAAGTCTACAAACACACAGTGCAACTCCTTCTGACCATCCCTATACTTCTCCATCAAAATCCTCAGAGCAAAAATTGCATCCGTTGTGCTCTTTCTGGGCATGAAGCCATACTGCTGCTCACAAATTTCCACTACCTTCCTTAACCTAGCTTCCACTACTCTTTCCCATACCTTCATTGTATGGCTCATCAACTTTATCCCCCTATAGTTACTGCAACTCTGCACGTCACCCTTATTCTTAAAGATCGGCACTAACACACTTCTTCTCCATTCCTCAGGCATCCTCTCACTCTCTAAAACCCTGTTGAACAAATTAGCTAAAAATTCCACAGCTGCCTCTCCCAGACACTTCCAGACCTCCACCGGGATGTCGTCAGGACCAACTGCCTTCCCACTTTTCATCCTCCTCAAAGCCTTCCTGACTTCATCCTTTCTAATCTTATCTACTTTCTGTTCCACAGAGTTCACCCCTTCTACTCTTTTTTCCCTCTCATTTTCCTCATTCATCAGCTCCTCAAAGTATTCCTTCCATCTCCTCTGTACACTCTCCTCACTTGTGAGCACCCTTCCATCTCTATCCTTAATAGCTCTAACTTGCTGCACATCCTTCCCATCTCGATCCCTCTGCCTAGCTAACCTGTACAAGTCCTTCTCTCCTTCTCTAGTGTCTAACCTAGTGTACAACTCTTCATATGCCTTCTGCTTGGCCTTAGACACCTCCCTCTTCACTCTGCGCTGTAACTCCTTGTATTCCTGTCTATTCTCTTCAGTCCTGTCCATGTCCCACTTCTTCTTGGCTAACCTCTTCCTCTGGATACTATCCTGAACTTCCTCATTCCACCACCAAGTCTCCTTATCTTCTTTCCTCCTTCCAGATGACACACCCAGCACCTTTCTCCCTGTCACCCTGATCACTTCTGCTGTAGTTTCCCAGTCATCTGGCAGCACTACCTGACCACCCAGAGCCTGCCTCAACTTCTGTCTAAATTCCTCACAACATTCCTCCTTTTTCAGCTTCCACCACTTGGTCTTCTTCTCTATCTCTATCTTTGACCTCTTCTTCTTACAGACCATCAAAGTCATCCTACACACCACCATCCTATGCTGTCTGGCTACACTCTCTCCCACTACCACTTTACAGTCACTAATCTCTTTCAGATTGCCTCTTCTACATAGGATGTAGTCTACCTGTGTTCTCCTACCTCCACTCTTGTAAGTCACTCTATGCTCCTCCCTCTTCTGAAAATAAGTGTTAACCACACCCATGTCCATCCTCTTAGCAAAGTCCACTACCATCTGTCCTTCAAGGTTCCTTTCCTTAACTCCAAACTTGCCCATCACCTCCTCATCACCTGTGTTCCCCTCGCCAACATGTCCATTAAAATCCGCTCCTATCACCACTCTCTCACCCGTGGGAATACTCTCCATCACCTCATCTAATTCACTCCAGAATCTCTCTTTCTCCTCTAACTCACAACCTACCTGTGGGGCATAACCACTAACAACATTCAACATCACCCCTTCAATCTCTAACTTCAGACTCATCACCCTGTCTGACGCTCTCTTCACCTCCAGAACATTCCTCACAAACTCTTCCTTCAGGACCACACCTACCCCATTTCTCTTACTATCCACACCATAATAAAACAGCTTGAATCCTGCTCCTATACTACGAGCCTTGCTACCCTTCCACCTGGTCTCCTGTACACACAGTATATCCACCTTCCTTCTCTCCATCACATCAGCCAGCTCTCTACCTTTCCCTGTCATAGTACCAACATTCAGAGTTCCTATTCTCAGTCCTACACTCTTACCTTTCCTCTTCTCTCTCTGTCTGTGCACTCTCCTCCCTCCTCTACTTCTTCGACCAACAGTAGCCCAATTTCCACCGGCGCCCTGCAGGTCAACGGCGCCGATGGCGGTCGTTGTTAACCCGGGCCTCGACCGATCCGGTATGAAATTCGTACTGACGATTCGCATGGTTAAATTTGGCAATGTTTTACGCCGGATGCCCTTCCTGACGCAACCCTCTCTATTTATCCGGGCTTGGGACCGGCACAGAAGTCACTGGACTGTGACCCCCATGGCTAGATTCCCAACTAGGAGTACTAGTAGTGGGAGTAAACAGCAGCATGCTTTGCTGGAAGTGAAACAAAGCCCATTGTTCATTTGCAACCCTACTAGCTACAGTAGCTGAGGAACTTTCTTAAAAATAAACTAGATAACAGTATAAAGAATGAGACTACTAATGTACTCCTAGTTGGTCTGGGAATATGGTATCTTTCTATTATTGTATCTTTAAGATAAGGGAAGCTTTTGTTTAGAACTTTTTTAGTCTTTTCTAAAAACCCTTATTCTTTATGAGCAACACAAGATTATGCAAAAGTCTTCCATCGTCCTCTTTTTTTTTTTGGAATAACTTCCACAGCTTCTCTACTTTTACCCAGAGAGCAAATAACTGCTGACATATCAAGCATCAGTGTTTTATATCTGATGCGTGCAGCTACCGAAAGCCAGTGGAGGGAGCACAGCTGTGGTTTGGTGTGTTCTCACACAGCACCCCACTGCTGCTCTCCCTCCACTGGCTTCCGGTGGCTGCACGCATCAGGTTCATAACACTGATACTTGCCTACAAAGCCAAGAATGGACCAGCACCATCTTACCTCAAAGCTCTTTTCACTCCTCACACTGCACAACGCTCTCTCAAATCTACTAGCGCTGCTCGTCTGGTCCCACCATCTCTCAGGGTAAGAGGTAGGGATACATCAAGACTCTGTTCTGGCACCGAGGTGATGGAATAAACTACCCCTAGATGTCCGAACAGCTGAGTCACTGGCCGTCTTCAAACGACGGATGAAGACCTACCTCTTCCTGAAACACTTAAACTAGCTCCTATTTTCCCTGTTTGTTTTATGTATTAAAAAAATATATGTGCTATATTTCTTCCCAGTCTGTGACCTATTGAACCAGTGTTAATGTATTCATTGATAGAGACTTCAAAGCACTTTTGTACGTCACTCTTATCCAAAATGCCAAATATGACTGTAAATGTATCCTCCATGACGTCATCCAGTTAATCCTGATCAGTTCGTATCTCGGGCACAAGCAGAACTGAAACTTTTGACCAGAACGCAAAATCGATTTGTTTAACGTCTGTGGTATTTAGCAGAACTTAAAACACGTCTCCGTCCCTGAACACACTCCTTCCCTCTGAGTACTCCCTGAGGAACGCTAGAAACGTCAGCCCGTGTCTCTCTGTTAATGCTTCACTCTCTCATCCTTTAATTATCAGCTTTACACTCACCTCTCGGTCATTCGTAATGGCTGTCTGGTTCTCAGTCTCGCTCTCACAAGCCTGTCAACTTTTCTTGTATTATTCTCTTATTATAAGTTTTTAGTGAAAGGAATGAATCAGCAGAATGAATCAGATGTAGCGTTCTTAATTATTGAGATTTGCTAAAGTTAGCTGTCTGGCTTTTGGAAAATATAGATTTTTTTTCCTGACTTTGCATAATGTGGTGGTTTAAACATTTGTTAACTTTATAGATTCTTTATATTTTGTATATAAAACTTTATATATTCACTGTAAGAGTTGAAATGATCGGTGAAAATGTAGTTACAATAAAATCCGGTATTTCTGCATTGGCTGGTAAATTATTATGTAATTTTTATGTAATTATGTAAAGTTATTGATATTTATTTATTTATTGGCTACATTAATGCAGGTTTTGTCTGATCTGGGATATGTGGTAGCTTAGTGGTTAAGGCATTGTACTACTGCTCAGAAGGTTGTGAGTTTGTATCCCAGGTCCACTAAACTGCCACGGCTTGGCCCCTGAGCAAGGCCCTTAATCCTCAATTGTAAAATCCTCAGTTGTATAAAAACATGAGAGAAATTGTAAGTCTCTCTGGATAAGGATGTCTGCCAAATGGCAGAAATGTAAAAGTAAATCTAGTCAGGGTGCATTTTGAAGTATTTTAAGCATCAAATCAAAACAAAGATTTCACAGTTTCCTGTCCATCAGGAAGCCGTTACTCGTGTAATCATTATCAACCAGCTGTAAACCCCGTGACCTCAGACACAAGACGTGTTTGAACTGTTTTGCCGGTTATTGGGTGTTTCATAACAGAGCTGTCGAAACAGAGATGACGGCAATATGCCAATTTTTATAGTCAAACCAGATTTTCAGCTTGTGCAAGTGCCTCAGGTGGGGCTGATACGTAGAGAAACTACCTAAGGCTTCACTCCGTCCTGATGCTACAGGGAGTCTGGCTGATTGTAGAACAGCCCTGTTGTGTGTGCTACTATCTTTGTTCGCTAGCTTTATACAATAATTACTATTAATAGTATAATAATAATGACTATTATTGTATAAAGGTATTAATTTGAATAATTTATTAAATTACTATTTCAAAGCTAATAATTTTAACATTTAAACATGCATTAGACAGGATTTGTCAGTCTCTGAATGCTATGCAAGTGGAAGGGATTTCAATGATATTTTATTCCTGCCCCTGTACACAAAACTCCAGTAATTAGCATAATAACTAGAGTTAGCATTTCCATTTATAAGCTTTGTAAGGTTTGCTATAAGCATCGTTAGCATTGTATGCTGCAAGAGGGGCTGATCATCTGCCTGAAAATTGAGGTATTACTTTATAAACACACAAAATGCCTTCACTTTCCTATTTTCCCTATATTTAAAGCTCCACAAGTTATATCCTTATTACATCTGAATATGGATCCCATATTAATTTATAAGAAAAGCCATTAATTCAAAGTCAACAATTCAAAGCTTGATACTGGTGTACTGCCTGATACTGTCCCAGACATTCTTCCTATCTGATCTAGTGAACTAGCATGAGTTTAGAAAAAGACTAAACATTATTCCTGATGATTTTAGCCATATTTCTCTTATTCTGCACAAAGAGGACAGAGTGAAGGGGCTTTTGGGATTCTCTATAAAATGAATGACAAATAAACACAAACAAGCATTGTGGACCAGGTCTTTAAAGGATATTCACAGCCACATAATACGCTTGTGCTGAGGCCACAATAATACACTTGTGCTTTGTGCATCCATTCCCAGGGGCCATTTGTCGCCTAATCCATCCCTGACTGTTACCACCCCATTGTTAATTATTTTCCTATAACAGCATGTCTGAAAGTCTTTTAGTACACCAACCCCACATGGTGATGTGGAGGCATTATGTATTTCAGGTTGGAAAGCGTAACTGGTTGTCTGTCTGAGATTCTGGTTAGAACGATATCTCAAGAACATATGCTGCATTTGAATGCTTGCATTTCAAGTTACTCTTATACTAACTTCTAACAATGAACAAAACATCCCACTTTTATCAGTTTACTGTTACATTTGATGTTGCTGAATGTCTGTGAAACAAGTTAGTTCCTGGTATCACATGTGTGATAACTTTAATAGGCTCTGGAGCCATTGTGACCAGGATGAAGTGATAATGAAGTTGAAAGAATGAATTATTGATCTAACACAGTATCAATAATGCACTAATCATCAATAAATAAAGTATGATGCAGTATATAATTTTACTAAATAAGACTTGGATGGATATATCCTTAAAATGGGCACATTTATCTGTGTATTTTTTTAACAGTAAATTAGTAGAAATGTCTAGAAATTGCTTTAGTAATCTATATTGCCAGATGTTTTGGGACACCCCTCCAAATCATTGAATTCAGGTGTTGTTTTTCAGGGGTTGGGCTTGGCCCCTTTGTTCCAGTGAAGGAAACTCTTAATGCTTCAGCATACCAAGACATTTTGGACAATTTCATGTATTTTGTGGGAACAGTTTGGGGATGACCCCTTCCTGTTCCAACATGGCCCATAAAGACATGGGTGAGTGAGTTTGGTGTGGAGGAACTTGACTGGCCTGCACAGAGTCTTGACGTCAACCCGATAGAACACCTTTGGGATGAATTAGAGTTTAGACTGCGAGCCATTCCAAAACTGGGACGTTTGCCTTTACATGCACATGAATGTAATACGGAGTTGGCCCGCCCTTTGCAGCTCTAACAGCTTCAACACTTCTGGGAAGGCTTTCCACAAGGTTTAGGAGTGTGTTTATGGGAATTTTTGACCATTCCTCTAGAAGCCCATTTGTGAGGTCAGACACTGATATTGGACGTCAAGGCCTGGCTCGCAGTCTCCGCTCTAATTCATCCGAAAAGGGTTTTGTCGGGTTGAGATCGGGACTCTGTGAAATTCCTCGACACCAAACTCACTCATCCATGTCAATATGTACCTTGTTTTGTGCACTGGTATGCAGTCATGTTGGAACAGGAAGGGGCCATCCCCAAACTGTTCCCACAATGTTGGGAGCATAATAATTGTCCTAAATGTCTTGGTATGCTGAAGCATTAAGAGTTCCTTTCACTGGAACTAAGGGGCCGAGCACAACCCCTGAAAAACAACACCTGAATTCTGATTTGAAGGTGTGTCCCAAAACTTTTGGCAATATAGTCTAGGAAATACAAGATATAGGCCTATTTGATGAAATTCAAGATTTTTTCACATGCGTTCACCCCATTCGTTCGTAGTGTGTTCACCCCATTGGGAACTCAACCAGCATTGTAATACCTTTTTATTTTCACAACCCACTTTGTTAGGATTTCAAACTGAAAGCACAGCATTTCTCCGGTCACACAAGCCCTTCAGTGATGCCCTTTATCTGCATCTGACAGTTCAAAGCCCTTCCAGGAGAGATTGCATTAAATTAGTGTGATGAATCTTGGCAGACGTAGCATAGGCGTCATCTCGGTTCAGTGCAATTTTGTAATGGTGTGTGTGTGCGGACACAATTACTGTCCACTTTATTAGGAATACCTGTAAACCTGCACATTCATGCACTTTTGTAATCAACCAATAAGGTGGCAAGCAGCACGATGTGTAAATGCGTAAAATCATGCGGATACAGGCCATGAGCTTCAGATAATGTTCACATCAAACTTAAGAATGAAATAAAAACGTGAAGCCTGTGCTTTTAACTGTAGCACGCTGGTGCCAGATGGGCTAGTTTGAATATTTTGCAAACTGCTGATCTCATTGGAATTTCACACACTAGTCTCTTGAGTTTACAAAGAACTCTGCAAAAAAAACCCAGCATGCTGCGGTGTTTCAGTCTGCAGAGAGTCTGCAGACTGGAACACCTTGCTAATGAGCGAGATCAGAGGAGAATAAACAGAATGGTTTGAGCTGGAGGACTGGATGTCTATAGTGTAACTCAAATAAACACTCTTTACAGCTGCCATGAGCAGAAAAGCATCTCAGACTCAACACCACATCAAACCTGGATATGCTTTAACAGCAGAAGACCACCTCAGGTTCCACTCATTTATCCAAAGCAACTTAGATTTTTATCACTGAGCATTTGAGGGTTAAGGGCTTTGCTCAGGGGCCCAGCAGTGGCAGCTTGCTGGACCTAGGATTCGAACTCATAACCTTCCAATCAGTAGTCCAACACCTTAACCACTAAGCTACCACATCCCTGCTCTAGATCTTATTATTCTACTGCTGTAGCCCATCCACTTTCAGGGTCAATGGTTTGTGTATGCTGAGATGCTTTTCTACTCACCACAGTTGTAAAGACTGGTTATTTGAGTTGCTATAGATGCATGTCAGTTGAAACCAGTCTAGCCTTTTTGCTCTGGACTCCCAGAAGCAGCTCGTCTGGTACCACCATCCATGCCAAGATGAATGTCACAGAGATCACACTTCATCCTGGAAGCGCTTGACCTGTATCTGTATCTGTTGGCTGATTAGATAACTCTGTGTGTGTTTACACATATACATATATATAAAAGTTATATAACATTACAAAAACGTAAACTTTTGCTTTTGCACTCTCTGAGCTTGTGAAAGATGATCTGCCGCTGCTGTGTCGCAGTAGTTTTCCACATGACTAGCCCAGTCAATGATTTCTGTGCTCCAGCCTGAGCATGACACTGTAGCTACAGTAATGGAGAAAAACAGTGAACTGCTCTCTCGCTCTCTCTCTCTCTCTCTCTCTCTCTCTCTCTCTCTCTCTCACTCTCTCACTCACTCACTCACTCACTCACTCTCTCACACACATCATGTGAGTGTCACTGCTATGGTGAGGAACAAAACTGGAATAATATCTTCCTATCAGGTAGAGGAAAGCAGATGTTTTACACAGAGCACTGATTGGCCACGACCAGTGTCTTCCCTCTATAGCCAAACATTTTGTCCGGACCATCACAAATATGCCATATATATATATATATATAACATCCTGTTCCCCTCTTTGCTATTATAATAACCTTCACTCTTTGTAAAGGCTTTCCACTAGATTTTGGAGTGTGGGTATATGTGATCATTCAGCTACAGGAGCACTAGTTAGATCAGACACTGATATATTAGTCTGGAGGTCTGGAGTGTAGTCGGTGTTCCAGTTCATACCAAATGTGTTCAATTGGGCTGAGGTCAGGGCTCTGTGCAGGACACTTGCACTCCAACCTTAACATACAATGACCTTCACTGACCTTGCTTTGTGCACAAGGACATTATCATGCTGGAACACGTTTGTGCAAGGCTTCTTAGTTGCACTGAAGGGCTACAGCATACAGATATCCTATACAATTGTGTGCTTCCAAATTTGGCAACAGTTTAGGGAATGAATGTATGTGCATAGGTGTGATGGTCAGGTGTCCACAAACCCTAGGCCATATAATGTATCTACAGAGTGACCTATATGATGGTTTACTGATTAAATAGCCGCTGGTTATAACTACAGAGTACAACTTGTGGTGTGGTAGTGTTTATTTTTTAATTTGGTGGTATTTTTTTGGTGGGTTTTGTAAAAAACCTTGGTTGGCAGTGAGTCGTGGTTTTGCTTCCTGCTGGTCTTGGCCAGCTGAAACCCAGGTTATGAAAGTACACCACTGAAATGTCAGGTGTGAGAGCATTCTGTTACTCAGAACAAAACACAAACCTTTTTTTTGTCTATAAACTGTTTTTACTGAGTGCAATTGCTAAGACAACATGTTATGGGGAGTGGAAGGAAGGAAGGACGGAAGGAAGGAAGGTTGAAAGGATGGAAGGACTGATGAAAGGAAGGATAAAAGGATGGAAGGAAGGAAGGGTGGAAGGAAGGAAAGAAGGACAGATGAAAAGGAAGGAAAGAAGGATACAAGGATGAAAGGAAGGAAGTGTGGAAGGATGAAAGGAAGGAAGTGTGGAAGGATAAATGGAAGGATGTAGGAAAGGAAGGAAAAGATGGAAGGAAGGATGAAAGGATGGATACAATGATGGAAGGAAAAAAGGGTGGAAGAATGAATGGAAGGAAGGATGAAAGGAGGGATGGAAGGATGTAGGAAAGGAAGGAAAAGATGGAAGGAAGGATGAAAGGATGGATACAATGATGGAAGGAAAAAAGGGTGGAAGGATGAATGGAAGGAAGGATGAAAGGAAGGAAGGAAGGAAGGAAGGATGGAAGGAGAAAAGGAAGCAAAGGTGGAAGGATGGATACAAAGATGAAAGGAAGGAAAGATGGAAGGATGAAAGGAAGGAAGGAAGGATGTGAGGAAGGATGAAAGGAAGGAAGGAATCAATGATGAAAGAAACATAGGAATTGTTTAAGGAAGAAAAATAATCACTGTTGGAAAAGGAATGAAGAAAAGGAAAAATTAATCAAGTGAATGAAGGAAGAAACCAAAGATAGGAGGATGGAATGATAAAAGGAAGGAAGGAAGGATGAAAAGGAAGGAAGCAAAGGTGGAAGGATGAAAGGAAGCAAGGGTGGAAGGATGAAAGGAAGGAAAAGATGGAAGGATGAAAGGAAGGAAGGATGGTAGGAAGGAATCAATGATGAAAGGACCATAGGTATCGTTTAAGGGAGAAAAATAATCACTGTTGGAAAAGGAATGAAGAAAAGGAAAAATTAATCAAGTGAATGAAGGAAGAAACCAAAGATTGGAGGAAGGAACGAGAAAATGGAGGAAGGAACGAACGAGTCAGTGGAGGGAGGAAATAACGAGGCAGTGGAGGGAGGAAGGAGCGAGACAATGGAGGGAAGAAAGTAATGACTCAGTGAAGAGAAGAATTTAATCAATGGAGGGAGGAAAGAATGAATCAATGAATGGAAGCTGGAATGATCGAAGCACAGAACAAACACATGAATGAACAAACAAAAAACAAGGATAAAAGGAATCAATAATGGAATCGATTGAGGAATCAGTGAATCAGAACCAACAAGCAGCATCACACAAGCCAATAACGTGACCATAATATCTATCTAATATCTAATATCATAACCTGATTCCATTTTACAACATTTAAAATGTTGCTACAAATCTATTTTATATGATATATTTTTAGTTTAAAATGGACTTGATTTTTCTTTTCTTCTCAACTGTGTGAGATGTCCTTTAATGTGTAACAGGGGGGTATACAACATTTAGCACCCTCTGCTGACTGTGAATCAAACTGCACTTCCAAAAATCTTTGACAAACTGTTCCTTTTTCCACTTCCTGTCTCCGGTGCAGTCAAGCAACACTGTTCAGGCAGCGTGTTCAGAGAAATATCTACTGCACAGTAACATCTTTAAAATGAAAGAGGACTACAAACATTGTAAACTGCACATCTTAAGGGTTTTTTTTCTGTCATGAAAAACATGACGACTTCGAGTAAGTGTCACGTACAGTGGCTCAAAAACTGATCTGACGAAACAAACACACACACACATTCTGTGCAAGTTTTTTACCAATCTGTTTATTCACTCTTGGTCAGTTTCCTCGGATTGCTTTAAAGCCTGTTGAACAGGATTGTATACGCTTGGCTTAATTTCAGTAGTGGCAAGCTGACAGCCGCTCCCTCTGTGCTGCTGATCTACTGCCACTTCCAGTTTTTAGACAGTTACAGTGTGGTGATAGTCACCTCTTAATGCTGTTTTTTCTTCCCTCCTCTTTCACTAAAGGCTAGGCCTCCAGGCTGTGTTGTTCTTTTAGCATGTTCTTTTCACGATGGTGATACTATGGATTACGTCTTTTTAACACAGAAAGGCTATAAAGCTCTTCTGTAAGTCGCTGTAAATAAGGGCGTCTCCCAAATGCTGTAAATGTAAACGCATTCCGACGGACGTGTGTATTTTTCCTATTGATACGAGGTGCACCTCGAGATTAGATCGATGAAGCTGACGTAGCAGCCGACAGTTCTTCTACACTATTTATAGATGTTCTGATATGATGGATTATGTTGTGGTTCATGCTCACTGAAACTGAAACTGTTCAGTCAGAGATTGGATTGGAAAAATGTCACCTGGTCTGACGAATCTTGCGACGTGTCATGACATGAAGATGTGAGGTGTGAATTCGACATGCATTTCATGTTTGCTATTTAATCATTCAATCATAGCACCATCAAACACTCTTTCTTTATTAATAATACCTGGGTTGTCGATTGGAAGGTCAGGATTCAAGCCCCAGCACTGCCAAGCAGCCACTGTTGGGAAATTGAGCAAGGCCCTTAACCCTCTCTTCTCCAGGGGCGCTGCATCATAGCTGCCCCTGTGCTCTGACCCCAACTTCCTCAACTGGGATATGCGAAGAAAAGAATTTCATTCTGTAATTTATATGCGACGATAATAATAAAGGCTTCTTTAGTGTATCATCTCATATATTGAAATATACACTGACCAGGCATAACATTATGACCATCCGCCTAATATTGTGTTGGTCCCCTTTTGCTGCCAAAACAGCCCTGGCCCGTCATGCACTGTGTATTCTGACACCTTTCTATCAGAACTTCTTCAGCAATTTGAGCAACAGTAGCTCGTCTGTTGGATCGGATCACACGGGCCAGCCTTCACTCCCCACGTGCATCAATGAGCCTTGGCCGCCCATGACCCTGTCGCCGGTTCACCACTGTTCCTTCCTTGGACCACTTTTGATAGATACTGAGCACTGCAGACACTGCAGTTTTGGAGATGCTCTGATCCAGTCATCTAGCCATCACAATTTGGCCCTTGTCAAACTCGCTTGCCCATTTTTCCTGCTTCTAACACATCAACTTTGAGAACAAAATGTTCACTTGCTGCCTAATATATCCCACCCACTAACAGGTGCCATGATGAGGAGATAAGTTATTCACTTCACCTCTCAGTGTTCATAATGTTATGCCTGATCAGTGTATATTAAAATGCTCAGTTCCTTTGTTTCTAAAGGCACCCTTGAGTTACAGAACCCTCATTACAGTCTGCTTAACAGACTTTTGCTCAGCACTATATATTTGGAGAAGTTGCTTCCTTTACTCTTAACTGGTAACATAATCAGTATAATGAATTAATGATTCATGTGTGTGATATTCAGAACATTTGGTTTCTGATGAGATTTCTTTTGTATGTGGCATCAAGTCAAGTATAAAATGTGTGTTTTTAGGTCAACCATAGTGGAAAACTCAGCAACTCAATATTTACCATTCGGAAATGATAATATAACAGCTCTATTCTAATGAGCGTACTTGATTGACAAGAATGTTGGACTCGGTTGTCGGTGACACATTGTTTGGTCTTCAAGACCAAATTTAGCAAGTTTGCTTTTATTTACTAGGTTGCACAAACCTGATACATTTAAGAAAAAACTTTAAAAAAGAAATTATTTGAGCATTTTATCAAACCTAAGGAAGTTTTCCAAATACTTACTTTGCATTAAAAAGGGCATTCTGCTAAACTACATGCAGATTTTGGAAAGTCACCAGTTAGTCATGATGTCAATCAGATGGCAATCATCTCTCTCTCTCTCTCTCTCTCTCTCTCTCTCTCTCTCTCTCTCCTTCTGTCATAGGGTCAAAATGGCAATGAAAATGTTGTCTTCCTTACAAATGCACAGAAGCCAGCATCGAAGCAGAAGAAGACAGGGCTGGTGGTGGGAGGTGTGCTACTGCTGCTGGTCCTGGCGGCTGTGGCTGGATTTCTCATATGGTGGTTTGCTGGTATGAACCAAATCTTCACTAAGACTGACAGCCACATAGGCAACACCTCCTTCACTAAAACTGACAGGCACATAAGCCACACCTCCTTCACTAACACTGAAAAGAATTTAGGCCACACCATATTTACTAAGACTGACAGGCACATAGGCCACACCTCCTTTACTACGACTCACAGGCACATAAGTCATACCTTCTTTACTGAAACTGACAGGCATATAGGCCACATCTCCTTCACTAAGACTGACAGTGACATAGGCCACACCTCCTTCACTTAGACTGACAGGCACATAGGCCACACCTCCTTCACTTAGACTGACAGGCACATAGGCCACACCCCATTTACTAAGACTGACAGTAACATAGGCCACACCTCCTTCGCTTAGACTGACAGGCACATAGGCCACACCCCATTTACTAAGACTGACAGGAACATAGGCCACACCTCCTTCACTAAGACTCACAGGAACATAGGCCACACCTCCTTCACTAAGACTCGCAGGAACATAGGCCACACCTCATTTACTAAGACTGACAGGCACATAGGTCACACCTCCTTCACTAAGACTAACCGTGACATAGACCACACCTTCTTCACTAAGACTCACAGGCACATAAGCATCACCTCCTTCACTAAGACTGACAGGCACATAGGCCACACTCCATTTACTAAGACTGACAGGAACATAGGCCACACCTCATTTACTAAGGCTGAAAAGCACATAGGCCACACCTCCTTCACTAAGACTGACAGGCATATAGGCCACACCCCATTTACTAAGGCACAGGAAGTAAAACACTTCAAGAGGTGCTGTTATAGAAACATAATCAACTTCAGCACAGTAGCAGTAAGTCTGTATCATACAGACCCGTCATTCTTTATTATCCTAATAACATGTTTTATTCCTTAAATCTCCATTTAGTAATTTGCATCTTCGGCAGTGCACAATTCCCCCATTTACAGGAAACTGCTTCTTCTCTTCCTCCAGTCAAACCCAAATTGCTCCAGCAGAAAATGGCACTTGACATGGTAAACCAGCAGAAATCGAGAACGGTAGTCTTCAGCGGAGATATGAAGCTGATAGACGCCCCGTACAAGCCTGAATACCAGAACCCCAACAGCATGGAGTTCTGTGAGACAGCCGACGAACTGCAGGACATTGTGAGTTTGTGTAATATCTCTCCTGGTGAAAAACCCTCACGTACATGTAGAAGCAGCTCTCCCACTCAAACTGAGTGGAATGAACCAATATCTTGCATCCAACATTCTATTTAATATCGTCAGTGGTGGGTCTGCAGTTGTGTCTTTTTAATCATTGATGGTTTACCTGGAGCTTCATAAATTGTGCATAAAGTCAGTAAGTCTACTGCTAAATAGTGATCTATGTGATTGGGTTCCCCAGATAAAATAGCAACCAATTCTAACACACCCTGTTTAGGTTGTGGTTTTATTTAAATGTGTTGAACTTACAGTTTAAGATAATATATGATAAGATAGAAATTTATTAATACTGAACAAAATTCTTTTGCCAGAGACTGCTTCAGATTACACAAGAGAAATAAAATAATAAATAAAATATGCTATTTATACAGAATGTAGCAAAAAGGTGCTATAGTGTTAAGAGAATATTACACATGATATGATATTGCAAATGGTGTGATATTGTAGGTTTGTGTGTCAGAATAAAATCAGCATCTATTTAATTCCAGCAGAGGGTGCTACTGATTTTACTTAGGATGTGTAGGATATGTGGCATTCCTCTTTTTTTTATTACATATTTTATTCTGGATCACAAGCCATATGGGTCAAAGACAAAAAGGGTAATGTATTAGTACTTTTCTGTAAAATGAACAGCCTTTGGAAGCAAGAAAAGACACGTCTTTGACCCATATACACACAAACGCTTCTTATTAATTGCACTACTAGTAATAAAATGACTCATTACTAACAAAATAGAAAATATTTATAATACCTATGACAAAAATGTGTGTTTCAATTTCCAAACAAATCACAAGTTGAGTCTGCGCCATGAAAATCTAGCATATATATATGAATGTTTCCCCTCACCGCTTTGTGTCTATAATAAGATCGTAGGTGGAATCGCTAATCTTCTGCTCTTTTGCTTCATTGCCTGAACTTTTCTAAGAGTTTCACTTCTCCAGACAAACACATATAAATACTGGGTAAAAATTATTTTAATGACCAGGCTGTTCTGATTTTCCGAGGCTGATGGTAATAGCTGACTCTGTGTCACTATGCTCTATTTAACACCCGTGTAAAGCCGGTATTATTTTTAGTGCCTGAAATATCAATCATGGTTACAAAGACAAAATGGCTCAAAAAAAGAGAACACAATTTGTTCAAAACCGTTTTGGGAGCATGTAGACAAGAAGCATTATTCTGAATTTATCAGAAGGAAAATAAATACAGCATGTATGTATACTTATTTGTATCTCTAAAGCAAAATGGGTCGTGCATTTGGACATTAATTTGGTGATTGATTAATCTGATGGAACATCAGTTGCAGTGTGATCTCTGTTATAGATTCAGTATCCTATAATGTCACACTTACCAAGTGATACCAAGTTGATTGGAATGAAATTACAGTGCTGTGAAAAAGTATTTGCCTATTCCTGATTATTTATTTATTATTTGCATATTAAATGATTCAGATCATCAAGCAAATTTTGGGGCAATTACTTTTTCAACATAAGGACAGGTAGGTTTGGATCATTTATTATCATTTAAAAACTGCATTTTGTATTTACTTGGGTTATCTTTGTGTGGCTCAGTGGTAGGTTTCTCACCTATCATGCGGAAGGCCCGGGTTCGATTCCCAGCCAATGCCTCAACCCCAGCCACTGGATGCAGTGCCGGTCCCAAGCCCGGAAAAATGGGAGGGTTGTGTCAGGAAGGGCATCCGGCGTAAAACATTTGCCAAGTTGATGTGCGGACCAGTTGGTCCGCTGTGGCGACCCCGAACAGGGAGCAGCCGAAAGCATTAACTATCTTTGTGTAATATTAAATTTTGTTTGATGATCTCAGTCATTTAACTGTGACAAATATGCAAAAAACCCCAAAAAAAACAGGAAATACTTTTTCACAGCACTGTGAATAGATGAACTTTTCAGCACTGGACAGTTTATAAATGCACTCTGCATGAGAGACAGAACACCTGTTCAGGTGAAACCGACTAAAATAATGTTTTGAAGCAGAACACTCACACACTCCTTAAACATTCAGCATGTGAGCCATCCATGCTTTATGCTTCCTGACTGCATGACAGTTAATATCGGTAATATTGCACTGGATGTTTGCTTAGGTGCATAATGGCTGTCAAGTTCCGTTACAAATCACATTCAAATCAGAATTATTCAAATCATTTTGTGTTTCAGGGCATTTGATGATTAATTACATTTTTACTGTTGTGGACAAACTGAACATTAGCAGTGTACTCTTTAAACAAGGGTTTTCCGTGGGTTTCTTTGTATATGTAGTTGCATAGTTTGCAAGCATTACTGTTGTTCTGTTGTTAGACATTAGAGGAGAAATCTTACACAGCTTAAGAACCAGTAAAAGCTCACAGTTTTTCAGTGCTTAATGTGACAATTGATGCTGTTAACAAAATTGCAAAAGATGTGTGCTTTACAAATTTGCGTATATAAACAATTTTAGAGAGCTTATTTCTAAAATCTTTGAATTTATGGAATTTTAAAATTGATGGGTGGATGGATGGATGGATGGATGGATGATGGATGGATAGATGGATGGATGGATAGACGGACGGACGGGTGGATGGATAGATGGATGGAAGGATAGATGGATAGATTAATCTTTCCCCAACAATAATGCAGTCTGGTTGCTGATATTCTAAGACCTTGTAATTAAGGATATGTGAGACTTTATTACCCTCAGGAGACATGGAAGGATAGATGCAGATGAATTAATCTTATAAATGTGTTAGTTGCATGAAATTGTGTAGACATTTCATGCCAAAGCCCTCATAAAGGGTCAAAACTAAAGATCTTAAAATTACAGAATAATTATTTCTATACAGAACCTTATTTCTGAGGTCTGACTGCACTGGATCAGCATAAAAATCTGTGAAGTTCAATGTGCAGCTCATTAAATGTGCATAAATTTTAAGAACAGTCGCAAGTGCAAAGAAAATGTCAGTTAAGAATATAAACCACTTTCTGGAGATTTTGTAGGGACCATGAAGATAAAAAAAAAAGGAAAAAATTATGATAAGAAGATGTCTAGCTGCAGCTTAATGCAGTGTTTTTTTTAGTTTAACAATCAATAACACACTTGTACCAAGTATATTCAATGTGGGATGCTGGAATAGAGCAACTATATGAGAAGCACTGACCTAGTGACAGACCTGTACTGACTCCTAATGATTTTCAAATAGCATTTGAAATGAATTCTGACAGCATGAAATTGCATGCACAATGCTAGCTGATCATCTAAATTAGCCACCCTTCCCATCACTAAAACAGCAGTAATTAGCACTTGTCTTAGTAATTATGTCTTCTGTGTAGAGACGGTAAGAAGTTCTAAAGAAGTAAATGCCAAGATGTGCACTTGAGGTTCTCATTCCCTGCTGACTTAATAGTAATTTGACCCCCTCCCCTTTAACATGTCAGCATCTTCAGTATTGATAAGTGTGGAAAGTGTGTGTGCAACAGGTATCGGGTATCGCACGGATCCGTTTCGTTCGCCGACCTACTAGCTGACACACTGAGATGGATGTACAACATGAGCAGGTTCCATAATGGACCCCATTATGCTGATCTTCCATTTTCACAGCCATCTGCGATTGCTTAAAATCGTGAAGTGCTATTGAAGTGTCTGGGGTTTGAATTCTCATTGGCATGCAAGGCCATGTTAGGAACATGAAAGGTAGCTCTCTTTTTAAAGTATAACAAGCGTGTAACGGTTAAGCTTTTAAAAGGCTACAGAAGTTTTGGAAGATTTTAAATGGCTATTTCACAATCAAGCATATTTCGCTCCATGTAATAATTTCTTTTTTTTTTTTCTTTTATTGGAGGACATCACGATCTTAGTCCTGATGAACCAGAATCAAGGAGAGCACTGCTCTAACACACTCGCTAAACCGTCTAATTAGCTGCCGAGGTGAAACAGGCACTTTTGAGCGAGGAAATACATGATCATACTGCATGAACTTTGGTCCTTCAGCACTGGATTTACGGTGGAACCTCGACATGTGAATGCCCTCCTTTACAAATTTTCATCTTAAGAATTTAAATTTTGCAAGAAATTTGCATTAACATATGAAGCATTTTCAGCATACGAACGTAACAAAACTTGTTTGCGTCAGTGGAAAGCAGATCGAAGCCAACCAAAGCTAGTTTACGAATTTTACAAATTTTTTTTCAGTCAGTGAAAGCTGTTTGGAAAGAGTCAACCCACAATACCAACGATACCTTTGTCATGCATTGAAATGCAAGGTGATTTTTTTGTACGTTTTTTTGCTGACAGATTGGTGACGTGGGTGCTCTGTTCTATTTTTAGCCCAACCTTGGTGGCACAACTTCCTGTGAGGACCCTTGACATGGAATGCAACATGCCTTAAGGGAAGAGAGGACGAGTGCATGGAGCTAAAACACAGAAAACAGTTCAATTAAAGACACAAACTCTGTCAGTTCTCTACAGTATGAGTCAGTTTAAAACATTCTAATCATGAGAATTCCTTAACATTTTTATGAAGGCTTACACTATGATTGTAATACAGTGGAACCTCGGCAAACAAGTCCCTCCCTTACGAATTTTCGCTTTAAGAATTGAAATTTTGCAAGAAATTTACATCGATATACGAAGCATTTTCGGCATACGATCAACCGAACCGAACCGAACCGAACGCTGGCTAAGTAGCACGTATGTCCTGGAGCTGTTCAAAACTTGTTTGCATCAGTGGAAAGCCAAGCGAAGGCCACCGAAGTGAACGAAGCCTTCGGCATGCGTTCAAAAGCTGTGTGATTTTTTTCAGGTGTTTTTTTGTTGACCGATCGGTGGCGTGGGTGGTCTGTTCTATTTTTAGCCCAAGCTTGGTGGAACGACTTCCTCTGAGCACTATTGACATGGAATGCTTGGCTTGGGTCAGTTCTTTGTAAGCAGCCATACAGTTTACATGCGCTTCGTATTGGTCATATTGCTAATATTTTTGGGTGGCTGAAACAGATTATCTGCATTTACATTATTTCTTATGAGAAAATTCGTTTCACAATACAAATTTTTGCCTTGAGTACTCGCCTCCAAAACGAATTAAATTTGTATGCTGAGGATCCACTGTAATGCCCTCACTTAAAGAGGCTGCTATCATTTGGCTAGATGTTCTGGATTGTGAATGCAATGTTATGTTGTTGTACTGTAAGACTCGTCCCGTTCACCTGGGAGTTCATGTGCTAATATGGAAATTTCATGTTGTGATAAACAGTTCAGCTAGATAGACTTCCTGGTTACACACTTTTTGAGCATATAGTACATGAAATGATTCATACTGTCCAGTTTCACCCAGACAAGGTTCCTTTTTAAGTCTGGTTCCTCTTAAGGTTTCTTCCTCATATAACCTCAGCAAGTTTTTCCTTGCCATCGCTGCCTCTGGCTTGCTCATTAGGGGATACATTTAAACTTAAAATGTATAATTTATCTCCTAAATGTATTTATTTCTGTAAAGCTGCTTTCTTTGCACCAATGTCCATTGTTAACAGTGCTATACAAATCAAATTAAATAGAATTACTGCTATAACTGCTATTTCTTTTTATCCTCAGTATATCTTGCAAAAGAGCACAGACCTGGTGCGTGTCTGTTTCAGTAGTCAGCAAGTAGAAATGTCAGACATCCTGTCAGGTTAGCTTATGTTAATCAGATATCTTGTGAGAGCAGTGAAGATTCTGAACATTTATGTCTTACAAATCTTCTCAGAAATCCTGTCAGGGTGGATCAGGTTAGCCAGATAGCTAGTGCTAGTGATGAAAATGATAAACATTGAGTGTGAGTTTGGTTTCATTCCTGTGACAGGTTTGCTAGCTTGTTTATCTTAGCTGTAAAAAATTATGAATCTGTATTTATATTAGTTAAATTCTTCTCAGAAATCCTTTCATATTCGCTAAAGTTTGCCAGCTAGCGAGTGATAGCAGTTTATGACATGGAGTTTTTGTACATATGGATTAAAATCATCTCAAAATTCCAGTCAGAGTTAACTCATTTTAGACAAGCTGTAGGAAAGAATATGAAAAATCTTCTCAGATTAGCTATAGCTAGCCAGCTACTGAGTGTAGTGGTATATATTCTAAATGTTTACGAATTTGGCTTAAAAATCTTCTCAGATTAGCTATAGCTAGCCAGCTACTGAGTGTAGTGGTATATATTCTAAATGTTTACGAATTTGGCTTAAAAATCTTCTCAGATTAGCTATAGCTAGCCAGCTACTGAGTGTAGTGGTATATATTCTAAATGTTTACGAATTTGGCTTAAAAATCTTCTCAGATTAGCTATAGCTAGCCAGCTACTGAGTGTAGTGGTATATATTCTAAATGTTTACAAATTTGGCTTAAAAATCTTCTCAGACTAGCTATAGCTAGCCAGCTAGCTAGTGTTGTGGTTTATATTCTAAATGTTTACAAATTTGTCTTAAAAATCTCAGAAATCCTGTCATGTTAGCTCGCTCTAGCTAGACAGCATCATTTTGTTTCATTACTGGAATTATTGATTCATTTTGCAGCAACACATAAATATATGAAAACTAAGTTATGTTTCTCTCTCTTATTTTGTTTCCCGGCTTCTCCATCATAGTTTGTGCGCTAACATGGGAACGGATATGACTGCTGATTTGAATCAGCACGTTGTATTTGAACATGCTTAGTTAATTATGCCATTAGCTCAAATTATCTTCCCAGTATGATGAAGAGCGGAAGCGGCGCTCAGGCCCGTGCACCAATGAGCAAAGCCCACAGAAATGAAACTAATTACTCTCTTCAGCTTCTGGGGCACAAAACTGCAGAAAACCTGAATATTTTAAATGTTGAATTGTTGAGTCAATTGCTGATTGGTCAGATGGGGTATATTTGTTAAAAAATACACTGTGTTCCATTTCTCCTCAGATTGGAAATCACCTTAACGGACAGTTTCAGTATAAACAAATGAATTGTTTTATAGCCACAAATCTGATATACAGTTCAGACCACAGAGTGTCCACTTTTATATGAGCCTTTTACCAACACCTTGAAGTGTGACATGAAAAGGACATTCAACGATGAACACGGACACAACCAAAACAGCCGCAAATTTTTCTCTGGATGTCAGATCAAAGGTTTATATGAATGTGCTCATTATAATTCTATATAGAAACAACTTGCACAGCGATTTATGTGGAGAACGCTCCTAAGAAACAGTTTTAGAAAGCATTCGTCAAGAGGCGTTTATCAGATGTTTGGAAGCCGTCTCCATCATCTGTGCTTTGTTTTTAACAGTCAGGGTTATCTCTAAGTTTTATGACATGAGGGACACCCTGTCTGGCACAATGGAGATCATTTATACACCGATCAGGCATAACATTCTGAGCAGTGACAGGTGAAGTGAATAACACTGATGATCTCCTCATCATGGCACCTGTTAGTGGGTGGGATATATTAGGCAGCAAGTGAACATTTTGTCCTCAAAGTTGATGTGTTAGAAGCAGGAAAAATGGGCAAGCGTAAGGATTTGAGTGAGTTTGACAAGGACCAAATTGTGATGGCTAGACCACTGGATCAGAGCATCTCTGAAACTGCAGCTCTTGTGGGGTGTTCCCGGTCTGCAGTGGTCAGTATCTATCAAAAGTGGTCCAAGGAAGGAACAGTGGTGAACCAGTGACAGGGTCATGGGGAGTGAAGGCTGGCCCGTGTGATCCGATGCAACAGACGAGCTACTGTTGCTCAAATTGCTGAAGAAGTTAATGCTGGTTCTGATAGAAAGGTGTCAGAATACACAGTGTTTTGGCAGAAAAAGTGGGACCAACACAATATTAGGCAGGGAGTAATAATGTTATGGCTGATCTGTGTATATCTGTTATAACCTAAGCCTAGATTGTTCATAGATATTCCATAATATTAAATGCAACTATAAATGGATAAAAAATACAATGTTTAATAAGGAATAAAATTTGTACTTGTTGGCCGTCTGATGTAAGAATAAAACACTTTATTTATATACTGAAGTACTTTTCTGGAACAGCATGACCACAAGTGTTTTATATCTTAAATACTGAACTCTGCATTAGTGGTTATTTGTCTATTAAGAAGAGCGATGTAATATTGGCATCCGTGTGGTCACTGACAGCAGCAGTGTGGGTGATGTGATCTTTTCAGTGGCTTTATTTGAGTGATCAGTCACTAAATCTGATATCGGCTCCACAGAATTTTAACATCATCTGGTGCCTTCTCAACGAAGTTTTCTGCCTCAACGTTCCTGCTCTCTGTTTTTGTGCTGCCTCAGTTTGCTCTCTTTAACACAGACCCTTTTATCTTAAAAAGACAGAGCTTCAAACAGACTGCGCTGTAATCTGATGTGCTCTGACCTGTATTTGGGAAGAAAAAAAAACTTTAAGTAGGATCGCATTAAACCTGTCAGTTGGAGATTTGATGGCTTATGTAAAATTTAAATTGGGTCTTGAAATCCATCAGCACCAAGGTGTGGATTTTTTTTTCCATCTGGTTTTAAATGAGGCAAAGGCAGCAAAGTGGTGAAGCACTCGAGTATAAGTGGACGTGGGGCACTTGGACTTTTCCTTGAGCTCAACCCTCGAGTCTCGGCGCTTACAGAACCTACATGGTAAATAGCATGAATTATGGATTAGGAGTAATGCTAAGCTGATAAGACTACAACATGTTGTGTTTCTGTATTTAGCCTTATCTGCATCTTAAACACAGTCTTCACTGTTATTTAGAAAATGTGTTTTATGTAAATTCAGGAACTCGGCACTGATTTTCCAACACAGTGAATTTCAAAACAGATCACGCTGCTAGATTGAGATGTATTGTACTGCAGGTTCCATAGTGAAATGAACATACACTAAGCACTTTCTTAGGAAAACCTGTACACTTATTCATTTAAGCAGTTTTGAAGTGGATGGGCTACAGCGGAAGAAGACGACCACATCAGGTTCCTCTTCTGTCAGCCAAGAATAGTAAACTGAGGCTGCAGTGGGCACTGGGTCAAAACTGGACTGGGACAACTTAGCCTGGTCAGCTGTAACTTGCTCATTAAAAAATCTTCTTGAAAGATTTAGGAGCTAGTAGACTAAAAGATGTCACTCAGATAGCCATGCTTGAGTAACAGTAAAGAAACATGATTTAAATAATTGAATGAACACACACACAAAAGAGAGAGAGAGAGAGAGAGAGAGAGAGAGAGAGAGAGAGAGAGAGAGAGAGAGAGCACTGATTCGATCCTGATTATTAATCCCACATAATGTGTTTCATGGTCCAGAAAGTAAAATATCTAAGCAGAGAAACTAGCAAATAAAAGGATAAAATCGAAATCAAATGTACTGTGAAAATTGCTAATACAATACAGTGGAACCTTGGCATGCGAAGTAAATTCATTCTGGAGGCGAGTTTTTGTATAGCGAAACAAATTTTCCCATAATAAGTAATGTAAATGCAGATAATCAGTTCCAGCCACCCAAAAATATGACCAGTACTAAGCGTATGTACACTGTATGGCTGCTTACAAAGAACTGACCCAAGCCAAGCATTCCATGTCAAGGCTCCTCACAGGAAGTCGTGCCACCAAGCTTTGGGCTAAAAATAAAACAGAACTCCCACACCACCAATCTGTCAACAAGAAAACGGCTGAAAAATCACGTCGCTTTTGAACGCATGCCAAAGGCAAGTTGGTATCGTGGGTTGACTCTTTCCAAACAGCTTTCGCTGACTGAAAAAAAATTATAAAATTTGTAAACACACTTCGGTTGGCTTCGCTTGGCTGTAACTGGCGCAAACAAGTTTTGAACGTCTCCCGGAAAATTCGTAAGGGAGGGCATTCGTACGCCAAGGTTCCACTGTATTAGCAATCGTACCGTAAGCCTTGATAAAAATGTTAATCATTTCTCACGATTAGAATGTTTTAAACTGACTCATACTGACAGAGTTTATGTTCTTTTCGGAACTGTTTTCTGTGTTTTAGCTCCATGCACAGTGTGTCCTCTCTTCCCTTGAGGCATGTTGCATGAAACGCGTGCAATCTCTTTTCAGCCGTACGGAGCACTCTATAGGTCACAGAAGACCAAATTATGCATTTCAATATAAACCCAGTGTGAGACTTATAGTCCAGCCTTTTTATCACTTTATCGCTTTAAGCGAGCCATCACTCCAAACCCACGCTCAGATCGTATTACACAGTCGGAGGAAAACCGCCAACGTCAGCGAAACCATTTGGATTTCATTGCCCTGCGTGTGTGTGTGTGTGTGTGTGTGACCCTGATTTCATTTAGGACCGAGTTTTACTAGCATCCTACACTGAAATGGAAAGTGTGAATAAAACGGTTCATATCAAGCTTTATGAATTTTAACCGCCGCCGCCGCAAGCGTTTGATACAATTATTCATATCACTCACAGATCGATAACGTCTTTTTCTCCCCCTGTTTTCAGCTGAATAAGACGATCAACAATGACACTTTTCTAAAGAAGTACTACAATCAGTCTGTCATCTCTGCCTTCAGGTAAGACGAGTGTGTGAGCAGAGATGCCCATTAGCCACTGGCTCCTGTCATCATTTATGTGATGATCAGTCCTGATGCATATTCATCAAAGCAGCTTTACTGTACAACTGTTACACACATGTTATTGCTATATTGGAACTTTAATCTTAGTTTTCTTTTTTTAGTCTTGTCAGTATGGCATTGCCTAATGTGTTAAAGTTGTAAATACACTGTATGCAATTTCAGGCCACTATTAAACACATTAAATGTGACAATTAATTGTTAGAAATGTATTTCCCCCTCCTCAAAGAGGACATCTGAGGAGACAGCATCTTGCTTATCTCAAAGGCCACATTTTCAGTTTGTACAATTATACACTTTAAAAATGATTTATTTTTAACTTTAACTTTACAATATGGGCAAATATACACCAATCAGGCATAACATTATGAACACTGACAGGTGAAGTGAATAATACTGATTATCTCCTCATCATGGCACCTGTTAGTGGGTGGGATATATTAGGCAGCAAGTGAACATTTTGTCCTCAACGTTGATGTGTTAGAAGCAGGAAAAATGGGCAAGCGTAAGGATTTGAGCGAGTTTGACAAGGGCCAAATTGTGATGGCTAGAAGACTGGATCAGAGCATCTCCAAAACTGCAGCTCTTGTGGGGTGTTCCCGGTCTGCAGTGGTCAGTATCTATCAAAAGTGGATCCAAGGACGGAACAGTGGTGAACATGAATCGGAGACAGGGTCATGGGCAAGGCTTATTGATGCACATGGGGAGTGAAGGCTGGCCCGTGTGATCTAATCTAACAGACGACCTACCGTTTGCTCAAATTGCTGAAGAAGTTAATGCTGGTTCTGATAGAAAGGTGTCAGAATACACAGTTCATGACGGGTCAAGGCTGTTTTGGCAGCAAAAAGGTGGACCAACACAATATTAGGCAGGTAGTCAGTGTATGGTATGAATGACTCTGAGTGTGTAGCGGTGATTGTAACATGGCTAAAAATCTTTCCACATGTGTGCAGCGATGGTGTGATCGCATACCACTGGATACGTTTTGACATTCCTTCAGTAGACGTAGCACTGCTGCCCAAGCTCACGGAGGAGCGCGTGCTGGAAACACTTCGCCGAGGAGTCCGTCAGGAGGGCAAACGCAGCATGCAAGCCTTCACCATTACAGACATCACCGCCTCAAGTAATGCACGCACACACACACCCCCCACACACGTACATGAACACTCCCTGAATATTTTACTGAGCTTGTATTTTATTATCAACCACATTTTATAGTCATAACAGTGTGCACATCCCTATACTCTCTTTCTGTTTTTAAATACAAACGAAACCTGTCTTTATCCTGCTTTTTTCAGCCTTTTTTTAGTCTTAGTGCAATTGTTTTTTAATTAAAAGTTATTATTATTATTTAATAATTTTTTTTTTTTTTCTTGAATTCTCATCATCAGGCTTTATACCAGCTGTATGGAATTAGAGTTAAGAATTTAAGCAGCTCTTTTTGTTGCGAAGTGCTTAAAACCCTTTTAAATGAAAGAAAGACATTGAATATGTAACAGGATTCTTTTTCATCCATTAATTTTTCATTTTGTGAAATCTATTATTTGGTGCAAAGATGGCTTCCTGAGAGAGATCCTGCAGCATTTCCTCTGCTATCTAAGAGTGGATAAAATGCCAAGATATTTGATCACAATAGTAGAATCACAATACACAATAAATATTTAAATTTTGAGTTTTTTCAAGAATATGTCTCTCTTCTGTTGAGTATATCTTTATTATAGATTGGTCAGCTTTAATATTAAAACCACTGATATGTGATTATCTTGTTACAGTGGCACCAGTCAAGGGTTGGAATATGTTAGTCATCTAGTAAAGAGTTGTTTTGTTGGAAGCAAGAAAAATGGGATAATGGGTTAATGTAAGTTTAAAGATCTGACCTTTGAAATGGGAAAAATTGTGATGGCTAGATGACTGGCTCAGAGTATCTCCTAAATAGCAGATGTACTGAACAAACAATCCCTTGTTCGATCCATGGAGGCCTCACCTAGCATCTTACTGGGCTTATAGGATGTTGCTAAAATATTGGTCCCAGATACCACAGCACACCTTCAGAGCTCTTGTGGAGTCCATGCCATGACATGTCAGAGCTGTTTTGGTGGAACAGTTAGGACCTACACATATGAGTCAGTTGGTCAATCATTCATTCATTCGTTCATTGTCTACCGCTTATCCGAACTATTCTTGGGTCACGGGGGAACCTGTGCCTATCTCAGGCGTCATTGGGCATCAAGGCAGGATACACCCTGGACGGAGTGCCAACCCATCGCAGGGCACACACACACACATTCACTCACGCAATCACACACTACGGACAATTTCGAGATGCCAATCAACCTACAATGCATGTCTTTGGACCGGGGGAGGAAACCGGAGTACTCAGAGGAAACCCCCAAGGCATGGGGACAACATGCAAACTCCACACACACATGGCAGAGGCAGGATTCAAACCCCCAACCCTGGAGGTGTGAGGCAAACATGCTAACCACCAAGCCACCGTGCCCCCGTTGGTCAATCAGTCAGTCAATATTAGTATTATGCATAGACAACTTTCTGTGGAATAAAATACAGTGGAACCTCGGCATACAAATGCCCTCCCTTACGAATTTTGCAAGAAATTTGCATCAGCATACAAAGCATTTTCAGCATATGAACGAAGCAAACCGAATGCCTGCTAAGTTGCGTGTATGTCTGGGAGCCATTAAAAACGTCAGTGGAAAGCCATGCGAAGCAAGTTTATGAATTTTACAAATTTATTTTCAGTCAGCGAAAGCTGTTTGGAAAGCGTCAACCCATGATACCAACATTGCCTTCTGCATGCGTTGAAATGCTAGGTGATTTTTCGGGTGTTTTTTGTTGACAGATCGGTGGCGTGGGTGGTCCATTGTATTTTAAGCCCAAGCTTGGTGGCACGACTTCCTGTGAGGAGCCTTGACATGGAATGCTTGGCTTGGGTCAGTTCTTTGTAAGCAGCCATACAGTTTACATGCGCTTCGTATTGGTAATATTGCTAATATTTTTGGGTGGCTGAAACAGATTATCTGCATTTACATTATTTCATATGAGAGAATTCGTTTCACAATACAAATTTTCTCCTTAAGAATTCCAGAGCCTCCAGAACGAATAAAATTTGTATGGTGAGGCTCCACTTTGGAGTTTGGACATTACAGCATGTGACATGATTGATTCTTTTCCCATAGCGGAAATCAGTACAACCTTTTAATGTCTTATTCCTTATATAATTTATAAAAATCTTCTATACTACATAGCCTTAAAGAAGGAATATTTTTCAGCAATAATAATAAGTAATAAATAATAAGATTAATTAACACTAACCCTTACTTTGACGCATCTCATGGTTATATTTGAAGTTGCTTTGTACAGTTGTACTTTCTGGAAATCACCCTTTTTAATTATTATTATTGTTTTCTTTTTGTTAAACCAGGATCAACTGAACATAAATCTTCACGACATAGGAAAATAAATCCAACGTTGTTTTTTTAATAGCAAAAGTTGCTTAGCTCTGATGAACAACAGGACTTTTGATGTAGAGCTGCAATAATTAATCATCTTATTGAGGTCAGCATTTTCATTTAACACAGTCATCTGTCAGCTGCCACCGTCGACTAAATCATGAACCGAAATGCAAATGCGATCCAGCAGGAATGGAAAATACCAGTAACATTATGTCCATGATCACTGGTTGAAAAGTTTGTAAAAGTAAAAGCACTTGAACAGTCCTGGAATTTGGTCACTTTACACGCATCTGTATGAAGCGCTAAATTAGCATCTGAGACGAAAGAAGCTATTGGAATAAAGTTAATGTTCTTGCTATTAAACGGAATAGGAATAGACTAAAGAGGTCAGACGTTGGCCTTTAAAAGTGCAGGGACATGCACATCGGTGTAAATACAATGCAGAGTGGTTAATGAGAAGATGATGAACGCATGATTGAGCTGTCGGCTCCTGCGATTTACAAACCGCCGTAAATCCGGGTAATGAAAAGGTCAGAATGTGTTTTCATTTTCCTGTGTCACAGTGCCTGCTCTAGTGAGGTGAAGTGAGGAAATGTTTCCTCAGCACATCGTTTCATACACGAGAGCCGTGCTGCTGTTCACCTGGTGCCATGAGAGTTTATTTTTATGTGTGTGTGTGTGTGTGTGTGTGTGTATGCGTGTGTGTGTGCTTTAAGTGGGTGTTTTAAATAGATTGTGGTGTTAATGTATTTTTAAGTGCATTTACAAGTGTTTAGAAAGCTTTTTTTTAATGTAATACACTAACAAGATAATTTTTTATTATTTTTGTTCACTTTTGGCCAACAATTCAGTACCACATGGTTCCAGTTAGAAGGTTCCAAATAGGACCCTAGACCGTTTAGGAGCTAATAATGCATGTGGGCGTGGCTAGTGGCAGCATTTCTTGATTGGTTACACATCGCAGATATACACCGAATAAACATCACGGCGTGTGTAAGGAACGAAAGTGGATGGTGCATGCTGTTATTGGAAAATAATAAACGATGACTTGATGAGTGAAGCGACGAGGATTTACTGTTAAGCTGTGTAATGTTTATGATGTATTTTAGGTACATTTAACCTTGCCTAGGATCCATGAATGTGTAAGATGTACATGAAATCTATACATTCAGTACATCTCCGTTTTGAATCAAAGCCACATTGCATTGCAGCATGTCTCAGGTCCTGACCTGCTTACATTTAGCTTGCTGTAGGAGATACTTGTTACTGTCAGTGCCAACTGTGTGTGTGTGTGTGTGAGTGTGAGTGTGTGAGAGAGCATGAGTGTGAGTGTGTGCCAAGGTGAGATGAGGTATTAAAGGATCTGCAGTATTTTGGACAAGCATATAGGAAATGTTGGGAAATTGGACAGAATGAGTGCAGAGCTCCACTTATGCATCTCTCTCTCTCTCTCTCCCTCTCTCCCTCTCTCTCTCTCTCTCTCGCTCTCTCGCTCTCTCTCTCTGTGTCTCTCTCACTCACTCACTCTGCAGTTACAGACCCTCGGATGGCCAGGAACCCGAGAGCCCGTGAGTAAAGCGTGTCCTATTTCAGTCACTGCTGCTCTGCAATTTTCCACCTGGCTTGGCAGCTTCTCTCCTACCAGTCACTGAAAAATGGCTGCCCTTTTCTATTCTTCTTGCGTTTTCCTGCATGAACACGTAAAGCACAACGCACACGTTCAGCCCCAGCACTTATTCCTGCATGCATTACCTTTCACCTGCACCAAGGACACAGAGGACCAGACTAAATTTTTACACACATGCTTTGTAGTGGGAAATCTGTTTGACTCGATCCTTGGTGCATTGGCTTGGTTCATTTGTGGAGAGCAGTCACAATCAGGTGTGAAGTACGGTTCCACTCAAAATCTACAGCAGTACCATTGTAGAAAGAAAGCAATTTGAACCTGAATCAACCCAAATACAGGAAGTGAAGCAAAAATGCTGCGTATTTTGGGTTGTGAATGACATTTTTCTCTAGACGTGAGCTGCTAAAATTGCAGAATGAGCCAAAGACCGAGCTCGAGCTGTGAAAATGTAATGGAGAAAATGAACAATGAACACCACAAAATGTTTTAAATTAGATTCAAGTAGAAATCTCTTTATCTAGTAATCTATCGAACCATGTTCTCTCTGCTCAGGTGATTTTTATGATTCCTTCGCGTCCTTGACAAAGGCGTGTTTACTATTTTCCGTCATTTTATTTCTGAGCAATAAATGCACACGTGTTTTATGCATGAGTTTTCAGCCCTACACACCCTCAACCATATTTTATTTCATTTATTTTTTTTGCTTTTTGACTTGAAAAGTCAATCAGTCTGATTCAGACTCAGCACCAGGACTAATAGATCTCTATCTGACAAACAGTTGGTTGTGGGGTTTCAGCTAGAACCTTTAAGAGTTCTCCTAGATGGAAAACCTCCCCAAGGGTTCTAGATCGAAAGTATACTCATAATAGGGGTTTCTTTCTTTTTGACTAACTTTTGATTAATAGTAAATTTATAAAGGGTGAAGGAAGGAATGGAGGGAGGGAGAGGAGGGGAGGGATGGATGGAGGAAGGGGCAGAAGGAAGGAAGCAAAGAAGAGGTGTGCAAAGAAGCACCTGCATATTCATGTTCATTAATAAAAAAGAAATCCAAATTTTATGATTATGCAAATTGAAACTAGTTTAATAACTGAAGAAATTTGCATATTCAAATCTGAATTGCAGTTTCTGGGGCGATAACACGTAACTGTCTCACGTAACACTGCCTCAAATTTTCTAATGAAATGGTGCACTTTCACGCCTTCTGTGTCTGTGCACTCAGATTATTTCTATGGATTTATATTTAATAATAAAAAAAAAACAGTTTAGGTTTTTAATTTAACATGCCTAGACCTGCTGACTGATCACTTATTTTCAGGATCATCTGAATACAATGAATATACAAATTACAAAGAATTGACTGTAGTTAAACTCTGCCAAAGTGTACATATTTATCCAGGTTAGTAAATTGTCCTCTTAACATGCAGCTATTCCGAGTGAGAAATGTCTTTCTCTCCAGCAGCGGAGTGTTTCTTCCAACTGGAGGCTACCTCCAGCTTCCAGAAGTTCCAGTCTCCTGGTTACCCAGACAAATATCCAGTCCAGACACGCTGCCAGTGGCAAATCCGTGCTCCTAAAGGCAACGCCATCCTGATCAAGTTCCCTTTCTTCTACGTTCAGGACTCATGCTCCAGCGACTACGTGTTTATCTTCGACTCTCTCAGCACCGATGCAGCTCATGCCATCACGCAGTGAGTAGACGTTCCTCAAAAACAAGTTTAGCAGCCAAGTGAGGAAACAGAATGGCCTTTATTTTGAGCATTACAAAACCCCATGGCCATTTTATCTAGAATTTAGACACTTTTTATTGATATTGTGAAGGTCTTATTGGCCTAGCAGGGTTACTGTGTTATTGTGTGACTGAGAAAATGGCATGTTGTCTTACAGAACATCACAAGGGGGAAACACAAGAAACGTTTTTTTGGTTTGTTGTTTTTTTCCCCTTATTTGTTGGCCTATATATGTATTTTAACCTGTTTCTTTTGAACAGCTGAGCTGCATTTTACGGATTTATAAATATTTATAACACAACATTCTTCAATAATTGAATATGTTTGGGCAGACTGTGTTAATAATAATAATAATAACAATAATAATAATAATAATAATAATAATAACTATTATTATTATTATTATTATTATTATTATTATTATTATTATTATTATTATTATTTATAACATCACTGGTTTGTTAATTCACAATTATTACTATTATTATTATTATTATTATTATTATTATTATTATTATTATTATTATTTTTATTATTATTATTATTACTACATGACATTAGATGCCAAATTCTTTCTATCGTCAAGCAACCACGTGTCATTTTTATTTTTATATTTATTTAATTTTTTTTTTTTCATTTAAAATGAAACTGTAACATTATGTTACTATTATAATGACAAATGTTGTGGGTGGAATTGTACTGGAGAAATTTAAGTAAATGATGGAACAGAAAGAAAATTATTAGAGTGATTATAAGGCTTAATTACATTTAAGCGTATGACAGGGTGCCAAGAGAAGAGCTGTGGTACTGTATGAGGAAGTCAGGAGTAGCAGAGAAGTATGTCAGAGTGGTGCAGGACATGTATGAGAGGAGCAGGACAGTGGTGAGGTGTGCTGTAAGTCAGACAGAGGAGTTCAAAGTGGAGGTGGGACTGCATCAGGGATCGGCTCTGAGCCCCTTCCTGTTTGCTATAGTGATGGACCAGTTGTCAGAGGAGGTCAGACAGGAGTCTCCTTGGACAATGATATTTGCAGATGACATTGTGATCTGTAGTGAGAGCAGGGAGCAGGTGGAGGAAAACCTGGAGAGGTGGAGGTTTGCGCTGGAGAGAAGAGGAATGAAAGTCAGTTGTAGTAAGACTGAGTACATGTGTGTGAATGAAAGGGAGGGAAGTGGAACAGTAAGGTTACAGGGTGAAGAGGTGAAGAAGGTACAGGAGTTTAAGTACTTGGGGTCAACAGTCCAGAGTAATGGAGAGTGTGGGAAAGAGGTAAAGAAGCGAGTGCAGGCAGGTTGGAATGGGTGGAGAAAGGTGTCGGGAGTTCTGTGTGATAGGAAAATATCCGTGAGAATCAAGGGGAAGGTGTACAGGACAGTGGTGAGACCAGCCATGCTGTATGGTTTAGAGACAGTGTCACTGAGGAAGAGACAGGAGTCAGAGCTAGAGGTAGCAGAGCTGAAGATGTTGAGGTGCTCTTTGGGAGTGACAAGATTGGACAGGATTAGGAACGAGTACATCAGAGGGACAGCTCATGTTGGACGTTTGGGGGACAAAGTTAGGGAGGCCAGATTAAGATGGTTTGGACATGTTCAGAGGAGGGAGAGTGAGTATATTGGTAGGAGAATGTTGGACATGGAGCTGCCAGGCAGGAGGCAAAGAGGAGGTATATGGATGGAATTAATGAGGATATGAAGCTAGTGGGTGCAAGTGTTGAGGATGCAGAAGATAGGGATAGGTGGAGAGAGATGATTCGCTGTGGCGACCCCTGAAGGGAAAAGCTGAAAGAAGAAGAAGAAGAATTACATTTAACACTGTAGATCAAAGCAAATATATGATTATTAACAGCATTTATACGTGATTTGACAAACAAAAAATTATTTCTCTTAGAAGTCTCTAGACCTTTATACGATCCATGACATGTAACATGATATATGGGTTTGTTACAAGGTTATGCAGGTGGATTACAAAAAAAAGATAATGAATTTAATAAGTAATTTATATATATATATTTTTTTAAACTAAAAATTCTGTAAAAATTAAGTATGCTACACTTCTGAACCCCTTGCAAATACGCCCTCAACTCTACTCTTTCTGCACTTACAGGTATTGTGGTCAGCGCCCCCCAACTAACCCCCTGGAAGTGATCTCCTCTGGCAACCATATGCTCATCAACCTCATCACGGATAGTCCGATTCAGAGACCAGGATTTGAAGCACGTTACCGCGCCGTCCCTGCCATTACAGGTATTATTAGAGCATTACCACACATTGTGCTCTGTGTCCTTATTTTCTTTCTAAAAGATCTGAAGTATAAAGTGGATAAAAATGTCCCCAGAAACTCTGGACCCCTCACAGGTGGAAAATTCAGCTGCATCACTCCAGTTCATAACTAATCCTCTAGAACAGATTTTTTAAAAACCACTCACACATTTACTATTTTTGTTTGTGTGTCTGTATAATTTTACAATATATAACAAAGTTATAAGCAAATTATTAGCATAATTTAAACAACTCTTTCCTGATCTGGCAGTTACTAAGTCTCACCACACATTATGCTAATAAACATGTCCAAGCTTTATATTTGAGTTCTGGTTTGTTCCGGCATTAAAGAAAGAAAACTTTTCTTTCTTTTTTTTTTCCCTTTTTCTATTTTTTTTTTTTTTTTTTTATCTTTAGCATAGCATACATCTAGCATATACCATACATTAGGATTGGGGTTGAACCTGTTTGTATTCATCTGTCTGGTCTCTACATTATCTAAACATCGAACATCCTTATTAAAAGAAATGGCCTGTCCGTAATGACCAATTTATTAATTTATCAAAACAACTAACTATTTTAATTCAGAGCTTTCATATTACAGTCTGTTGTGAATGTGTCCTTTGCAAATCAAATGTTACATCCATAAAACAGAAATTCTCCTGTACTGTTTGTCCCAACACTTTCTACTTTGTGAGTAATGTTTCTCTATATTTATTTGCATGTTTGATACTAATTAATTATTGTAATTATTGTTATTATATAACAGGCAGTTTGAGTTCACTAATTTGAATAGATGAGAAGCCTTCCAAGAGGACATATATTTATTATAACTGCACTGGGACGTTTGTGATCACTCCTAAGGGTCCCACTGAAACCGTTACTAGACTACAGTAGACTTCATCAGCAGATATGGCAAACGACTAGAACGTCTGACTGAATGTATAAAAGCTTGTCTTATGAAATGGAGGATGGGGAGACAGTTTTAATAAAGGATGCACCTATAACAGGAATGTACAAATCATTGAGAGCTAGTTAGCCAGCTACTTTGGGTATTACAACTAGGCGGATTCTTTGCCATCAATTTCAACAAATATTTGGTCCGAAATGTGAGAGACTCAATATTAATTTCTTATTCATCAAATTGTTATATGAAAACAATATCACCCTCTCAATCATGCATTATATCTATAGTGATAATCAGCATAACTGTACTTATGCAAGCACAAATATTGCTCAATTATTTAGAAAAATAAAGCATGGATTTTTTTTCCCTGCATTTTTCTGTGCTTTGTTCTTCACTGTTATGTAGAGCGAGTTAAGGTCTTTTATCTCTGCACTGCTCTTATCATTTGCTGCCTCTTTCTTGTAGCTCAGACATGCGGAGGACTCCTGACCAGCGAGTCCGGAAACTTCACCAGCCCACACTACCCGAGCTTCTACCCTCCCTTGGCGGACTGCAACTGGACCATCAGTGTAACTATACTCACTACTCTAGCATAGCTTCTGCATCTGTATCCCACTTTACTCTTAGGCAACCAGCTGAAGTGATGATGTCTGAAATCTTTTTCCACTTAAAGATTATCTTGTATCTGATGACTGAAACAAATTACACAGATATACGAACACATCCAACTGGGTTATTCTACCTTTGTCCAATTACTTTGTGCAATTACTTTTGCACTTTGTAGTGATAAAACTAATGAACCTGAAGGATGATTCTAAGCTCTAGTTTAGAATCATACATATTCATCAGCAATATAAGCTCATCTCAAGCTATGTTCAGTATGTTAAACAGACTCTCTATGGCACATTTCTAAGCTAATCAACATCAAACTACATCACAAACCCTTTTTTTTTTTGTTTAAAATTTGGATATATTTTGCTACTTCTGTACTACCAATAGTTTACTACCAATAGGGTTACTGAGCCAGGTTTCTTGCTTTATTATTAGATACAAAGCTACTAAAAACTAGCAGCTACAAAATTACCGTGTTTGTGCTGCCTCACCTTTAGTACATTTGTGGTATGAGAAAATTGGATATATTTGTAATCATTTGGCGAAATTCGTGTGATTTGTTCATTACATCCAAGTGTTGTACAAAATGAGAACTTAAATTTTATGCTGTATGTAAAATAATATGGATGTTTAGATATTTCATTGGCCTGGTTTTGGATCTAAAATGAGTCAGGACACTGTTGGCTTTCAGTGCGAGATTTGTTTAGCTATGTTTGGATAACCTTACACAGAATTTTAGTGGTTGACGGTAACTGTGTCAAGTTTTACTCTTATGCACAAGCACTTGGGGCATCTCAGAGACCAGAAATGGGTTTAATATCACCATTGCCCCTAGTAGGCTAGGTAAAAACTACAAACTCTTAGAACCCTGCCTTAATATGAGCCATTAAGCATCACTGTGGATTGTGACATGACAAAGAAATTCAATGATGAAAATGGCCAAAACATTTTTTTTTTTTGGATTTGTTTATGTTCTGGTTGATAATACATAAAGTATATGCATGTATGGCATAACAGAAATCAATTTTTTTGTCATAAGTAGGCAGTATTAGTATTAGAGATAGTGATTAATTATCACTATCATTTTCCAATTGCAGTGAAAAAAGGTGCGTGTTCAAATCTGTGTGCTATCTGTGCTGTGTACTAGGTGGGTCATTATTTTCCTAGGTGTGGCCACTGACCCCCTCTTGCGTACAGCCGTTCTAAAACAAAATTGTCATACAAATAGTTAAATCAGTGTATTGTTTTATGTGAACGAATGAACAGGACGGTACTCCAGTACTCAAATTGTGTCCTGTGAAAATATATTTAGTATGTGTTTATGTCCCTATCTCAGTGTGCTTAACATGCACCATGCACCTACACACTGCTTACATTTTATTATAGCACAGTGATATAACTGAATATAGTGTAAAGAGACTGTTTTATCAATTAAAATGCCGTAAGCAACTGAAATAAGAACAAACATCAGGGCATGTGAAACATCTCGGCGATTCAAAAAGCACCTCAGACTCCCAGGGGTTAAAGGTTCAGTTAGGCTCAAGCACAGAAAAGAGCTGGACTCTGTACTTTACTACACCTTCGGTTCTGATACTGTGCCTGTGATGTGCTCAGGTCCCGGTTGGCATGAAAATCCGGGTGAAGTTCACCATGTTCCGTCTGAAGGAACCGGGCGTGAACATCCGCGTTTGCCACAAAGACTACGTGCTGATCAACAGCACAAAGTAAGATTTATTCTTTATACTTTTATCTATTACATAAAAACCCTTTCACACATGTCATTTTAGTGAAACAGATTTATGATGTTTTACAGTAGAGATTTCAGTGTATATTATAAGCAGGTTATCTTTATTTGGGCCAAAAGGTGATGACTTCAGCCAAAGTTCTCACACCTGAGGTTTTCTCACACTGTCTCACATTTTGTTCTAACATGAGTGAATTATTTATCATCAGTTGATTCAATTTTTAGACCAATAGCAACAGCATTGTAATGATGTAGATATGTTACACTCTTCTTCATCTTTCGGCTTTTCCCTTCACGGGTCGCCACAGCGAATCATCTCTCTCCACCTATCCCTATCTTCTGCATCTTCAGCACTTGATGTAGATATGTTACTATATATAGTATATACTGTTATAGTGTCAGTATAGTTTGGGGAATATTTCTACTTCCACATAAGTGTGAGTGTTGGTAGCGTTACCTTTTAATTCACTTCATTGCAAAAGGAAATGCCCTGGTTTTCTCTGACTTTGCTTTACAGATATCTTAGTTCCATTTTCCATTATGTAACTTTGAATTGTCTAGCTAAATTTAGGAGCTACATGTGCACTACATACTGATTAAGGTTAAGAACATTGGAGAAGGTTGAGGGCTTAGTGCTGCACTTTTCCCTCACACCTCAAGGGTTAGGGGTTCGATTCCTACCTCTGCACGTGTGCTCATGTGTATGGTCTTTATGCTTCTGAGGTTTCTTCTGGGTACTCTGGTTTCCTCTCCAGTCCAAAGACTTGTGCTGTAGGCTGATTGGCGTCTTTAAAATTGTGTGTGTGTGTGTGTGTGCCCTGTGATGGGTTGTGCCCCCCATTTTGGGCCTTGCATCCCCTGATATAGGCTCCAGGGTCCCAGCAACCCTGTGTAGGATAAGTGCTACAGAAAATAGATGGATGGATGGATGGATGGATGGATGGATGGACGATGAGCAATTGTATTAGCTGTAATAGCTAAATATATATATAATTCAGTACATAAATACACGTTCTTATTCAAGTGATGATTTGAAGTTGCCCAGAATGTGTTTTGAAGGCCATAAAATGTGATGAATAAAAAAGGGTTGTCAGTTATTTATTTATTTATTTATTTATTTTCAAAATGCAGTTAGCTTTATTTTTATGTGCGTCTAAACAGGTAAGAAATGTGCGTATTGCAAACCATAATAAAGACGGAAATGTTTCTTTCTGCTTTTGTGTAAGGTACTGTGGCGAAAGATCTTCTCTGGCTCTGAACAGCAACTCCAACACCATGGTGATAAGCTTCCATTCAGACAGCTCGTACACGGATAAAGGCTTCAGTGCCCAATACAAAGCTTATGACCCACAGAACCGTAAGCCACTCTGAATTATATTACATTCAATGTGTTACTGTTCAATCAATGCTCAGACCTTTTATAGTTAAAGACTTCTAGTGGTTGATGCTGCTCATGTGGCAAAAACACTGAATATTTCCATTGTATATCCATGACCCTTTCGGTAATCTCTGTCTCTGAGTCTGTCTGTCTCTCTCTCTCTGTGTATGTAGCTTGTCCGGGTCAGTTCGCCTGTGCCACAGGTTTCTGCATTTCCAAAGAGCTGCAGTGTGATGGCTGGAATGACTGTGGAGACATGAGCGATGAGAAAAAGTGCCGTAAGTTCTAGATGAATGGAGCAGAGACAGTCAGTCCCTGTTCTGAGAAATACATTCATTTGCTTTTGTCAGCATTCTGATTTGTGCAGTTATGCATGGGCCAGTATTAAAGTGGTAGCAGACATGCTGATGTTTACGAATTTTTCAGTTCATTTCCCCCAGTTCGAAAGGCATGATGAAGTTAAGCAGGCGGTTTGAACTCACTGATATTACTTGACCCAATAGAATCCTTCATCTCAATACAGAACAGAATTATGGGATTGGCATGTCCAAGGATACAGGCATGACAAAATAAAAATTGATCCAAATGAGAAACTAAAAGAAAACTGTATTCAAATAGTCCTCCATCTGAAACATAGTATAAAGATTCTGCCAACTTAGATTATACCCATTTAAAATGGTATAAAGATTTAATTTGTGCATGTGTGTTGCAGTTTCGAATGTGTAATAGAAATAGGATAATGTATTTTAGCACTTTGTTAAAGCAGATATTTCAAAATCCAGGTCTTTTTTGGGTTAATATGACATTCACTGAACTTGTTAACTAATACTAATCTGAATCTAAATGTCTTCTTCCCCCAGAATGTGAGGAGGACCACTTTGTATGTGCCAATGGCATGTGTAAACCTAGGTACTGGTTGTGTGACCAAATGAACGACTGCGGAGACAACAGTGATGAACAAGACTGCAGTGAGTATATTTTTTCCACAATGAAGTAAGCCAATACTGTTTTATTCCATAATAAATTTGGTTTTCTGAGCATGATGGAAGTAGTCCCCTTATCCCCATCTTTCTCACTTTCCTGAAGGAGCAGATTAACTCTTATACACTACATTGTTCAGTAAAAAGCCAGGGGAAAAGCAAACATTTGTACTCATCCATATGTATTAAGAGGCCAGGTTTGCTTTGATAGCATCTCGGGGTGGAACAGTAAGACTTATAAAACATAGACAACCCATTATTAGTGTTTTGGGTACATAAGAGAATTAAAGTGCATAAATGGATGTGTAGAACCAGAATTAAGAAATTTGCCTTTTCCGAGATGAACACAATCTGTGAGCTCTCAGGATAGCTGTGTGTATCCTGGCTTCCTTAGAAACCTTCCTTAGAAACCTTAAAAAACTCAGAGAATGAGTTATTTGGCTGCTTACAATATGCCTTTTGTTGTCTGTATCTATCTATCTATCTATCTATCTATCTATATATATATATATATATATATATATATATATATATATATATATATATCTATATATATATATATATATCTATATATATATATATATATATATATATATATATATATATATGTATGTGTGTGTGTGTGTGTGTGTGTGTGTGTGTGTATTGTATATATTACAGCAGTGGCAGCTTGCTGGACCTGGGTAGTCCAATTTAACCACTTATTTAACCACATCCCCAGTGACGAATAAATGTTAAATGACAAATAAATGTAGATTTAGTCTCTCTCTCTCTCTCTCTCTCTCTCTCTCTCTCTCTCTCTCTCTCTCTCTCTCTCTCTCTCTCTTGCTCCCTCCGTAGGCTGTGGGAAAAATCAGTTCCGTTGTGGTGATGGCACATGTTTGCCTCTAACTGTAATGTGTAATGGGAAGAAAGACTGTACAGATGGCAGCGATGAAGCTTCCTGTAAAGAGTGTAAGTGCACTTCCAGACATCCATCTGTCTATTTAACAACATTGCCATGCTTTTTGATGCTTCAACATGACTTACAGAAGTTTCAATTATGCATATTCCAAAGTGTCCAAAGCATATTGTGCATGCGGGAAAATGTCCTCAAAACAGTGTTTTAAATCATTTTTTTGCTGCTGACAGGACAGGTGTAGACAGGTATGAAGACTTTCTCAGTGTTTTTGAAGCCTGAATGTACACGGATCAGGGATAACATTATGAGGAGTGACAGGTGAAGTGAACAACACTGATGATCTCCTCATCATGGCACCTGTTAGTGGGTGGGATATATTAGGCAGCAAGTGAACATTTTGTCCTCAAAGTTGATGTGTTAGAAGCAGGAAAATTGGGCAAGCATAAGGATTTGAGTGAGTCTGACAAGGGCCAAATTGTG
>JAUCMX010000011.1:18737354-18767354 GCA_033459395.1 Hemibagrus guttatus
TACATATTTACATGCTTAAACATAATGTTGCAAATCCTCCCCATCCTGAAGCTTGTATTTCAGTACACTCTCCAGCAGGTGGAGCACTAAAGCTGTTTTTCCCCCCAGACCTTCCGAGTTCCTTCACTGTTATTTACCTTCTCCCAGCGCTACATTTCAGCTCATTGCCATGCAGTGTCACAAAAGTTTTAGTGCAGAGAAACAGAGAAAGGAAAGAAGTGTAGGGGGACTCAAAAACCAGGATGGGGAAAACAATGCGCTAAAGTGTGACAGTGTGAAGCGGTGTGCTAAGGTGTAAAATGTACTAAAGTGTTTTGCTTTGTTCCTGTATGGGCCTTGGAGAGAAAAAAAACACCAGGCTACAGTCTAGTGGAAAAAAAAAGATCTCCAGGGGTTTTAGTTTAAAATTAGTTTGAGGAAGCATGTAGATATGTAGAGGTAGATTTAGAATGGTTCTAATGGGTATTAAAGATATTACGTTGTTGTTTTTGGTGTTTTTTTCGGCTGCTCCCTGTTCGGGGTCGCCACAGCGGATCATTTAATCCGCCTGTTTAGATTTGGCACAGGTTTTACGTCAAATGCCCTTCCTGACACAACCCTCCCATTTTATCCGGGCTTGGGACCGGCACTGAGAGTTAACACTTCAGTGGCTGAGTTAGCTCCTAGCCATTAAGGCTAATCTCGCCACTCTCCATTGTAGGTACCGTGAACCAGAAAACTGGATGACGTACAGCGGTATGAATGATCAGCAAAAGGACGAGAAGAGCGTGCAGATGCGAGAGGTGAAGACCATCATCACGCACAGCGACTACAACCAGATGACTTTTGATAACGACATTGCAGTACTGGAGCTGAAGGAGCCGCTGGAGTTCTCCAGCACTGTTCATCCAGTGTGTCTGCCCTCCAGCTCACATGTCTTCCCACCTGGGATGAACTGCTGGGTGACTGGCTGGGGGGCACTTCGGGAGGGAGGTTAGTAATCAGGTGATCAAGGAAGGAGATGATTGAGAGGAGGTGGTCAAGGACAGAGGGGAGAGAGGGGATGTGGTCAGGGAAGGAGGTGGGTACAGGGAGATATCATGGAAGGAGGTGAGTGAAGGGGGGTGTCAGGGAAGGAGGTGAGTGAAGGGAGGTGGTCAGGGAAGGAGGTGATTGAAGGGTGGTATCTGGTAAAGAGTTGAGTGAAGGGGGTATCAGGGAAGGAGGTTAGTACAGAGGGGTATCAGGGAAGGAGGTGAGTGAAGGGGGGTATCAGGTAAAGAGGTGAGTGAAGGAGGGTTTCAGGGAAGGAGGTGAGTACAGAGGGGTATCAGAGAAGGATGTGAGTGAAGGGGGGTATCATGGAAGGAGGTGAGTGAAAGGAGGTGGTCAGGGAAGGAGGTGGGTACAGGGAGATATCATGGAAGGAGGTGAGTGAAGGGGGGTGTCAGGGAAGGAGGTGAGTGAAGGGAGGTGGTCAGGGAAGGAGGTGAGTACAGAGGGGTATTAGGGAAGGAGGTGATTGAAGGGTGGTATCTGGTAAAGAGTTGAGTGAAGGGGGGTATCAGGGAAGGAGGTTAATACAGAGGGGTATCAGGGAAGGAGGTGAGTGAAGGGGGGTATCAGGTAAAGAGGTGAGTGAAGGAGGGTTTCAGGGAAGGAGGTGAGTACAGAGGGGTATCAGAGAAGGATGTGAGTGAAGGGGGGTATCACAGAAGGAGGTGAGTACAGGGGGGGTATCATGGAAGGAGGTGAGTGAAGGGGGGTATCAGGGAAGAAGGTGAGTGAAGGGGGGTATCATGGAAGGAGGTGATTGAAGGGGGGTATCAGGGAAGGAGGTGAGTGAAGGGGGGTATCAGGTAAAGAGATGAGTACAGAGGGGTATCAGGAAAGGGGCTGAGTACAGAGGGGTATCAGGGAAGGAGGTGAGTACAAAGGGGTATCAGGGAAGGAGGTGAGTACAGAGAGCTATTAGGGAAAGAGGTGAGTACAAAGGGGTATCAGGGAAGGAGGTGAGTACAGAGGGGTATCAGGGAAGGAGGTGAGTACAGAGGGGTATCAGGGAAGAAGGTGAGTATAGGGGGGGTTTCAGGGAAGGAGGTGCGTACAGAGAGGTATCAGGGAAGGAGGTGAGTACAAGGGGTATCAGGAAAGGAGGTGCGTGGGAGGTGGGGGGTATCAGGGATGGAGGTGAGTAAGAGAGGGGTATCAGGGAAGGAGGTGAGTACAGAGGGTCATTAGGAATTGAGCTGACTTTTTTTCTAATTTTTCGCAGCTGTCCAGGTCCAGGTTTATTGGAATCAAAGATCAAATTTGTTATGTGTGTGTGTGTGTGTGTGTGTGTATGTGTGTGTGTGTGTGTGTGTTTGTTCATTTCAGGAAGCATCGCCAATGTTCTACAGAAAGCGATGGTGAAGATCATTAATGACACAGTGTGTGATTCAGTAACGGAGGGTCAGGTTACCTCACGCATGATGTGCAGCGGCTTCCTTAATGGAGGTGTGGACGCTTGTCAGGTATAGACACACACACACACTACACTTTGCTAAAAGTATATGCATAATACCTTACATAAACACACATTTCTTTTCTTTTTCTTTGTTCTCTTCACTTAAGCATTAAGCTTTATTGGCATGGCCATATTTAGATACAATATCCAAAGAATCAGTGAAATGACAAGGACTGCTGTTAAAGTTTATAAGAAATGCCATCTTTAGCCTGAAATAATCAAAGAACATTCATCTCCACTGCACTGCTGACACAGTCTCTCCTCTTCCCCTCGTTTTCTCTCATTATCTCTGGGACGATACACACATCTTCAAGCGCTTTTTTCTCCTTTCTTTCTCCCTCTGTGTTAAAATGAATGGACATATCTATAAATTTGAATGGTTGTACATGGACATTTCTACTACACGCTGCCTGATATGGAGTTTAAATGTTAATTTAATCAGGCATAATTGTGCAAGACTTCGTTATTTCAATCCAGTTAGAATTAAGGCAATAAAACCTGTTATGAGATTGTCTAAGAAAGTCTTATAGAGGTGTATCTCTCTCTCTCTCTCTCTCTCTCTCTCTCTCTCTCTCTCTCTGTCTTCTCTCTCTCTCTCTCTCTCTCTCTCTCTCTCTCTCTCTTTTCTGAGATTTTGGCCATTATGGGCTTCTTAATAAAAGATCAGTGATAAAATGTATGAAAAGGTGATTAAATCAGACAGCAATTTGATACAATAGGATTTAAAGGATTTATATGAAAGGATTTAGAGCTGTTTGAACCGGATGAACTGTGATAAAGTAAGTGTTATAAAAAGATGTCAACAATGGACACGCCTCCATCACTGAGACGTCACTCTCAGAGGATCCGCCTTTGTTGTTTAGATTGACAGACACAGAAAATACTCCTCCTCCACTATGATTGATAGACTGACATGACCCTTACATCTATGAGTGACACTGAAGCCATGCCTTCTCCACTGTGACTGACAGACATGACTTTTGTGATCTAGAAGCCATCTCTTCTCCACCATGACTCACAAACACAGAAGCCACAACTTTCTACTCTGTAACTGACAGACACAGAAGCCATACCTTCTTTACTCCTCCCACTGTGACTGGCAAACTTCGAAGCCAATCTTTTTTTACTATAACCAAAGGACACAGAAGCCACACCTCCTCGACTGTGACTGATGAACACAGAAGCCACGCCTCCTCCACTGTGATTAATGAGCACAGAGGCCACACCTTCTCCACTGTGACTGACGAACACAGAAGCCACACCTCCTCCACTGTAACTGATGAACACAGAAGCCACGCCTCCTCCACTGTGACTGATGAACACAGAAGCCACACCTCGACTGTGACTGAAAGACAAAGAAGCCACGCCTCCTCCACTGTGATTGACAAACACAGAAGCCACACCTACATCACTGTTAAAAGCATTATCCAGGCCTTTTATTAGGAATTCAGCTAATCAGTTGTGTTTTCTTTGGATACCCTCAAATGTAAATATGACCCTGAATTTGCACCTCTGTCTCCTCCAGACTGTGTGTGTGTGTATGAGGTGTGTGTATGAGGTGTGTGTGTGTGTGTGTGTGTGTGTGTGTGTGTGTGTGTGTTCATGCTACAGGAGTATAATTGTTGTCCTCTGCTCCCAGATATGAAAATCGGCCTGATTTCCATAATTTCTTCTCTGCTCTTGTGTTGTTTTTCATCTTTTCTTCCTCATACCCGTCTGCTCTTTCCACCCCTAATCTCCTTATTTTACACCGCTTCCCTCAGACAGGCCCTTTCTGCTTTCCTCTGTCTTTTCGTCTTCCTCTATCTCCCCAGTCTCTGTCTTCCTCTAATTCACTCTCATGTGCTGGCTCGTCCTCTCACGTTCTCTCATTTTAGTTTCCAATCCAAACAGGCTTTATTGCCTGTGCTGTTTACGCAGCAATATTGGCAAAGTAATTAACGGCAAAATTGTATTACGCCTAAAACAAATCATTCTGGGGTAATAGCGACGAAATGAAATGGAACAATAAATAATACGGCTAAATTAGAAGTACGATATGATGGATGACAAGTGATCATCATAATAATAATTAAATTCTCTATCTGTTTCTCACCCACCTACAGCTCTTCTCACTCATTATCTCTCTATCGCTTTGTATTTCCCCTCTCTTTCAATTTTTTGGTCTGTTTTTTTTCTCTCATTTCCTTTTTTGTTCATTTGTCTCTTTCTCTTTGTTTGATTGATTCCATTTAAAGGAACAACTCAGCAAAAAAAAAAGAAATAAAACAGGTCCACAATGCCCTTCTTAGCCCAAATTTAACTAGTAGTTCTTTAGTTATGCTCTGAAGCTGTGCAGCAACAGTAAAGTACTAACTTATTTATAACATACGGTGTCTCATACAAAATATTTTCCCATAAACATCTTCCTCACACCGCGTATACTTCTTCAATGATTTCAATGCAGTGTTGGTCTGGTTTCAGACTGATTCTATATCGAACCCCAGCGCATTTGCGTTAGTCTTGCATCATCACAAACGCTCATGGAGAACATAACACATCGCCATGTTTTTTTTCCCTTACGTTATTATTTTGGTGCTATTATTATGCAAAGTAAATCATCTCACCTCTACTGCGTCCCGCAACGTTCCCCTGCCACTCATGCTATACGTGTGTTATCGAAACTAATGATATCATCATCAGCTGAAACAACTGCACGTGTTGTTATTTTACTTCCTGCACGAGTTCAGACCGCGGATTTGGTCCACCTGACCACTTTCACAGTACCAATGTTGTATGAGAAGCTAACTCAATCTAAACTGCCAGTGTGAAAGCCTCCTCAGAATAGTATGTGAATTACTAAAATAAACATGAATGAAAGTCTATTGTTGGTAGAGTGCTTTAACCTTTCCAGGCGGCCATCTTGGACCGGGATCACGTTTTCCTGCAGTGCAGATGATCATACCATTTAAGACAGCAAGATTTCAGGTTTTGCAGGAATTAGTGATTACAGTTTTTTTTATTTAATACAAAACAACACATGGTATTTTTATTCATTTATAGTTGCATGTAATGCTGAAACAAACTCACTGACTGATACAAAGCACTGACACTGGAGACTCCTTCCAAAAATATTGTCTTCTTAGAGAAACATACACTATAGTGGCAAAAGTTTTGGGACAGCCCTCCAAATTATTGAATTCAGGGGTTGGGCTCACCCTCTTAGTTCCAGTGAAAGGAACTCTTAATGCTTCAGCATACCAAGACATTTTGGACAATTTCATGCTTCCAATTTTGTGGGAACAGTTTGGGGATGACCCCTTCCTGTTCCAACATGACTGCACACCAGTGCACAAAGCAAGGTCCATAAAGACATGGATGAGTGAGTTTGGTGTGGAGGAACTTGGCTGGCCTGCGAAGAGTCCTGACCTCAACCCCATAGAACTCCTTTGGGATGAATTAGAGCGGAGACTGCGAGCCATTCCAAAAGTGGGACACCTGCCTTTACATGCACATGAATGTAATATGGAGTTGGCCCGCCCTTTGCAGCTATAATAGCTTTAACTCTTCTGGGAAGGCTTTCCACAAGGTTTAGAAGTGTGTTTATGGGAATATTTGACCATTTCCCTAGAAGCGCATTTGTGAGGTCAGGCACTGATGTTGGACAAGAAGGTCTGGCTCGCAGTCGCCGCTCTAATTCATCCCAAAGGTGTTCTGTCAGGTTGAGGTCAGGACTCTGTGCAGGCCAGTCAAGTTCCTCCACACCAAACTCGCTCATCCATCTTTATGGACCTTGCTTTGTGCACTGGTATGCAGTCATGTTGGAACAGGAAGGGGTCATCCCCAAACTGTTCCCACAAAGTTGGAAGCATGAGATTGTCCAAAATGTCTTGGTATGCTGAAGCATTAAGGGTTCCTTTCACTGGAACTAAGGGGCCAAGTCCAAACCCTGAATAACAACACCTGAATTCAATCATTTGGAGGGGTTTCCCAAAATGTTTGGCAATATAGTGTATCACTGTACATACAGTATGTTTCTATGTTAAATAAACAAATGTTTTTAGAGAGGAATGTAGATCATGTGGATGTTGTTACTATAGAAATGATGATGCAATAAAACAGGCAAATTAATATAATTAAAAGATTTGATTAGAATTAATATTCCAGAGCTGCAGTTGTAGATTAATATCATTTTAGTTTATTTTAAAAGAGATTATGAAGCCAGTATGTGAACATGTAAGGTTTCTGGGTGATGTAGACTTGCAACAAGTTCTTGTAACTCTCGCACAAAACTAAAGAAAAAAGCAGCTACATTTAAGGCCAGTAGAAAACATTCTACTTTTTTATTTTTGCCAAACTGTTCCTTTAACACATCCCCCTTCTCCTTTCTGTCCCCTTTCTCCCTTTTATCTCTTCAATTAATATTGTTTTTTTTTATTTTTTTATCTCCGTTTCCAGTTCCTTTCTTCATTCCAGCTTTTTCTGTGCCTCATTTTTCTCTCCCTTTTTCTGGCACTCTCTTCTTGCATATTAATTTTCCAATCTACTTCCTCTCTCTTTTCCTCTATTAATCTTTTTCCTATATACCCGTTTACTGCCCTGTCTCGTCGTTCTTTTATCTTATCTATTAATATTTATCCATATGCTTTGTTTTGGCTCTCACCTCCAACTGCCTTCTATTAATCTTTCCAGTCCCCTTTTTTTTTATTTATCTTTTTTCACCTTTTTTTTTGTTATACCTTATACACACTAGTCTTCTTGACTTTTATATTATTTCCTTTTCCTGTTAATTATCATACACATCTCAAGTCATCTTGTGTGTGTGTGTGTGTGTGTGTGTGTGTGTGTGTGTGTGTTGTGCAGGGTGACTCTGGAGGTCCTCTGGTTTGTGTCTCCGAGGCTAATATTTGGTTCCAGTGTGGGATAGTGAGTTGGGGAGAAGGCTGCGCACGCCGCAACAAACCTGGTGTCTACACACGACTCACAAAGTTCCGTCAGTGGATCCGTCAACACACTCAAGTATAGTGACGTGTTCACTATAGTGTGATGGGTTCCAGGACGACAAGATGCCCAGTGTGTATACACATGTGTATGATTGAGAGAGAGAGAGAGAGAGAGAGTGTGTAAGTGTGATTGTATGTGTGTGTGTGTGCGTGTGTGAGAGAGAGAGAGAGTGAAAATATCGAATATTTGCCAAATGATCGTTATGGACACTTTTATTTTTTTTATATTGCTGAACCTAAAGCTTGATCCAGCACTCAGGTCTTTATTATCATGGGAAATATATGAAACTGAAAATATTTGTGGTTTCTGTAAAACTGTTTAGTATTGACTTTATTTTCTATTTGAAAATTTTTATAAGCATATGAATTTTTCTTTTTTTTTTTTCCTTTTTTTTGCTTATGCATTGTATCACCACATTGTATTTCCTTCAACTGGCCTTCTGACCTTCTGGTATGAAGACTGTTACATTTGAGCTGAATTCACAAATACATCCTTCCCCCCCAAAAAAAAAGAAAAAAAGATTTTGTTTGGAATTTGTACGTGTTTCTGAACAACTTCTTTTTTTTCCAGAAAAGACTGTGCAATCTAGAAATTTATGCATCTCTCCTGTAACGCTGGCTCCATTATTATTATTATTATTATTATTACTATTATTATTATTATTGTTATTATTATTATTATTATTATTATTTAAACTGTTCATGATACCCGGCCTGTAGAATGCATGATTTAGCCATTTCACTCATTGTTTTGCCCAAACACTCAAGGCCAGGCTGGGTCATGTGACTCTAAGCATGCTAACATCCCAACTAGCTCCTCCAGAAGCACAGGGATCTAAGCACAGTAAACGTACTCATGGTTAAATCTGCATCTCTTACTGCATGAGGATTATACAAGACTGCCCCACACTGTTTAACATCCTGCAAAGAGTTTTTAAATGCTTGTGTTTCATATTAGCAACTCTTGTGCATTTTCACTTGAAATGATTGATGGACATTTTCACTTCTTGGCTTTTATGACTCTTATGTGCTGTACTGTGGTTTTTTCCTCTTGTGCCTGCTTTTAAGTGTTATATAAACTTTATCTGTCCAATATCAGTGCACTAGTTTTATATCTAAAGACTTTTAAAACCTACTGACCAGGCTTTACTGTTATAGTACTAGCTGACAAGATGCCGTATTAAATATTTTTATCAACCGTTTCATTTTTTTTTTTTTCATAGTAAGAAATGAAACCATTTTTAATAAAGCTATTTTAAATCACCACTACTTCTACTACTAATATAATTAAGATGTTATGCTTCCCATGTTGATTCACACTACACACTGCTTTTCACCTGGAGGGATCACAGACAGTTTTATATTATAATTAATAGAATTTAATGTCAAACATCCAACAAGGTCTGATTAAAAAAATAAGATGTAAAACACTTGAGGGCATGCTGATGTAGGAATCATGCTAATGTGGTCAATGATGTGGTGGCTACGTGAAATGGAGGTACTGTTACTATCCATTTTGTGAGCCGTTTGTCCTACATAGGGTTGAGGGGAGCTTGGAGACTATCCCAGGGAACACATTTATGGCTTTTGCAGACGCCCTTATCCAAAGCAACTTGGATTTTTCTAATTTATACATCTGAGCATCTGCTCAGTGGCCCAGCAGTGGCAGCTTGGTAGTCCTGGTATTCAAACTCACAACCTTTCGACCAACACCTTAACCACATCCCCACACCTGGCACACACACCTGTTCACACACTATATGGATAGTTTCTACAATGCATGTCTTAAACTGAAAACCACTAAAGCACACAGTGAACATGCAAGCGCCATGCACAAAGGGCGAGAATCGAGCCCCCAATCCTTGAGTTTTGAGTCAAACATGCTAACTTCTAAACCTCTGGTACTTTCCAAATGCTCCAATTATTTTCCCAGTACAGCACATCCTAAAGTGTTATTCCGTATACCACAACAATTTGTAAAAGATTAAAACTTCCCATTAATGAATGTCTCTCTCTCTCTCTCTCTCTCTCTCTCTCTCTCAATAAGCCAAAAAAATGCATTTAATGTTACTGAGAAACGACAGAACTCTCTATCCCAAAGACTTTCTATTTCCTATATAGTTACTAATCCTTGACCCTGGAAACTTTCATTAACTCATAATCAACATCTATTTACACAAAACTTTCCATTTATTTAACCATGTTTTTTACATTACATTTTATTTGGTGAATCCACCATACAAGTTCCTGTGAATGAGTTGTTGCTATAGTAACGGTAATGTTATTAGCCTCGGCCTTCCAGCCGTCACTACTGTCAGATTATTAATTAATAACACCTACTGACCAATCACATTTGAGAATTCAGTAACACTGTGGTCTGAGACGGAAATGTGACTTTGATCAAACTCCTGTGAGAAATTTGGGAATGTGTGTGGCCTAATATTCTAATTACACAAGTGATTGACAGCTCTCTCGCTCTCTCTCTCTCTCTCTCTCTCTCTCTAACTAAACCCGACAGAATATTCTAGGAGATTAAGGAATTTGATAATAGAATTTGGACATTCTACAGTAACTAGCTTTCGACTTGTAATTTTAGCTTTTCGTTACTCGGTTGCTCAGAACATAACTGTGATTGGTCAGTGAAGCTGATGCAGGCTTTGAGACAGATTAGCCCCGCCCACTTTTCATGTGACGCACCATTTTGGTTAACATTAACCATTAATCATTAATTTAAACATTAATTTAAATGAAAACGCAGCCATTAGGTTCCCAGGCCACATGTTTTTTTGCTGTTGTTAATAAAGTAATATTCAGTGTTAAATAGATCAGCTGTTCAGTCTCCTTATTATTGCTCCTTCCTCCTTATTATTATTGATCAGGAATTCCTTACTAATGCCTTGCCTTTAGAATAAGACGTTCAAAATGTACATGTGTGTGTTGTGGACTGAGCTCGTTCAGTCTAATTTCAAAAGAATACACAAAAACTGGTTTTACTTCACTCTTTTATTTTAATTATTTAATTTAATTAATTTAATTTATTTATGGGGGGGGGGCACGGTGGCTTAGTGGTTAGCACGTTTGCCTCACACCTCCAGGGTTGGGGGTTCGATTCCCGCCTCTGCCGTGTATGTGGAGTTTGCATGTGCCTCGGGGGTTTCCTCCGGGTACTCTGGTTTCCTCCTCCAGTCCAAAGACATGCATGGTAGGTTGATTGGCCTTAGTGTGTGATTGTCCATAGTGTGTGATTGCGTGAGTGAATGAGAGTGTGTGTGTGCCCTGCGATGGGTTGGCACTCCATCCAGGGTGTATCCTACCTTGATGCCCAATGACGCCTGAGATAGGCACAGGCTCCCAGTGACCCGAGTATAGTTCGGATAAGCGGTAGACAATGAATGAATGAATAATTTATTTATTTACTTGCTTATTTATTTATATATATTTCTTTATTTCTTTTTTTTTTTTTAATGAATATCTTACTGGCCTAGGCCTAGCCTAATATTAAAATTATAGCTGTTTTAGATTTCCTTATCATTCCATACAATCATACACCATCAACACCGCATACAATAAAAAATAAATGGCATCCAGTAACGTAGAGCTCTTTCCCTTTCAGTTTGTACTCATGACTGAATTTGTCGTAAATTGTCCAATTCATCAGGCTGTCAGGACATTTCTTTGCTTTGCTGTGTAGAAAAGCCTTTTAAACATTTACTGTTCTACAAATATTCCCCGGCGATCTGTTTTGCTCAGACGTCACCTCTGAATAATGAAAATGTATTGAAATTAGATCTGATAAAGTATTTTTTCCCCCTGTTGAAACCAATCTTTCTGATTCAGATGTTTTGGAGAAGTTATCAGACTTCATCTTATTAAGTAGGATGTATTCTGTCTTCAGGAAATAAATGTGGTGGTGGCGGTTACGGATGAAGCATGGTGTTTGGTGAGTAACTCGGGTACTATCTGTATTATTCACCTGAATGTTTTGGTTTAAAATCTCAGGACTACCAGGAGGACAGTTTTTATTCCTTTGACTAGAGTAAGTTTGCTGTCAATTTCCAGAAAAAAAAATCCACAATAACCTGATTAGCTACCAGCTAAATTGGTAGACTTTCCATCTTTAGTGGGGCAGTGGTGGCTCAAGTGATTAAGGCTCTGGGTCGTTGATCGGAGGATCGGGGTTCAAGCCCCAGCATCACCAAGCTCCACTGTTGGGCAATTGAGCAAGGCCCTTAACCCTCTCTGCTCCAGGGGCGCTGTATCATAGCTGCCACAGGGTACATGTTGGTAGGGGGGAAAAAAACCAAAAAAAACACTGAGCTTCTCAGTTAGTGCTACTAATACTACATCGAAGTGTAATGAGTTAGTATTTTTGCACTTGGTTTTTATTTTTTTATTTAATTTTTTAAAATGTTTTTGGTTGAAAGCCTGAAATGAGGTCAGTGGCTAATGCAAGCTAAAGATATTATCATGTTTCATTTTATCCATAAAATCCATCAGTAATACACCACTCATGGTTTTTTAAGCTTTTACGTGTCTTGAAAAAGGCGGCTGCTAAAGAGAGGCTAAATGGACTACACTGCTTGTCAGGGACATTGAACGGCATCATGTTGAACAGGAAAACACATCTACAACATCCTTGTTTCATCCACAAAAGCACAGTGGATGCCTTATCAGGAAAACTGTTTTTTAAATGAAGATTGCCCTTCCTGATGCAACACTCCCATTTTAACAGGCTTGTGACCGGCACTGAGAAATAACATTCAGGGGCTGGGTTAACTATCTGCCAGGGAATCGAACCCGGGCTGCGGTAATGAGAGCATGGGATCCTGCCACGGGACCACCAGAAGGCATCTTAAACTAAATATGTAAGCATCTTAAACTGTTGTTAGTCACAGAGCTTTCAGATTTTCCGGGGATGGCCTACCAAATACCTCATCTGTGCAGCACTCTATTTGAAAATCATATCATAAAATCATAAAACATTTACTGATCATTTAACTGAGGTAATATTTAAGCTGGAAAGTCTCTTATCAGCTAGCAGTTTATCAGTTTGCTCACCTCAGCTTGTGTTTCAGAATCTGGTAGCTCATCAGACCTAGCTGGAATTAAAGCATAACCTTGAGATCTCTCTGACAGAAATGTCATTGAAAGCAACTCACAGTGGAAAAAATATTTTCTATTCACTGTGCAGATTAAACTGATGGTAGAAAACGGCAAGTCAATACACACTCAAAACAATTTAATACTTGCTGAATAAAACGTCTGTTGAGGAAATAATTCCATGAGGCAAATCTCTAAAATAACTTGGGACGATTAGCAAGGGGAAAAAAAGCTGCATTATTTTTAAATCCCATTAAATTCTGGGTCTGTGATCACTTCTAGAGAGCTAAGCCAGTGTTTATTTATCATCTTTTTTTTATTTTTTGCTTGCTAGCTCTTCGACTTTGTCATTACACGGTGTCTCCGGTTCAAACTGCTTTTAGAATATTAGCAACAACACAAGTGAGACTTTTAGACTTCAGGCAACAAGCCAATAAACACCAAACCCAACATCTCTGACTTCTCTGTCCCCGGGTAAGAACCGATGGCTATTTCCCTCCTTTTATACACCTGACCTAATAATGGCACTTTTTAAACTATTAAGAAATGTTACATACTGCAGCTTTAAACTCCTAACCATAAGTCATGCCATACATAAATCTTTTATGGTTCTGTTGCTTCTGAAGGTGAAGGTGACAAAGGAGGAAAAAGAACCTTAGTGATCACAGTTCAGCTTTTAATTAAAATTATAATGAGCAGAATGTTCCAATTAAACAAAAGAAAAGGATCGATATCTATTAAATGTTACATGATGGCGAGTATGGAATGATGCGCTCTGGTTTTAAGCTTGGAGAGTGAACATCTTTTAAAATTGATTAAGTCGAAGAGGTCGTGTGACCGCATGAACTGCGGGAAGGCAGGAAAATGAAGAAAGCTACTGCACATTTTAAGCAACATTCCAAATAGTGTCACGGCTCTAGTAAATGTGGATAAATGCACACTCTAGAGCCAAGTTTGTGGACACCTGACCATCAATCCATATGAAGATCTTCCTCAATCTGTTGCCTCAAAGGTCAAAGCTCAAAGTTGTATCTTACTGGAACGAACAAGTCCAAACCTTTTGGTTTTTTGTCAAGGTTAAAGTGGACAAACCCGAGTGTCCTGTACAGAGCCCTGACTCTGACTCAAACTCATTGAACACCTTTGGGATGAACTGGAACACTGACTTCACTCCAGACCTCCTCACTCTTACATCAGTGTCTGATCTCACTAATGCCCTTGTAACTGAATGAACACAAATCCCCACAGAAATGCTCCAACATCTAGTGGAAATCCTTCTTAGAAGAATGGATATTATTCTAAAATTGGGAACGGGATGCTCAAATGGGTGTGATAATCTGGTGCACATTTTTGGTCATATATTTTGTATAGTGTTTGTCCTCTAGGTGTATGAGGTTGTCTGGTAAGATATGAAGCAAAGAAAAAAGTCATTAATGTGAACAATTTAGAGCATACATTAATTCACTTTTAATAGCTGCCTGGTTAGTTTTTTCTCAGTGGATTAAATTAGTCTATTCAGAAATAGAAATAATTAAATTAATTAAAAAATGTTGTCATTTAAAAAAAAAGAAGAAAAAATTATAGATAAATATTATTTTATTTATTATAATAAATATTCATTCATTCATTGTCTACCGCTTATCCGAACTATTCTCGGGTCACGGGGAGCCTGTGCCTATCTCAGGCGTCATTGGGCATCAAGGCAGGATACACCCTGGACGGAGTGCCAACCCATCGCAGGGCACACACACACACACACTCTCATTCACTCACACAATCACACACTATGGACAATTTAGAGATGCCAATCAACCTACAATGCATGTCTTTGGACTGGGGGAGGAAACCAGAGTACCCGGAGGAAACCCCAGAGGCACCGAGAGAACATGCAAACTCCACATACATGGCGGAGGCAGGAATCGAACCCCCAACCCTGGCGGTGTGAGGCAAACGTGATAACCACTAAGCCACTAAGCCACCATGCCCCCATTATAATAAATATAATGAAAATAAAATAAAATTAAAATGATAATTTAATTACCTATTTACTTTGGTGATAAACACATGCTGTAAAGTAAACATAACAGGACAAAAATATCCTTCTGCTTAAGGCCACATCCCCTTTGGGTTTAAATTGGAATAGTGATTATGGGTGTTGATTATGGGAGCATGACACAGATTGCATTACATCCGTAATAAATACATTTGTATATTTCCCAGTATAGCATTATAAAAGCCTTCCACATATTATCAGCTAAATGTGACTTTTTCTCCTTTTAGGCATGAGTGAATCACATCTCATGCAATTTTAAAGCTTCAAGCATCACAGGAGGCCTGCAAGAGCTTAGCATACTTACCATAGAAGGAAAAGTTTAGTCTTCTTGATGGACGGTTTGGTCATTTCTATTGTTGACCCACTGTGCACCTTTTATAAACACCTGCTTATTAGTGTAAAACATTGTTCCTGTATCCGCTGCCAGCATATAAATATTTATGTCATACCTCTGTCTGTGCCTCTGCCCTTCAGCCACTTGGGTATGCTTTACTTGTAGACTTAAACCATTGACTTGTAGATCTAATGTCAATGTTTGTGTTGTGTATTTGATGTGGACCTGCACAGCACCTAACATCATCCATCACTTATCATAAACATTCTATATATTATTATATATTATACTATTACATATCCATTCTGTACTGTGTTTCTGGATTGCCTGGCTTAATGTGCTTCAGAATGAAATATGAATCAGTTGCGAGTGTGGTCTAGCATCATTTTTCACTTGCTAAATGCTGACTGTTGCTTGGTGTCAATCTCAGTCTCCACTGAAAAGCTCAGAGTTGTTGGATTAATTAGATCTAAGAGCACGAGCGAGAAGGGAGACGTTATTAAATAATGGCTGCGCTCCAATCTGTAGACTTGTCTTCCAGCTACAGAGCTCAGTAAGAGTGTAAACCAAAGCAGTCCAACTAGCATCAAGGATGCCACTTGTTATATTTCATTTCAGTTTATTTGTAGAGCTTTTAACCATGAACATCATCACAGAGGAACTTCATGGGATGTTGCACTTATCCTCTAAAGGGTCAATGGTAGCCCTGAGTCTGTCCACAGGGACTTGGGGCACAAGCCAGGGGACACCATGAACAGTATGGTAACTAATCTCAGGGCACAGTTGGGCACAGTTACACACACACACACACACACACACACACACACACACACACACACACACACACACACACACACACACACACACACACACACACACACACACACACACACACACACACACACACACACACACATAACTACAGACAACTTAGAGATGCCAATCAGCCTACACCACATGCCAGTGGATTTGAGGAGGAAATCAGAATATCCAAAGGAAACCCCTGAACCACAGGGATAACATGCAAACTCCACACACAGGGCAAAGACAGGAATGACACCACCAACTCTGGAAGTGGTAGCTTAGTGGTTAAGGTGTTGGACTGCTGATCAGAAGGTTGTGAGTTCAAATCCGAAGGCCCTTGAGCAAGGCCCTTAACCTCAAATGACTCTGTTGTATAAAAATGTAAGTTGCTCTGGATAAGAGTGTCTGCTGAAAATGTAAATGTGTGAGCAAGCATGCTAATCACTAAACCACCATGCCTAAGGATGTCTGACTGTGATCTGCAAACTTTTACCATAATGCTGGAGGCACACATGTCAAAAATGTCTTTGAATGAAATTCCTTATAAATTTCTTGCCGTTTAGAATAACATACATACATACGTGTGTAATGGTCAGATGTCCACAGAATATATCCCACATAACTGACTTTTTAGCCCTTAGTTCTGTTGTCTTATATAGCTCTGTGTCTTTATGTAGGACCATGGCCCTAGAGGAACGTTGTTTCATTCCACTTTGTACTGCATCAGCTATATATGGTATAGAACAACGAGTCAGTGTACAGAGATGAGGTGCAACGTCTAACAGCCTGGTGTAAAGCCAACAGCCTGTCCTTGAATGTTGACAAGACAAAAGAGATGGTTGTTGACTTTAGGAGAGCACAGAGTGACCATTCTCCGCTGTTCATTGACGGATCCCCTGTGGAGATCGTCGAGAGCACCAAATTCCTTGGTGTGCATCTAGCGGAGGACCTCACCTGGTCACTCAACACCACCTCCATCAGCAAGAAAGCCCAGCAGCGCCTCTACTTCCTGCAGAGGCTGAGGAAAGCCCATCTACCTCCCCCCATCCTGACCATGTTCTACAGAGGGACCATCGAGAGCGTCCTGAGCAGCTGCATCGCTGCCTGGTTTGGGAATTGCACCGTCTCGGATCGCTGGAAGACCCTGCAGCGGATAGTGAGGACAGCTGAGAAGATCATTGCACTCTCTGTCCCCTCTATCACGGACATGTACACCACACGCTGCATCCGCAAAGCAAACAGCATTGTGGATGACCCCACCCACCCCTCACACACACTCTCCTCCTGCCGTCTGGAAAGAGGTACCGAAGCATTCGGGCCCTCACAACCAGACTGTTTAACAGTTTCTTTCCACAAGCTATCAGGCTTCTTAGCACCCAGAACTGAACTACACCAGCTCTCTCTCTCTCACACTTTTCTTAAAACTGCTGCTACCACATCTTGCACACAGTGGTCATGGTGCTAGGCATTATATACATATATGTAATGCACATCACATTCTGCCAATATTGCACATGTTTTGTGTCCTGTCTTGTGTTTGTCTTGTCTTTGCACTGTTTGCACTTTATGTAGCTAGAAAAAACTTCTGTCCTAGCTCTGTGTTGTCGTTTCAGTTTTGTAATTACGTGTTGTGTGTTGTTTTCAATGTAGAAGCAGGGTCCTGGAGAAACGTTGTCTCATTTCACTATGTACTGCATCAGCTATATGTGGTTGGGATGACAATAAAAGCTTCCTGACTTGACTAAAAATGTTTACTGCTGAACGTTGTCTTCTGATCAGTCAGGAGGAGTTGACTAACAGCAGCTCTGACAGTAGTACTAACTTTAACCTGTTGGTTTTGGTTTTCACTGAATGCACTTGTAATATGTTATTGTTCCTATAGTAAGACTTAGACAGACATGTATGGTGAACGAAAAGAGTGAGAGGTAGAGAGAGAGGGAGAGGTAGAGAGAGAGAGGGAGAGGTAGAGAGAGAGAGGGAGAGGTAGAAGGAGAGTGAGTGAGTGAGAGAGAGAGAGAGAGAGAGAGAGAGGTGACTGTTTATAGTTGATGTAAATGAAAACTAATTTGTCTTACATCTATAGCAATCATATCTTTAAACAAATAAAAGGCATGATCTTCTGCTGTCTCATTAATAAAACATTTAACCTTGCTCAATTGCAGTGTTATAAGAGAAAAACTTAATCACACAGAAAACTCTGCTGTCGTCTGCTGATGATTTAGTAACACAGTGGCGTACTATTCGGAGTATTTAGACGTGATTTCAACACTCTTATCTGGTTTTTCAGAATCCAATCATCAGTTAGTTTGTAAGTGTGTAATGCTTTCACAATGACAGCTGCTCATGTATTTGGGTAAGGAACTAGCTAAATAGACTGCTAGCTATGCAAGTAACTAGCTAGTCAAATCGGACACATGACCATTTGCTTCATTTGTAAAATTAAGGTGATTAAACACGACTTTAACACTCCAGATTTTCCAGAGTGCAATCTGAAGTATAAGTGTGTAAATTTATACAATATCAGCTGCTCATTTATTTAGTTATTATTTCTTTTGGAGGCATGACGACTATGTTTGTAAAATAAAGCTGATTAAACCATTCTTACACACCTGTCTAATTTCCCAGAGTCCAATCATCATTTAGTTGATCTTGTTTTATGTGTAAAAGCTTTAAGAAACGACAGCCGCTTGTTTATTTCGGCAGGTAAGTAGCTAGCTAATTAAATTGGAGGCACTAGGCTTATTTATAACATGCAGGTGATCATTTCGACATTCAGTCCGGTTTTCAGGAGTCCAATCATCATTTGGTTTGACATTTTAAATTAGTAAAGTTTTCCTCATTCATGTAAATCTTCAGGAACTGATAACAAGCTGAAAACACACTCCAGTCACGGCTGCTTTTTTTATTTGAAATGGTTTTATTTAAATATAAATATGTGTACAAAGTTACAAGCAACAATAGCTCATTTTAGCAAGTAAAACCTCAATGCATAATCTTAAAAAAAAAAAAAGGAAATAAAAGGGTCTAAAAGAAACACAACCCCAAGAATGATGAAGAACTCAAGCTTACGGGGAGAAAAAGTGAACTAAAAGAATACGCTGTGTTAAAATCAAATCAAATTAGATATATATTTATAAGCATTCATAATAAAATGTACTTTACAGTTGAGCAGCTTACACACTGTACATTAAGGCTTATATAAAGTAGAAAAATAAAGACAAGCAATGTGTTTTTTCGGCACAGTTCACTTTGTGAATTTACTTTTTTTTTTTCTTCCCCAATGGAAATCACTCAGGCCCGAAGAAAAGAAATGGCAGTACGGGAACCCGGTCTTCGGGATTACCACGATCCAATGGCATCAGGTGCAGTAAAGCAATGTCTCACACAAGGAATGGACATGGAAAGAAACGCTCGATACGTTCACATAGACACGTCATCTGCATGCAACAGACAAGAGGAGAGGGGTCACCCCCGAATTTTTACACTCGTTTATCAGGAGCATTGTGTTCTACCTTCTGATCGTGTGTAAACATGGCGGAGATACTTTGATTGTGTCATTTCGGATAGAACGGCTTGTGCCGCATTTTCTTTAGTAAAGAAATCACAGTCGCTAAATTATTACTGCATGTCGATTTTCGCAGTTTCAGATTGCCACCAGCTTCTCAATACACCTCAGGCACCTTTTTATTTGCACCTCAAAACTAGTAACATGCCATTTTGGGGTGCAAAATAAGCCTCTTGTGTCTGGGTTGCATCTTCATTAGGGCTTCATCTCTCTTTGTTCAGCTAATCAGAGAAAACTACACCTCTTTCTCTTCATCACATCCTTTTTCTTTTCAGGAAGTCTGTGAAGTTTTTTGTCAGTAGATTTCATCAAAAGAGGCATAATTTATCATTTCCACCAGTTTGTCTCAGTTTATCTGTGAATTCCCGTTGTAGTTCACTCAACGACACACACAAAATGTGCTTACAATTCCTTCAGCATGCCAGCACGAGACTTTTTTTTTTTCTTTTTTCTATTTTTTTTTTTTTTTTGATTGTGGTCCAGCATAAGATCATTAGCTTCTCATTTACAAAAGTTAGTTCATTTGATCCGTCTATGATTCCTATCACAGACCGCTCGGAGACGCCGAAGCGTCCTGACGTGCCCGTCTCCATAATAAGTGAGATTACAAAAGAATGGCATTCATTCACCAGAAGTTCAGCTAGTAGACAAAGCTAAACACGATTAAATTAGCTTAGACAATCCAGAGGTGACTCGGAAATGGGAGTTGTCCCGCAGTTCTCCTCAAGAAGCTCAAGAAGGATAATCCGATTCTGACTCCCAATGCGCACTTAAGATTGAGGGGAAAAGTCCTTCATGGATCAAATGTGGCGCCATCTGCAAGTCTGGCACTCACACGTGAGTCTGCATGCGCTGCTGGGACGGCCGTCCGTAGTCGGACTGCTGCGAGGACGCGTATGAGAAGCGGGACGTCCCGGACACCTTACTGGCCTGATCTGATTGCTCAAAAGTGTCCACTTTGTCGTAGGAGGCGGGTTTGACGTAGCTGGTGAAGGCGCGGCCATAGTTATTGGGCAGGTAGAGCGGGTCCTGTGGGTACATTGTGGGAGTTGTTTGCTGTTGTGGCTGCGGTTGTTGTTGCTGTTGTTGAGGTTGTTGCTCATAGGTGGTGCGGGTAGCTGGGGTGGTGGCGTAGCGGTTAGAGAAGTCGTAGACACGTGGCTGGGTGGTGCTCTGGCTGTACAGTGGGCCTGGAGATGGAAGCTGGCATGGCGTATAGACGGGACGCGAGGTCGGGACAAACTCGGAAAAGCCGGTGCGTGCCACGTGGCGGTCATCATGACCCCGAACGTTGTAGTAGCCGTTAGTGGGGTCCTGGGTGGAGAAAAAAGATAACATAAATACATCCATCAATCCTTCACCATTGATCCACCCTTGATACCAATTTTATTTGTATAGCGCTTTTAATAGTAAACATTGTCTCAAAGCAGCTTCACAGAAATATAAAAATATACAATAAATGTGACAAAGTTTCAAATTATATTCATATTTATTCCTAATGATTAACGAATAATTGCCCTTTTACCCCAAGTACATTTTCTTATTCATTAAAAACCTCCGTCATGCTTTTTATCTATTTATTGTTACATTTGTACATGTACAACATCCATAAAACATGTTAACACTTAAACAAACAGCTTCACTGACACTGGAGACTCCTTCCATAAATGTTAAATGAAGATCTATTTACTGAGAAATCACCAGCGTGTAAAATTATGTTACATTTTTCCCTTATAGAAACGGTTGTATATTACAACCTATGCGTGAACATAAACCTGTGAGTTGAAGTCTGTGGACTGTCAGTGCTGCTGTTCTCCAAAACGATTCATATAAAATCTACTAATGTAGTATATTATGCTTGAATATATTTATACTTCTTTATTTTTAGTACCAGAAGCATAATTTGTGCATTATGTAGTGCCCATGGGCTTGTGAAACAGGACATATGGGACTTTGTGCACGCAAAGTGCTAGTAAAGCTGCAGAAGGTGAGTTATTCAGTGAGGTTTCTGGGATTATTGCGACTTTTTTTTTGCGACTGTGGAAAACTTACTAATTGACTAAATTGCAAGCGCAAGATTTTCACATTTTCAGTTCCTCCAGGAGCTTTTTTTTTGTGATTGTTGTGCTCAAAAATGCTTGATTTTGCAGCAGCGTTTTGCAAAACTTGCAACTTGCGTATTTTTTTGTTAAAACTGCAAGCACAGGGTTCTTCTTTTAAACTCCTACCAGTAAAGTGAAGGCCCATGTAATGACTTTCTATGATAGCTGTACTCATGTTCGATGCTCGTCAACCGAATAAGGCTTTGTCTGAATGAGTGTTGTGATGATGTCACGTTATGATGTCATGTCTCTGCAGAAAATCTGCATTAATGTTGAAAAACTGCAAACTTTTCTTGGTCTTGTGTTCATTTCTGAGATCACAAAAATCACTTCTTCTTAAAATCCTAGGAGGACTGATTAAACACCCGAGAGCTTGCTGGTATAAGAAATGAATCACCAGCGAGGAGGTATGATCTGGTTTGACGCCAAGACGAATTACTTTTACCCCCTTGATCACTGTCAGAGTTACTGTTGTGGACAAATTAATCAGCACACCCTGACCAATCAGAATTGAGAATCTTTCTCCACTTCAGTGCGTGTGGAGAGCTGAGTGAGAAAATCTGATCCTTTCCAGCCTGAGATTTGAGTTCCTCTGTTAATAAATGATGAGATTAATATTTCCCTGATCATTTATTGCCTTTTGATGAGCATGTCTGCTGTGCTGGGAATCATCTAGCACTCAGATATGATCTGGTCAGCGGTGGTCCTGTGGTGATTATGCCATTCGCTGATGGACGGTCCAATTGTGTGTAAGTTGTGTACCTAGATCTATTTTATAACATATTAAAGTTCTGTAGTGCACATTTCAACAGCAATGATCCTCAATCAGATGACTGTTAACATCTACGCTAGTGCAATTTTGGAACCCCATAGAGCGAGTATATTAGATTCTGAAAGATCTCTGAATAAAAAAAATAATAAAATATCATCTGGTTTTGCCTCCTACAGCTTCAGAAGCACTTTTGCTCTTTTGTGCGGTGTCCTGTTTCAAAAGAAAAGTGTAAAATCTTGTATCAGACTGTGTATCAGTGAATGTGAATGTTTCCATCCTTCCAATGTTTGTGTAGGTGTGTGTTGTCGGCTCGCATCGTTGAATGCAATGCAAATGTACACGAATCTTTGGTTTTATGTAGAATTTCTTTCCATCTATTCCGTACAATTATATTAAAGCGACAAAAACAACAAATACGTGTGGCACTCGAGTAGTCAGCCATGTTGCTAATAAAAGTGTTTATAAGAAACTTACCTTAATATCTGATCTTTCATCATCTTCTTCCTCCAGAAGATCGCTGTGCTCGGTGCGTGATGTCCCAGGAGACTCGCTGCTGTTGGGAGCCTGATAGAAATCAAACACACACACACACACAGGTTGGTTACACACTGCTATACACACACACACACACACACACACACACACACACACACACACACACACACACACACACACACACACACACACACCCTGCTGCAAGCCAGCTGAGCTCTCATTAGGATGCTCATACTGTGAGTGTACCCAAGCATAAAGTCTTCAAACAGCTCGACTGCTTAAAAATACCATATTAGGTTCAAGTTTGTGTAATACTTTCATGAGCTTGGAGTATTTTCTTTCTAGCACAGACAGAAACAGAGGAACATCTTTTTGTCATCTATTTTGTCCCAAACAATCCAAAACAACTATTTTTTTTTGTATGTACTTATATGTATATCTTATGTATACATGTATATTTAATGCACAGCTTCAGTGTTCTCACCATGGGCTCCTTCACATCCTCCTCATCATCATTCCCACGGGTTGCGTTGTGGTCACTGTGCACTATCTGTACACGGATGTCACTCTTGGATAGGCGTGTCCCTTTTTTACCTAGGAGAGAGAGAGAGAGAGAGAGAGAGAGAGCGAGAGAGAGAGAGAGAAAGAGAAAGAGAAAGAGAAATGAAAAGAACATCTTTACCAAAACACTTTCTACAAAGAAGAGAAGTGAAGAGATGATCAATACATTTCCTGGTCACTTTTGTTTCACTGATCAGTTTTTGAAAATTAAATCGTAAACTTTCTACGTTTTTATTCTTTCAACGTTAGCTTCTTTCATCGTCAGGTGACATTTTCCCACGTGCACATCACCTGTACTGAATTGGTCATAATAGAAAATGGGTAGCTTAGTGGTTAAGGTGATGGACTGCTGCTCAGAAGGTTGCGAGTTCAATTCCCAGGTCTACCAAGCTGCCACTGCTGGGCTCTTGAGCAAGGCCCTTAACCCTCAAGTTGCCCTGGATAAGGGCATCGGCAAAACGCCAGAAATGTAAAAGTCCTCTTCAGTACGTATTGATTTTTTTTCCCGCAATGAATAATATTTTAAATATTTTTTGTCATTTTAATATTGGACACAAATCTATAAATCGAGTCCAACTCCTGACCCGTGTCCTCACCTTTCGCAGCATGGCGGCAGCAGATGGACGCCAGGGTGATGACGCAAACAATGAAAACGCATCCTCCTCCGACAGACGATCCGATGATGATGAGCAAGGGCAGTGCTTCTGTAACAGAATAAGAAACACGACGTCAATCATAAATGCTCGCTCCGAGAAACACGTACGCTGATTGACAGCTGGGTCAGCACATAAAGCCAACTCTCATTCACAGAACTGCAAAGTCAGTTTATTTCACCAGCTCACCCTTTTAAATCTTAATTGATTTTTACACTGGGTCTCGTTTCTCTAATGCCAAATCAGCCTTGAGATGCTGGATTGCTTGAAATGTTAAGAATGATTGCGTTTCATTACAGATGCGCCGATGCGACCTCTAGCGAGCCTTGTGCCGTATCCTCAGGAGGATCTGGAGTGAACTGGCCAGTATGCTTCAAAACAGTCTGTCTTCCTGTCACTGCTCATAGATGTGCGTATAGAAATTCATTCGGCGTGGCGTTCCCGAGCCTGGAGAATTTTCTTTAATCTCAGCTGGAAGGGGGCTAACCAGGCCTGACGCGTGCTGAGATGCCTGACGCTAATCTAATTAGAGATTGCAGGAGATATAGCGTCGCCCGCTGTATTTCTCCTGAGACACACTTCTTCTGGCTTGATGTAAATTGTAGGCGAGGATCTCGTTTCCACTGTCTCTCACGACTGACTACTATACTCTCAGCCTTATTTAAACAAACTCAGGCCCCCGGTGAAGGAGGAGCAGTGAGCCGAGGCCCAGCCATGCGGTACGCAGGGACACCCAGCGGCCCCCGAATCAAATTAATCTAGGCTCAAAATCTATATCTGTGTTATGGGGCAGATGTATTCATTAAGCACTCCATCTCCTGATTAAATGATATTGATTTGCCAGAGTATAATTAAGATAAGCGCACTACTAGAGGGCTTTCTTTGTGGATCTGTTGGTGTAGAGCTGACTCTGGAGAAAGGCCTGTCACGAATCAGCCAGGGTAAAAGGCGGAGAAAAGGAGCCTCATGGAGCTGGACATAATAAATGAAACCATTACATTATCTCAGTACACTTGTGTAGCTGTCTGATCACAAAGTTTGGCTCTTCTTCCACTACTGTACTAAATGTCAGAATAATATGGCAGCAGTGGCATATGATTTTATATGAGGCCAAATCATTTCCATACACACACACACACACACACACACACACACACACACACACACACGCCTTTCTATCTCTGTGAGGCCCTTCCTCTGACTTCAGTATTAACAAATTTAACCTCTGTAACTAAAAGGAAACTAAGTTTTTCTTAGTTTTTAAAATAAAAGCTGCAGTTTTTGTAAAAAAAAAAAAAAAGAAAGAAAATTCTAAAAATTAAAACGATTTAAAACATTATGTTGCCCTTGTTTTCTCGTAAAATCTCACCTCCAGCATCTTGTGCAGTGATTTGCTGACCAGGAAAAATCTCTCTCTTATTGGCCGTTCAATTTATTTATTTTATTATTATTATTTTACCTTTCTTTCTTTCTTTCTTTCTTTCTTTCTTTCTTTCTTTCTTTCTTTCTTTCTTTCTCTTTCTTTCTTTCTTTCTTTCTTATTTGTTATATTCTATTATATTTTTAATAGTTTATTTTAATATTTGATTTAATTTGATTTGATTTTTATTTTATTTTATTTTATTTTATTTTATTTTATTTTATTTTATTTTATTTTATTTTATTTTATTTTATTTTATTTCATTTTATTTTATTTTATTTTATTTTATTTTATTTTATCTTATCTTATCTTATTTTATTTTATTTTATTTTATTTTATTTTATTCCCTGCTCATCTTGTATTACACTCGTATCATCTCAGGGAACTTTTTCCTCACCACTGCTCTTTATAGCTCTAATCCACATCTGGATTTCTACGAAACTACCTTGTGACAGTGTCAGTTGTTGAAAGCGTTACACAAATCTTCATTTTCCGTTCATTCTGCATGAAACGACATCCACAGGGGCTTCATTCACATTGGGAGCTGTCTTTCTGCTACAGCGTTCACTTTTCTGATTAACGTGATCAGGATGTGTTCAAAGCTCAGCCTCAGGTTAAAAGCCCATGTTAAAGATCTCTGCATCATTTTATCCGCTCTCATCTTCTCTACTCTCTTTAAGCACGAGATCAAACAAAATCCTGTCTCGGGTACTAAACAGTATGTCAGATTATTACCACCTATGGTTTCGGAGTTTCTCAACATGTTTTATTACAAATAAGCAAACTTATTTAGAAGTTTAAAGTCTTAAACCTTTGCATCTTTTCATCCTTATTTCTTTCTCCTGTTGTACAAGAGCAAATATATTTGAATGTAAAGTTTTTCCACGGCTTAAAGTTCTACTATAATGCTCTGGAAGCTTGTATAGATTTTCCCACTTATTAATTTGCAACTATTTATGAATATGCTTGCGTATGCAAATTAAAACCCCACAATAAAAAGAGGTCCATGTCCTCCTTCGGCCCCAAGTGCACCCCTCGCCTCACACCATCCTGTTTTGCTTCTACAAAGCTAATATTTAGTTTAAAACCCTGTCTTAAGTAAGTTTTTTCTTTCTGTTAACACTAATAAAAAGTGAATCAAAAACTGTCACCACCTACGGTTTCTCTTTACTTACATCTTCGCCTTACACTTTCTTACGTTTTACTTCTATTACAAAGCTGAGCTTCAGTTTAAAAGCAAGTCTTAAGATTTTAAATCTTTTCGTCCTCATATTTTCATCCTCATTTTAGCAGAACAGAAAGAAATATAGATCAAAAAGGGTCTGGATTAAAGTAACCCAGAATATGATTTAATAAGTCTTTTACTATTTTAAATATATATATATATATACACAGTGGTGTGAAAAAGTGTTGGCCCCCCTCCTGATTTCTTATTTTTTTGCATGTTTGTCATACTTTAATGTTTCAGATAATCAAACACATTTAAATATTAGTCAAAGATAACACAAGTAAACACATCATGCAGTTTTTAAATGAAGGTTTTTATTATTAAGGGAAAACAAAATCCAAAACTACATGGCCCTGTGTGAAAAAGTGTTTGCCCCCCTGTTAAAACATAACTTAACTGCGGTTTATCACACCTGAGTTCAATTTCTCTAGCCACACCCAGTCCTGATTACTGCCACACCTGTTCGCAATCAACAACTCACTTAAATAGGACCTGCCTGACAAAGTGAAGTAGACCAAAAGATCCTCCAAAGCTAGACATCATGCCAAGATCCAAAGAAATTCAAAAACAAATGAGAAAGAATGTAATTGAGATCTATCAGTCTGGAAAAGGTTATAAAGCCATTTCTAAAGCTTTGGGACTGCCGCAAACCACAGTGAGGGCCATTATCTACAAATGGAACAGTAAAACATGGAACAGTGGAGAACCCTCCAGGAGTGGCCGGCCGACCAAAATTACCCAAGAGCGCAGCGAAAACTTATCCAGGAGGTCACAAAAGACCCCACAACAACATCCAAAGAACTGCAGGCCTCACTTGCCTCAGTTAAGGTGAGTGTTTATGACTCCACCATAAGAAAGAGACTGGGCAAAAATGGTTTGCATGGCAGAGTTCCAAGACAAAAACCGCTGCTGAGCAAAAAGAACATAAAGGCTCGTCTCAGTTTTGCCAGAAAACATCTTGATGATCCCCAAGACTTTTGGGAAAATACTCTGTGGACTGACGAGAGAAAAATTGAACTTTTTGGAAGGTCTGTGTCCCATTATGTCTGGCATAAAAGTAACACCGCATTTCAGAAAAAGAACATCATACCAACAGTAAAATATGGTGGTGGTAGTGTGATGCTCTGGGGCTGTTTTGCTGCTTCAGGACCTGGAAGACTTGCTGTGATAAATGGAACCATGAATTTTGCTGTCTACCAAAAAATCCTGAAGGAGAATGTCCGGCCATCTGTTTGTGACCTCAAGCTGAAGCAAACTTGGGTTCTGCAGCAGGACAATGATCCAAAACACACCAGCAAGTCCACCTCTGAATGGCTGAAGAAAAACAAAATGAAGACTTTGGAGTGGCCTAGTCAAAGTCCTGACCTCAATCCGATTGAGATGCTGTGGCATGACCTTAAAAAGGTGGTTCATGCTCGAAAACCCTACAATGTGGCTGAATTACAACAATTCTGCAAAGATGAGTGGGCCAAAATTCCTCCACAGCGCTGTAACAGACTCATTGCAAGTTATGGAAAACGCTTGATTGCAGTTGTTGTTGCTAAGGGTGGACCAACCAGTTATTAGGCTTAGGGGGCAAACACTTTTTTTCACACAGGGCCATGTAGTTTTGGATTTTGTTTTCCCTTAATAATAAAAACCTTCATTTAAAAACTGCATGATGTGTTTACTTGTGTTATCTTTGACTAATATTTAAATGTGTCCGATTATCTGAAACATTAAAGTGTGACAAACATGCAAAAATATAAGAAATCAGGAAGGGGGCCAACACTTTTTCACACCACTGTGTATGTGTGTGTATATATATATATATATATCTGTTTAAAGTGGTTTAAGAGCATCTCTACAGCTTTACTCGTATAATTAATGCCAGGGTTAATGAATATGCATGAGGATTCACATTTTTTCAAAAAGGCCCCGTGCCCTCCTGTGGCCCCGACCGCCTCCCGCTATGATTAAACAATGCTCAGTTTAAAAACCTGTCAGAAGACAGACCATGTCCTTTTCTCTTTCAGCCCAAGATCACACTAAATCCTATCTCGTGTACTAAACACTATGTCAGAATATAACCACCTATGGTTTCCGAGTTTCTTTTTTTCCCCTCCTTATCTTAGCTGCCTTCCACTTTCTTCCACTTTTATTACAAAATGAGCAACGCTGAGCCTCAGTTTAAAAGCCAGTCTTAAAGTCTTTGCATCTTTTAATCCTCATTTTCTTTTTCTTTTTTTTTTTAAAGCAGAACAGAACATGAAATAAAGATCAGAAAGGCCTGTTTGAAAGTAACCCTGAACAAGTCTGAAATATAAATGAGACATTTAGTACTTTTGAATATCTAAGAAACTAGTTAAAAAATGGTTTAAGTCCATCTTTATATTCACTTTTATAATTAAGGCAAGGATATATGAATATGCATTAATATGCAAATTAACCTCATCCTGCCTACACGTCACTGCTATCACTTTAGCCTCATTTCCCTTCCCTATTTAGCACAAGAAAAAGTGCAGCCCTGATTAAACGAGTGACGAACGATCGAGCCATTTTGTTTCTTCCCTCACCTTGTTCTTTGAGCGTGACGAGCACCGTGCCCGTTCCGAAGCGGTTCCACGCGGTGCAGTTGTATCTCAGCTGGAAATCTTGAGCCAGCGTCTCGGACAGGACGAGGGAGGACAGGACGCCACGGTCACTGTTCACCGTCTGCACAGAGAAACGGCCCGAGGAACCAGAGGACAAGCTCATGTCCCCGAACGTCCAGACCTGAGGACAGACAGCACATAAAGTCAGACTTGCCCTTCTCTACGTGAACATTAAAATCAAGGTTAATGAGTTAATTAGATGGAGTTATAGCTTTTGCTTATTATTTGGCCCTGTGCTTTGGGCTAAATATCTAACACTTATAATAATGGACTTTACTGTCTTTTCAGCTCTGCAACATTATCTGTTTTTATAGATAACACTGTCATACAATGTCAAAAAACACACGAGCAAGTCTGTTTGAGTTACTGAACAACTTGACATTCTGAGGTGAGTGTGTGATGATTGATTTTATTGTTTTGTTTTGTTAGAAATTTGGAAATCATGTACAATGCTAAAAAAGCTCACTTCAGACATGTCTTGCCAGATTGACTACTTTCAAGGAAAAGAGGAGAGAGAGAGGAAATTGTGTAATATTGATTGTTTTTTTTATTTTTGTCAAAGAGACAGGAAATTCTTTTTTTTCCCCAGAAGATTAAGCGAAGTCTCCCTCTCTCTCTCTCTCTCTCTCTCTCTCTCTCTCTCTCTCCTCTCTCTCTCTCTCTCTCTCTCTCTCTCTCTATTTTATGCTCAACCTATCAATCCTTGGCCTGTATTTCTCATTTCACCCTGTGTTTGATTCTCTTTGTTCTTCTTCTCGTCCTTTTCCTTGCTGTATCTGTTTACTCATCCATCATTCATCCTCTTGCTGC
>JAUCMX010000011.1:18769854-18772374 GCA_033459395.1 Hemibagrus guttatus
AAATTTGCAGCTATGAATCTAAAATAGCTCTCAATGCTATTGTCTAATATTGCTATAATTATCTACATGCAAAATTCCTCCATTTGGACACTCATTGCATGAACATTTTTATCCCAACATCATTATTTCCTTCGGATGTGCACGATCCAATTCAGAAAACAAATAGCCTGCTGTTTATTTCAGTGAGCAGCGCAGCCCTGCGAGGCAATCGTCGCCATAATCGTCTCCTCACTCTGGAGCTGCTAATACCGAGGGGAGAGCTGTGACTGGAGCTGTAATTTCGCCTGCCGCCGTCTTAATTACCGTCTAAAGCATGCCGGCCTCAGTCCTTAGAGCCGGCACACTTCTAATTAAAGCTAGCTGCGTTTTTCCAGATCAGGCTTGGCTGCTAGCGGGCGCCCTCTCTCACCAGGTGTTCTGGCCTCCGGTGTGTGAACATCACGCTCCATGCTACCTCGTTAAACCCCATCAGTCGTTAACCCCCCCACCCCCCCCATCTCATCCCTGCCCAACCCGGCTGCACTCTGATTAATCCGTTTAGAACTCTCCTTGATTTTTCACTCACAGACACTCATCGAATTAGCCAATTAATCCGGATCTAGTGGCGATGAACCAAACACACCCGAGGATGAGATGATCCATCCCTGCGCTTGTACGGGACAGAAAGATAGAGGAGGTGTAGCACCGAAATTAGCCGAGCGCTCCGCTGCAGCCTCTTTGCCCCCACCCCACCTCCCTTTTTCACTTTTGTTCCTTGGTTGCTTTCTCGAGCTCTTTGCAAAATCTTATTAGCCGGCATAAGAGTTGTTCCCGGGAGATATTTGGCTGATGTGTGATGCACAGGCTCTATAGCAGGCTCAAAATACCAGTGCTGGCTGACGATCAGCGTGTGCGCTTCTAAAGACATCGCACTCGTGTGCATGGATAATGCCCAAGATAGCAACGATTTGCTACACGCTCTCTTATGAAACTCATCACCCCATTCTGAAGGGGATCAGCTGCTATTAGCTTAGTGTTTTCTTCTCAGGCTTCTCATCACGAATCGATAAAGACTGTCATCACAGCCCTGTTATTACTCATTCAACAGATGCACGTCGTTTCAGTGTTAAAAGACCGAACGAACAACGGTTCTCCAAATTTTCCTGACAAAAGTAGGACGAAATAAGATGGAGGTATTATTACCACGCTGGATCCCTGTTTGGTCCATGCCAGGGTGAGTGGAGGGTTGCCAGTCCAGGCGCAGGTGAATGCTGCATCCATGCCCATGTCCACCGTCTGTGGTTTAGGATCCGATAAAAGCCTGGGACCGACTACAGAAAACAAAGACAGAGAGTTGCATTTAAAAAAAACCCACACACACACAATTATAGCACAAAGCACGTGTCCCTAATGACAGCACCTCCTGAGGACACAGCTTTTGATGCAATCTGCCTGGATGCACATGTGCAGTTAGTGATGCCTGTGCATCATTAAAGCCAAAGTCTGTTCTATTCAAGCTTCATTGCACAGCCTTGACACATTACCGGTGCCAAAAGCTACGTAATTTAGCTTTCAAACCAAGGATGTCGAGGAATGGGAAATAGATTTATAACAGGAATATTTGATTCAGAAAATGACATTTGCACAAATCTTTCAGGTTAACTGTCACAAGATGTTTGCTGTGTGTACACATACACTGCACGTCCACCAGCGTGCTGACGTTGGTGCTTCCCACAGAGTTGGACACCTCGCAGGATACAGGGTCTGTGAAATATGAGTAGTCCACGGTCACCTCCAGACTGTCCCCTTTGGCGTCGGGGATGGGGACGCCACCTTTAGACCACCTATTAGAGCAGAGACAAAGGATGATTTGTAATAAAAAATCTATTATTCCTAAACACAAAGATGGGACTGGAACTGTTTGCTACCATATGGCTTTCCTCTTAGATGATTATTTTTATTTGTGAACTGACCTTCATTATTAATCTAGGTCCTAATGAGCAAATCTAAGGTTAATCATATTATACTGACCTTCAGTGGTGATATGGCATATTAACAATAATCCAAATCCTCTCAGATTTTATTCCAGTTTGCTCTTATCTGACACTAATCTGGGATTAGACATGATATCTATTTATATATTTATATATATTTTTTTTCCTGTAGCCTGTGATCTCTGGGCTGGCGGAAGCTGAGCAGATGAACAGCACTTTGGCTCCTTCCATTACAGTCTGAGGCTGGACGGACAGAGTGACCGACGGGGGATCTACAACGCAACACCGCCATGTTACACACAATTTCAAATGCACTGTGTTGCACTTTTTTGTGGTTTTACTCCAACCTTACCTAAGATACGATAGAGCACTTACGTTGAACGTTGATGGTGATGGAAGTCTGGCGTCCGCCCGGGGCTGCTGGGTTTAGGACCCTGCAGGTGTATGTCCGCCCCGAATCACGGTCATCGGGCACCAGAGGTAGAAGGCTGACCGCCGTCTCCCTTTTCCCATCCTCCATCAGAGACTGAAAGAAAAACCGAGGAGA
>JAUCMX010000011.1:18772874-18795374 GCA_033459395.1 Hemibagrus guttatus
CAGTTGGGTACAAAAAGAGAGAGAGGGAGAAGGAAATAGGGTGAAGGAAAGAAAGGAGGTAGGAGGGAGTAACACCTGCTTTCACTCCTAGCTGTACTGATCATGATCTTCAGATCGTCAGATCCATCAGTTCTACATGTTCTCAATCCTCCAGCGTCATCACATTCTTATATGTTTATGAACTTTCCAGTGCACTAGCATGCTAAAAGATTTTATTTTTCTTTCTTCCTTCCTCTATAATCTTAGAAATCTTTGTCAGTGTGTTTGGTTCTAACATCAGTGGAGTGTTTTTATTGTAGTAAAGGTTTCTTATTGTTGAACAAGACTATAAAAAATGTTCTTTATGGTACTAAGAAAGTTTAAAGGTTTAAGGAACTTTAAGGAACCAGAAATGCTTCTTCTGTGGCATCTCTGTGAAAACCCCTTTTCGGTTCTTCCTGGAGTGTATGGGGATAGGATTGTATACAAGATCTATACCTGTAACAGAGGATTTCCCTTTCTGACTTTTTGAGATGAACCTAAATAGACGTTTCAGAAAGTTGGAACCACTAACATCTAAAGAATCCTCTAGTAACACTTTTTTATACCCAAAGGCAAAGTGAACAAATTATTCCAGGGGTCGTCAACTGGTGCAGACTGAGAAAGAATTTCAGCAGACCAAAGCGTATACTTCAAAAATACTGGAACAAAACTATATATATATATATATATATATATATATATATATATAAACCTGTACTTATGAACCATGAACCAACTCTGCTTCTGATGTGATTTATTCAATCATATTTGGTTTATCTCTATAAAAGATTTAGCAGCTCATCTGACCAGAGACTAGCTAAGATCTTCAGTTATAAAGGGAAGAGCTTTCAGGTATTGATTCTAGATTTTTTTTTTCAGTTATTTAAAGGATGAGAAGGAAACAAGAGCGCTAGTCAAATGTGCTAGCGTGAAACAGTAAAATAAAACAAAAATAATCACTTTTTTATAGCGAGTAGTTAGAGTAATTGTTAAGCAGTAAACACTAAAAGGTTGAAAAACAGCTGTTGTCATTCAGGTGATTATCGATTTTTTTAATATGGACCTGTTTTGCTAACATCTAAAAAAAAGGACTTTAAAATTTCAAGCCAAATTGTTGTGTAAAGCTTGAGACTAAAGACTCAAATAAAGACTTCAGAAGGTTTCACAGTTAAGTTAAAATATCTCAAAAGGTTTATTTTTACCCAGAACTTTAATTTCGCCCAAAATGCTAGTTTCTGCATTTTCTTATTGTAAGACTTTTCTTTGCTTCCTCATTCTTTCTAACCCTGACATACAGCAAACCCACACAGAGTGTCAATATGGCTGTTCCCTCACTGTGAGTTTCTCATTGCTGGAGCTCCCAAACCCCTACCGGATCCAGAAAGCTGGCAACCAGCCGGAGGTAACAAATCCATTCAGAGGCACAGAGAATTTAGGCTTTAGAAGTTAAAAAGAGGTGGGTGGTGGAGGTGGTGGGATGGGAATGGGGGGCGAGGGGGTGGTATTGGCGCTCTTAAAAGAAAACGGCCTTCCCCCTGGTTTTGTTATTCCTCTCCCTCCCTCTTTTTTTACTGTGTGGTTAAATAGTAGACTGGAGGATAAAGCCAGGCCCATTCACTCTGCCCTAAGCCCACTCAAACCCCTAGCTCTGGAGCCGGGGTGTTTAAACAGAGGGAATGAGGGGTGAAAGGGAGTGAAATCAGGGCAACATACGGCGTCCAGAGCCGAGCCATTGTCCTCCTGTCCCTCGCCTTTAATGGGCCTCTTCATTTCCAATCAATCCTGCTAAATGCAAGTTTAATAGCTTTTCAATAGTGGCTTCCCCCGCCCCTCTAGGGAGAACGAGATTTTCTCCCCATTCTCTCTCCATCTAGCTTTTTTTTCCACTCGCTCTCTTTCACTCAATCATTCCCGCAGCTTCTTTTTCTCGCCGGTGAAAAGGGGCTTCCGAGCATAGCTGACAGTGTTTGGGCCGCACTCAATTATCCACTCCATCGAAGGATGCTGCAAAGAACCCCCCCCCCCCCCCCCCCCATCACCACATGCATACCGCTATACTTCCATCTCCGTCTTTCTTTTCTTTGTCTTTCAGTTTTCAGTCACACACTATCTGTCTCTTTTGGTTTCTTTGTATTTCTGTCTGACACACACACATGAAGGCATATCTCTCCTTCTGTCTCTCTCTCCTTTCTCTCTCTCTCTCTCTCTCTCTCTCTCTCTCTCTCTCTCTTTGGTTAGAGCTGGTGGTGCACATTTTTTAACAGGTCCAATTGATCAATGGAGTCTTCCAGGGAGAGAGAGAGGGAGGAAGAGAGAGAAAAGAGAAGGAGGGAGAGAGAGAGAGAGAGAGAGAAGGAGAAAGAGAAAGGGAGAGAGAGCTCTTAGTAATGCAGTGGTGAAAGATATTCTTTATCCCATCACCTTGCAGAAACCTAAAGGTGTGTGTGTGTGTGTGTGTGTGTGTGTGTGCCTGCACAATGAACAACATATTTGAAGATTATCACTCGCTTCTTTCGTACAGCCCTAAATCAGCCGTGCTCATGCATTTTTTAAGCTTTCTCTTAAAAACACATAGTTTCCTCTCCTCTTCTCCCACCTTACCTTTTTTTTTTTTTTTTCTTTCAATAACTTATTGAGTCTTTTGGTGGACTCTATAATTGTACTGTGCTTTTGGGAGTCCTGTGTGTGGAATCCAGCACTGTATAAGCATCGATCGTGACTTAAAGCACGTCGCTCTGTCTAAACGTTTACGACTTCGTCACGGCGAAACCCGGGCTTTGAGCGGAATTCACACATTGACTCACTTCCTTTTGAGTAATCACCACATCGCATTAAAAAGTACGCATACACATTATCTCTCACGCTGAGCTCTCCAACAGGCTCACATCTTCTCCCAGCCAGGATCATACATATGCCAAGCTCAAAATATAAACAGCAGACACAGACATGTCAACTGATCCACCGTGACAGCAGTCCAAAAATGTAAATCCTGTAATATGCACATACATCACAACACGCACACACTCGCACCGTAGGAGTAATTCACTGCAATCCAAGTCTATTTTCTGGAAAAAGCCTGACAACACATCACTGCTGGTTAATGACTCATTTCAAATTGGAATAATTCCTCTTTGCTGAATTACCCAATTCTTAGACGCTGGTTTAGCAGCTTAATTACACGAGAGCGCTCCTGACGGGGAAGAACATGATGAAAGAGCGCAAAGAGAGACAGCCGAGGTTAGAGAGGTACCGTGCCACGTTTTGATAACCCACAGGTTTCAGAGCTCCGCCAGGCTTAACGACGTCGGTTGAGACGTGAAGACGACACGCACGAGAGGTGAAATCAATCACCTCCGCGTTCATGTGAAAGAACATGTTCAGCCAATACAAACACCAAGGAATTATGCTAATTTGGCGATTTGGAGATTTCTGAGAGCTTACCTTCAACACGGAAATTTCACTTAGCAGTTAGCTAAACCACATTCTAATTCTTTTTACTTAGCAGTTAGCTAAACCACATTCTAACTCTTTTCTCTTAGCAGTTAGCTAAACCACATTCTAATTCTTTTTACTTAGCAGTTAGCTAAACCACATTCTAACACTTTTCTCTTAGCAGTTAGCTAAACCACATTCTCTAACAATTTTTACTTAGCATTTGCCTAAACCATATTCTAACACTTTTCTTCTAGCATATACCTAAACCATATTCTAACACATTTCTCCTAGCATTTAGCTAAACCATATTCTAACACTTTTCTACTAGCATTTAGCTAAACCATATTCTAACACTTTTTATTTAGCGTCTACCTAAACAACATTCTAACACTTTTTTACTAAGCAGTTAGCTAAACCACATTCTAACTCTTTTTTACTTAACAGTTAGCTAAACCACATTCTAACACTTTTCTCGTAGCAGTTAGCTAAACCACATTCTAACACTTTTCTCTTAGCAGTCAGCTAAACCACATTCTAACAATTTTTACTCAACAGTTAGATAAACCACATTCTAACAATTTTTACTTACCATTTAGCTAAACCACATTCCAACACTTTTGTTTACTTAACAGTTAGCTTAACCACATTCTAACACTTTTTACTAAGCAGTTAGCTAAACCACATTCTAATACTTTTCTCTTAGCAGTTAGCTAAACCACATTCTAACTCTTTTTTTACTTAGCAGTTAGCTAAACCACATTCTAACACTTTTCTTCTAGCATTTAGCTAAACCACATTCTAACACTTATTCACTGATGTTAACTGAACCATATGTTTGTATTATTTTGCTCATCAATTAGCTAAACCATCTTATTGGACACATTTACTTAGCACTTTGCTTTATCATATTCTTACAAATCTTGCAAAACTATACTTTCATTAAAATTAATCATAAATTCATCAAATTTTATAAGGAAACCACATTCTAACACTTTTCTCTTAGCAGTTAGCTAAACCACATTCTAACTCTTTTTTTACTTAGCAGTTAGCTAAACCACATTCTAACACTTTTCTCTTAGCAGTTAGCTAAACCACATTCTAACTCTTTTTTTACTTAGCAGTTAGCTAAACCACATTCTAACACTTTTCTCTTAGCAGTTAGCTAAACCACATTCTAACTCTTTTTTTTACTTAGCATTTAGCTAAACTACATTCTAACACTTTTCTCTTAGCAGTTAGGCAAACCACATTTTAACACTTTTTTTAAATTAGCATTTAGCTAAACCACATTCTAATACTTTTCCCCTTAGCATTTAGCTAAACCACATTCTAAATCTTTTTACTTAGCAGTTAGCTAAACCACATTCTAACACTTTTCTTCTAGCATTTAGCTAAACCACATTCTAACACTTATTCACTGATGTTAACTGAACCATATGTTTGTATTATTTTGCTCATCAATTAGCTAAACCATCTTATTGGACACATTTACTTAGCATTTTGCTTTATCATATTCTTACAAATCTTGCAAAACTATACTTTCATTAAAATTAATCATAAATTCATCAAATTTTATAAGGAAAAGCTATATGCTACAACTTCCACTACAACACTCCCTTTTTGTATGGAAACTGCTGCCATGTTTTCAGTTAAGATTTGTTTATGTCACACAGCATCAAGTCAGACCTCTGAGAGGATTTTAACATTACTAGCATCCGTCTGATGGAGGCATGGCTAAGTTAAAGCATGAAGAAATCAGAGCGTTTATTATCATAAACCTGACACATCGTGAACATGCTAACATTGCTGTCAGTTCAGATGTTTGGGCTGAGATATATCTTACCTCTGTGTGTTTTTTCACAGTTATAATGATTAATATAATATCTTTTTTTAATCTTTTCCCTCATGGCTATGAAATAGAACTTTTTTTTAGCATAATTGCTACCTGCTCAGAATGCTACGTTCCCTATAGTACTGTAAAAGTCCCTATAGCAGGTTTTAAGGGTGTCAAAAGAGGACATTTCAAAAGGACGGAAAGTCATAGCGTCTATGGGACTGTCTCCCATGTGTGTGTGTGTGTGTGTGTTTGTTCCCCTCCCACTAGTAACAAGGTCAAAACACACTTGGCCTGTCAGACTTTAATCCGGATTTTTCAAAAAAGATCATTTCACAGGCCTGGATGGCAGCAGGGCAGAGGGGGTGTACTTGTGTGTGTGTGTGTGTGTGTGTGTGTGTGTGTGCGCGTGTGCAGTAGGGGGTTGTGTCGTAAATAGGGCAGGCAGGCATGCAGGGCGCATTTACCAGCTACTTTGACTTGTGACTTTGCTTTTTTAGTCACACACACGGCGCGAGTTAAGTGCAGCAGTGGACGAAAGCATGCCATATTAAACAGCTTTGCTTTTGCTGTTTTTAGAGCCTGGGGTCCATCTGAGGATTCGCTGAGAGCAAAACGGATGGACAGATGCTAGCAATGATCCCTCTCTGGCTACTGTCACCAGAGACTGCACAGAAAGAGTGACTTGATGGTGCGTGAGGAAGAGTGTGTGTGTGTGTTTGGGGGGTTGGGGGGGGTCAGTAATGTAAACTGTTGGCTGGTACCTGCTCCATTCAGTCTGCTGTAAATCAGAATATTCATCTCTGGGTCTGACCTTATTCGGTGCTATGTTGTGCCCTGTGTTTATTGCACCAGCGACGATGTTAAAGAGCTCAATGTTCATGTTCTTCATCACTGTGCTGTCTTCTGAATGCGTCATCACCAGCTGACCAGCTGTGTGCTGATTTAAACAAGTCACCCAATTCAAAAATAGAGCTCATATAAATAAATATATATATATATATATATATATATATATATATATACACACACACACACAGACACACACACACACACACACACCGATCAGGCATAAAATTATGACCACCTGCCTAATATTGTGTTGGTCCCCTGTTTGCTGCCAAATTAACTTCTTCAGCTATTTCAGCAACAGTAGCTCATCTGTTGGATCAAATCACACGGGCCAGCCTTCACTCCCTACGTCTATCACAGAGACTTGGTCGTCCATGACCCTGTTGCCGGTTCACCACTGTTCCTTCCTTGGACCACTTTTGATAGATATTGACCACTGCAGACCGGGAACACCCCACAAGAGCTAGCCATCACAATTTGGCCCTTGTCAAACTCGCTCAAATCTTTACGCTTGCCCATTTTTCCTGCTTCTAACTTTGAGGACAAAATGTTCACTTGCCTAATATATCCCACCCACTAACAGGTGCCATGATGAGGAGATAATCAGTGTTATTCACTTCACATGTCACTGCTCATAATGTTATGCCTGATCGGTGTACATTCAACAATGTTTATTTAAAATTTCCTAAAGTGATATGTGATGCACCAAGAAGATTACAACATTTAAAAAACACAGTACTCTGTGCCTGTCAATCAACATATCCTGATACTTCACAATTATTGAAAAACAACAACACATTACTGACTTAATAAGGGCAACAACTACACTTTTGAGCTATGAAAAATCCTGTAACAATAAATTGCCAATTAATTGCCATTGGGGTAATGCTCAGTGTTTGAACCAATCTGTCCAATCATACACCACAAAAAGGGGAGGAGCGTATGGCACATAATGGACAGAACAAACAGTACATTTTATTTACCATCCCTGTAAAGTAGAGTATAATCATTTATTCATTCTTTCTTTTCATAAATGTCCCACAATATTAAATTTAATTATAATTGGATAAAAAAATTGCTGTAATATAATAAAAATACAGCAAGTACAGTTACAGTGACTCTGGCTGAATCACAACATGGATGTATCACAATATCATTGATTAGTTAACAGTGTGCTCACTCCTGATTTATTTAACGAATACACTAACCTTTTACATTCTATCAGACATATTGCTGACAGTCAAACTGTCAAGAAAGTGCACACTGATGGACATATCACCATAGTTACTCATCAGAGGTGCTTTATTGTGCTTTATATAGGTGACTAGTGTTAGTAAAGTAGAATTAATATATGAACAAGATGAGGATGTGTCAATCAAAGCCCCATCAAAGTCCGGCCCCATATACATGTCACTAGCATCAGGTTCAAATACATCGACACCCACTGCCTGCTTTCCTGGCTTTTAAGGACTGTATGAAAAAAGGCAGCAACACACACACACACACACACACACACACACACACACACACACACACACAGACACTGTAGACACACACACATACAACACGGCCACCCTGAGTGCTGTGAGCTCTAATGGTGTGGTTAGCCAGCAAGGCTGACCCAACCTTATATCCATTACACTTATCCGCCATGCTCTCAGGAGAACGTGCCCTGCCTCTGCCCACTACTCGCACTGATAATTCAACAGCCTGTTAAAAGAGCAGCAAATGCTGCCCTGCAGACCCTCCCTTTCAGCTGACCCGCTCCCTCTTTCCACCTCTGGTCTCGTTTCTGTGGACAGATAGATAAAGAGTGGGATGGATGGATGTGCATAGGGGAGGGAGAGCAGAGAACAAATTAAAAAAAAATAGCTTGCTGGAAAATAAGCAGGCTGCGCTGCCTAAAAGCGATGAATTGTGTCTCCTTTAGATAAGGCTGCTAAAGCCGAGCTGGAGAGAGTGAGCTCAATTTCGCACAGGGGAATTATTATCCTTTTGTTTCGCCGTGGAAAGCCCTTTTGTCTCAGTCTCATTGTGGGAGTGTGTGCATGTACGCGTGGGTGGCCGGGTGGAGTGTGTGTTAAGCCGCGATATAAAAAAGCATTTGTTCAGGTCTTTGGTGGAGTGCGCTGGATCTCATAGGCAAGAGACTTGTGTTTACTGCAGCAGTCTAAACAAGCCACCTGTGTCTACTTCTGCCCTCTCCCAACCTGGCACACGTCATCTCTTTCTTTCCTCTCCTCCGCTTTCTGTCCACAGCTCTCGCTTCTTATTTCCCCGTTGCCTTTCTTACGCTTTCCTCCTTCTCCTCCATTTCTGTCACTTTATGTCTAAATTGCAGGCTAACAGCATTTTGAGGACTGTAAGCACAGGAGTTTAATCCTCCTAGCCACTCTTTCACGCTTCTCTTCTTTGTTAGTTTCCTGGCACCAATCGTGACCCTTTTTACAATTCCTCAATTCCTTCAATACACCGTCTATCCTTTCATCCATCCATCCATCCATCCATCCATCTGCACCCCTCACTCCATTTTTTGCAGCTTACCCACTGTGGTATACTGGTGCACACAAGTTTTTCTCCCACTAAATACCTCCCAGTGCTCCTTTTCAGACTTATCTACACTGTGACCAATTTGTCTTCACCAAACATTTTACTTTTCTGCATTCGTCTTCTGTTTTTCCATCCCGCCCCTCTTTCATTCTTTCTATCTCTCATCCTAGTTTGTCTATCTATGGCCTTGAAAATTACAGGGAACGGACTGGGACTGTCAGTCTGAGAAGAGGGACATGGAGAGGAGGTAGGGGCAATTGAGGAGGGCAGGAAAGGATCACATGGACTAACGGACATGCGGACACGCCCACATCACCGCTGGAGGCTTAAAGGCGTAGGACGAGTCCCTGACAGATTGAGGACTCAAACTAAGACACTTTGATGGAGCTGTAATCACTGTTCCACAGCAGGACTGTCACCCTCGGGTTTGTCCCCTCTCTATGTCTATCTCTTTCTCGTTCCTGTCGCGACACTGTTCCAATTATGTCGTCACACCGTCAGTCATCCTGAACGCATCATCAGGACGCATCATCCGCCCTTCTCCACATCAGGCTCAGAGGACACAAACTCACGCATGTTTCATAGGTTGATGCTTATAGGATAGAGCAGTCAGACCCACGACATGAAACGTTACAGGAAATGGATAATAATGATGTGTTATGATTAATACGCATCATTTGTGTATATTAGCACAACTGCTGTTGTATAAGAGGAATAAAACACTCGCTGTTATTAGAAAATAATCAACTATAAAATGAAAACTGTAACTCCTGATATTATTTATTTATTTATTACTTAATTAACTAATTTATTTATTTATTGCATATAACTTTTCTGTCACAGCATGTTGCCGAGCTTATCTATCTATTTATTTATTTATTTATTTATTTATTATTCCTTACTTTACTGCTCTTGTAAACATCACATTCTTTAGTTATATTCTCTCATGTTTCTCATGAGTCGCACTTTGCCTAACGATTTTACTCCATGGCTCACGTTTCTCCTCTCATCCATTTTTGGAGCAAAGTGTCCTCTCTTACAGCTGAAGGAATACCAGCACAAAATAAAATAAAATAAAGAAAGAAGACAGTCTAAAGAGGGAGAGGAAAGGGGGAGGAAAAGATTGTCTGTACACATCAGCCAGCTGTCTTGACAAGCTGTTGATTGAGCCCATCTTGTCACTTCGTGCCCCCTGGTGCTATCTGGACAAGACTGCAGAATCTCTCTCTCCCTCTCTCTCTCTCTCTCTCTCTCTCTCTCTCTCTCTCTCTCTTTGCTTGGTGAGAGTCTTTCAGTATGATTTACAGCGCTTTTAGATCATTAGCTCTATGCACTGTTTGCATAAACGTGTCTGCCCTGCGATCCAAAAACCCAGAGCAGCGTCTACTTTGGACGTGAGACGGATGTTGCGTGCTGCCGAGTGAAGAAAACAAAATGAATAAGGGGAAAAAATAAATAAATAAATGAATAAGCGCAGTCTATGTATCTGTACCAGATCTGTTCCTTGGGCTGAGGCATCGGGGTAAACAACGGGCGAGAAGAAATACACAGCACGATAAATAAGACAAGGCGATTAAAAATCCATAACGATAGAAAGAGCATGTTATAACGGAGCCCTGAGTCGATCTCACTTCTTCTTAAAGGCATAGTAAATGAAAATGATAGAATGTGCAGCTTACACAGAGTCACGCAGCACGTCAAGCTCAATGCCCTGAAGCGGCAATTAATTTAGTCTTGGGATTTGCGGCCTACGATTCCTAATTGAGCCCAATAGAGGCCCCTGTGGCTCTCCACAACTGAAAGAAAAGTGTATTTTATAATTAATGATTTTCTTCTTCTGCTCTGTCATTATTGTTATTTTGATTTTGTATTCATTTTTTTAATAGAGGACAAAAAAATGGAATTTCCTCCTGTTTTGATTGTGTTCAGAATTTAATTTCTTTGTCAAGTTACACTACAAACTAAAGGTTAATGGCTCATATGAAAGTAGACACTCAGAAATGTAAGAATTTGTTTTTTTTTTAAATAAGTATTACTGTTTTTACCTACCTACTAGAGGCATAAATAAAAACTTCAAAATAAATGTAAACCCATTTCCCAACCCATTGAGATGCCCCAAGTGCTTGTTTATAAGCATCTAAAATTTAACGGTGTTCAATCACTAAAATTCTGTGTAAGGTTATCCAACAAAGGGAAAAACACACATTTCACACTGAAAGCCAACAGAGTCCTGACTCAATTTATATCAGACATAATTCATTTGTTTATACTGATTGAAAATGCCTATTAAGTTGATTCGATGCTAGTGTACTGGTAAAAAGGGTTAAACAAGGGCACAGTGTTGTAAGTATAGACATTTCTACAGTTCTATGTTTGAGCTGAGGCTGTGGATTTATATGTGAGCGTCTGAAGGTCTTTCCAAAATGTTTAAAGTTGTGTTGTTTTCTCCCATACTCCATATAAAAAACACGGAAGAAAACAGAACTTGTATTTGTCCCTCATGGAGACACAGAGCATTCACCGTACAGTCTGCAATAAAATAATCCATAAGTGCTCCTTGTTGGTCTGTTTACTCGTCCTTTTAACATTGTCCTTCAGCCCACCACTGTGGAGGAAGCTTGAATCCCAGTTGAGCAGCATCAAATCAAACAAAAGAGCGTCTGAGATGGTGAACAGTCTCCATCGGCTGCTAAAAGGCCAACGCAACACAAGTGTAGGCATCCTTCAAGCAGTCACAGATTAATCAATGCTTGTTTTTTTTTTTTTTGCATCTTCTACAATGTCTGCTTTTTTTTTCCCCTCAAGGTGAGAGTGTGTGCGAAGAACCGAGAGAAAATGCAAAATAGTTTTAATTAAAACCATTTAGTTATAAGACCTATTATTTCTGAGCTGAAATGTTCTGTAAATGATTTATTGAATAAAAGAAATTAAATAAATTGTGTAATAGAGGGAAAATCATCCATACATCCTGCTTCGCGTAGTAAAAAAAAAAAAAAAATCTCTGAAACGCTTTTAAGTTAGTGCTAATTAGTAAAGGTGTGTAATTACGTTGAAATGTAGAGTCAGGTTTTTTTTTTTAAGAATGTACTGTTTCCTCTAGAAGTATCAAGCCTTGATTAATGAACAAATGATTAATGAGAGAACTAATTAATCGATTAATTATTAAACATGCAGTCCAGAGAAGAGGAAATAAAGGATAAAGGAAAGTGGAAGCAGCCTTGTTGGGGAAAGAATTCAGATCTGAACATCATCCATTGTGTTTGTTTTGTGTTTTTGGCGGTAAGGTGGAGACGATACACAGCGTAAATGTCAGGTCACGAACTCTCCTTTGACTACCATATGGCTCGCAGGTGTTCTGAAAGCAAAACAAGTGGACTTAGGAGTCAGCAACCTTATGCTAACTGCAAGCGGACTGATTTGCGGCGCTAATGCGAATCTTTGAAGTACAACTTCACTCTTCACACGCTGTAGGTCACTCAGTGTCCTCCTTTCACACGCCATCTTTAAGAACGACACTCCATCACTCTCCGCTGTCACACGTCGTGGTCCAGTGTGGCGTGACGGCGACCGAACGCTACCCAGAATGCTGTGATGTATGAAACATGGCCCGTGCCAGAAACTATGATATAGTGTAGCATTTTTCCAGTCAAGTTTGACCTTTTTTCCTCTCCTGATATTAATCGTTGCAGTGCTAGAAAACATGCATGATCTATTTCTCCCCCAGGATCTCCATGAACTTTCAGGCACTACTGCGTCCTCGCTACATCTTTACTTAGCCATGTTTTTTTTTTGTCTTTCCTCCAGCGTTCTCCTGTACAACAACTCTATTCCTGCCTTTTGTCGCCGTCCCTATCCCTCTATCCACACTTCCGCTCTGGGATTCATCGTGGCCCACAGTTATTTTATGATCGGTGCTGAGTTTATGGAGGCCTTTAAAAAAAATGCGCTGCTGCTTCCCTAGAGAAAACCCCCCGGCTTGAGCTTAGGAGGAGCTGCTCCGTGATATCCATGGTTATATATCTCAGCAGTTTGGCTGTGACATTATTAGCAGAGTCTCTGACCAAGGGGAAGAGCCGGAGAGCTTTGGAGAAAATCTCCAGGGGCTTTTGGAAAGCCAGAGAAGAGGAAGATGAAGAAGAAGAAATGGGGATGGGGGGTGGATGGAGAAGGGGCCTCGGGGCTGTGAGGCAGGATTGTTTTCAGCTAATGTGACAGAAAGGACTCTCTCTGTCAGTCTCTCTCTCCCTCTCCCCCCCCAACCCTCCTCCTCTCTTTTCTCTATCTTCCTGTTGACTGGTCCTGTGTTGTGTGTTGGCAGCGTGGAATTGCACAGTTTCTCAGTCCACATGGGGTGAAAAGACCTTTGTCCTTCCAGTTGGCTTGGCCCATTGACTGCTTTTCGTGGACATATGGTTCCTGTGAGTCGGTTTCAGCCCGTCCCTGCACAAGAATGCTGTGGGAGGAACATCTGACTCCCACTTTTCCAAACTCCCTCTTTAACACCTCGGTCTGCTTGTGCTTTTGATGAAGTTAAACACTTCATCGGGAGTCTTTTTAGTGACCCTCTTTCACCACCAGCTTTGACAGTTAACGGACCATCATGTAGATAATGGACTCTGTGTTTGTGTGTGTGTATGTGTGTGTTGGGGAAGTATTTCAAACACAACCCACACATTCATATCCAGTCTGAAATATGATTGCTGATACAATATCCCTTCCACACCCTTAACCGTTCCCTCCCATCACTCTTTATCTTCCTTCGAAAACTGTTTTTTGTACAACATGCATGTTCTCTCCTCCATTCTCTTTCTCTGTTGATGCATCTTTTTCACTATTGTCTCACACACCCACACTGTTTAGTTGGACAGAGGCTTAGGCAGCAGTAATAGATGGATGCTGGGCAGTGAAGCCTGTATCTCTGATGCCCAGGCTCCTGCTGGAGTGTCTCAGCATGTCTCGCTGTGATAAGCCTTTTAATTAAGTGTCTAACAAGGACGTCTAGGGGTATCCGTCGAGGGGACACGGTCGGCCGTGTATGAACCCATTAACTAGAGGGAAGGAGGAATTCAGAATGAGAGAAAGAGAGAGAGAGATTGTATTTAATACTCCCTTGGTTATTTTGTATGAGAATGACAAAAACAGGACACCATGGAAATAACCGAACCTCTTCTTGACATCTCCAGTTTTTCAGCTAACATAAAAACTTCATTTTTCTGCATCGCATTTGGTTGATAAACAGTCAATGCAGGAAGGACTCTTATACCTTCAGATGCCACTATTGATCATTAGACAGAGCGTCCGGACAACCTGGAGATTGCCTGCCTGCAGCTCGATGCCGATCCAGTGCTGGCTTCACAGGATATGGGGCTTGAATCTCAGGAAGTCCAGATCAATCTGTATAGATTGATAATGAAAAAAGTCCCTTTTTGCTTATCTGCCCCACTTCACTGTGTGGAAGAGGAGGAATAGATAGGGTTAGAGGGTATCTCTACACAGCACATAAGGAGGGGAGATAGAAGAGGGGAAAATAGCACAGAAGACACAGAAAAAAGAAGAAAACAAGCTTTCCTGTTTTTCTTCTGCAATGCAGTCTGTTTTGCTGGCACTTCACCCACTTGTCTGCTCAATCCCCAAAACAGTCTCCATCTTAAAATTCTTCAGTCTTCCTTTTTTGAAAGAAGCATCTTTTAAACCTTAATTAAACCAGCTCCAAAAGCCCTTCTCTTTCCAGGGGGCAAGACCTGAAATCAGCTTAGAACAATCAATGGCAAGAATGGAGGAGGGAGAGCGAAGGAAGAAAAATAAGAGAATGAAAGACAGAAGGAAGAAAAACAGAGAGGGCCTTGCATCTACTCTCAAGGAATGGTGGTCAGAAGCTCGGCTTGACCTCTCGACCTGGAGCTTCTCGCAAGATTAAGCAGCCAACAAAGCTTCTCGAGTAAAAAAACACAGCCAGCGAACAATGGCTGCCAGGCATGAAGCATATTGGATTTTAATTAAGAGCATAGAGAACATGTTGGGGCCATGTTGAATAAGGCCGTGGGACTCAGAGGAGCCGTGGTTCTTCAAGCACTTGACCATCCAGTGTGTCTCTTTGCCATTTCCCCCCCTTTTCAAAGTCTTTCTCTTCTCTTTTGTGTACTTTTCTTGTCCTTTCGCACTCTTTCCTCGCCTTTCTTTCTCAGAGCCTCAAACAAGAGCTAAAAAAACCCTGTGTGGTGTCTGTCCACTCATTCACATGTGCCTGGTGAGAATAGCAAACAGAGACTTCTCTCCCAGCTCCTTAGAGAGTTATCTGTCCCCCCCTTTCCCAGCCTTTTTCTCTTTTTTTTCTTGGGTTATTACTCCGTCACTCTTTCTCTTGTAACAAGGTAGAGGTTGCCAGTGCCTCTTGAGGATGAGACAGAACGATAAGGTTAAAATGGAGTAAAGGGGGGGGGGGGGGCAGTGATTATGTGATACGAGACAAACTACATGATCTTGATTGTGAAAGTGGTGTCAGGATGAAAGTAGGGGACGGAATGGAAACCCAAAGCCGGAGAAACAATTATTTGTCAGCAACACAGCCAGGAAAGAAGCATTCTGTGCCAGTGTAGAGAGGATAACATCAATTTAATTGCCTCTAAACTAGTATATTTTTCTGGTCTAATGGATTGAGCAAGTAATTTGCCAGAAAGATTACTTGATGTGTAAACTTTCAGTGGTCTGGATTGTTTAAGTGTTGTTTTTATCGTCCCCTTTTGTCTTTTTTTCTATAACTGCAGCTGGATACAGCTAACGATAATAATGCTGCTAGCTTAATGAAGGTGGAGGGTGAGCAGCAAGCTTTTGAGAGTGCTAACATGACAGAGAAACAAAAAAACTCTCACTGACACACATACTGGAATACCAAGAGCTTGGTCAGAGACAGGTCATCGTCACCTCCACAGGCAAGAAAAGCAAGTCATTAATTGGTGCGAAAACACACACCAAAGTTGTGTAATGGGCATTCGAGAAGGCTGGATCTTGTTAACACAATACACTAGATCATGGTGAGGTGGAGAAGACAGGGACAGAAGGAATGGGGGAAAAAGTGTGTGTGAGAAAAAAAGAGCAGAAGGAGACCTTGTTTGGTGAGGATAGACTCACTAACATTGCTTTCTCCCCTGCCTAGCTTGGAGGAACTGTTAATGGACCTTTCGTCACCCACTGCTGTGCAAAACTAGCGGCAATGCCATCATCAAAGCCAGAAGAAACAATTAAGGTCCGTAGTACAGCGAACAAACTTTGACCCTTCAGGACATCGCTTTTGATTGCTGTGCTTTTTTAAAAACACACGACATGAACAGCACAGACATTCATGAAAAATGTTTAAATTCCCCCCTCCCAATTCCCCTTCTGAGTCAAATCTGCTCCTCTTTTACACTTAAGTGAACTCGTTAATAACATTAGCAAAACAAAGGCGGCTCTGCGCCAGGCTGCCACGTCGGAGTCCCACAGAAGAGTCAAACTCTTTTACCCACACTCTTATAAAATGCTGTGCACAATGAATCTCTTTCACGCTACTTTTTATACTGAAACTAGAAGTCTATGAAGAGCTAATCAGCTACTGTGGTGGATTTGTGACCCTCCCTCTGGCTTGGATGAAAAGGGCTCCAGGGCTTCCTGATTGCCCCGGTCAGCCTTCCTAAGTAGCCTGTGATTGAGTGGGACCGTTAAGGGATCATCTATCACTACTCCAAGCTTGTTTAGGGAAAGAAAACGGACACGTGACACACCCACGAGGACCCCACATGAGCACATAAAAAGTGTTATTAAATTAATGCTAGCATAGGTCAATTATCTGAGATTTACACTTGAGTACATTATGCCAGCAGTTTTATCGTGTACACTCAAACCTATAGAAGACAGTACACCTTTTCCATTGATGCGATCTTGAAGGATGCATCGTATCGAACACAACAATGTGCTCAAATCCATAGCGAACCTGTACGCCGCTCCTCAAGGCATCACTTTTATATGAGCTAAACAAAATGTTTTTCTTTCAGATCCTTTTTATTCCTGTTGTTGTTTTTAGAGGTTGCTCATAAATCAAAAAATCTTTATATCCTCTCAGCATGCTAGCTAAAGTTATGGGAAAGCTGAGGCTGCTAGCTTCAGGCTAGTTTGATGGAGGAGAGCATCTCTCTGCCTCTGTTAGTGGCAGTTCAGGACTAATGCAGAGATAGCAGGGTGTCTGTTTGTCTTTCTGTCTGTTTGTTTGTTTATTTGTTTATCCGATTGCCGCAGAGATGGTACAATTCTCCCCACCTTGCCAGTTTTCTGCAGCAGGGTATCCAGACTACGCTACACTGTTTTGGACCCACGCTGGGCACGGAATATTTGATTTGTTGGTGGTGAAAGAGCAATGTCTCCTCTGGTAAGGTGGTTGTATCTTTTGTATCTCAGCACTGCCTCAGACTGTTTACTTTGGTCTATTTTAATCTCTTCTTTCTGCGCTTTTTGCTATCCCAATCAGTGACCGTCTGTTTATCTATATGTCTAATTACGCTGTCTGTCTTATGTAATTTGCTCCTGGATAAATGGTTGTCTGCTAGAGACCTGTTCCTCCTCCTCCTCTGTTGCATCCACTTAACAAATTAGAGGAACAATGGCTGCAAATGGGCTACTGCATCAAACCGTATGATGGATGAGTGATGGGCGCTCACCGAGGGTTTAGCTCTCGTCCCTTCCCACCCGCTGTCGGCAACTCCTTTCGCAAGATAGAGAAACTTCTTGAGTGCTTGCTTGCTCGATCTTAAAAAGCGCTTTCATCCGACTCTATGAGTCACCTGATTGTATCTGTTTTTGAGTGTGCCTTCTTGTCATCATGCTAATCAAGCAACTTCGCTTGCTCTTTCTCTGTACTTTGTTTCTTTCTATCTCTCTCTCGTGCTGCCTTCCCACTCCTTTCCACTCTCTAATCTCTGTCATTATGTCTGAGTGACAAGTACTCCATGCCAGCACCCACTGCAAGACTGAACTTGGGGACAGAACGACGAGAGTAAACATCAGACATCCTGCAAGCATCCAGTAAGCTCAAGGTAGCTGTGTGAGGAAATGTGTGTGTACATGTTTGCCTGCATTTCCTCCTTAGGGATCAGCATGGGCGGATGTTTAGGTGCCACAAGATTTACATAGAAAGTTCTCAGTCTCTTGCTGGAGAGATCCTGTAAAAAACTTTCAGGAAATCTCACTAGAGGTCTCTCAGACATCTCAGAGACTCAAGACCAAATTCAAGCCCCTACTTGCAGCTTCTTGCCTTTCCATCTGCCCGAGGAACTTGTGTGTACACGGCTACTTAGTTTTCATCATGTTTCCCTTTTTTTGCTCACCTCAAGGTGTTGAAACATTACACCTTGTTGTCCAGTCTCCTATTTCAGTCAGTGTCTACCTCAAAGGCTGAGCCATTGTTCTTCCCCTTTTATCATAAGAGAACACAAATGCAGGGGTTACTTCACTTTGGCACAAGGGTATCCATTACCTTCTGAGCTAAGCCGCTGGAAGTTAATCTCTTTGAGCCTCCATTCTAGTCTGCGATGGGATGCCGCTCTTTCAGGCTCCAAAGACTCCTGCATCTTGTTTTGTGCATATGTTTTGTTTTCATTCCTTTCTTCATACCTTTCCTGTCCTTCCCTTGTTGTCTTCCTTCTCAGATTTGTTAAAATGGCTGGCCTAGAAGAACATTTGATCAACAACTATCCATACACCACACATTCACCATTTTATATATACAGTATCTCGCTGGTGTTCGATAAAATTAACATGTTCTGACTAAGAGTAAGCAAGACTTAATAGATAGGTTTTGAGTGACACACCTCAGCCGATTGCAAATTGGCCAACTTTCCTTCCAGTCTCCCACAGAGGCTTAGAAAATCTACATACTGGGCTTAGAGAAATAAAGAAAGGAAAGAAAAAGCAGGAGAAACTCTGAACATTCTGTACACTTCTCTATGCATGAAATCCAGCTGTGTGACAACAAAACAGAAGATCTGTTCACCTCTACACAGCAAAGCAGTCTCATCCAGCTCTTGTCTCTAGTGCCATGTGTTATGCTTAACTGTTGAATCGCTGAAATAATATTTGCGCTTGCATTCCCCCCAAGACTTGAGGGTGGAGAGCTCTCGCTTTGTACTGAGAGATGGTCTTGAGACGATGTTAATGAGGGTCTTCGTCTCAGCATGAGAGTCATTCAGCGCCTCCATGACTCATGCAGAGATGGTCTGAGATCGGCAGCAGTCAAGGACGAGGCCTAATCGTATGATTTCATCTGAGAGGGTGCTGGAAAGTTCTAAGGGGTGAAATTTGTGCGCAATCGAATGTGTCAAACTTAATCTTTGTGTTTCCTTTGTTTATATGAGTTGTGTGAAGTCTTGTGACACTGTGCAATTGTTAACGAGGCAGCCGGGCTTTGACTAATCACTCCGTAAAGGGCACGCAGCCGTAACCATGGGAAACATGCGGCTTAGCTTAGCCCTTGTGCACACACTGCATTAAAGCCAAAACAATCCTTCACAGCCAGTCATCTGTGCATGATTCATGTATGAATATTCATCGATGACTACAATGCTAATTCAGCCGGTAATAAACCAGCACAGTCTCCGTTCTATGGAAACTTGACAGCCTTCACTGATAGAGCAGCTATATCTAATAGTAAACAGATGGCTATATCAACAATGTTTTTTTTCCCCTCTGTGGTGAATATTCCTCTGCATCAGGTCCAAGTTTAATACCAGGTTCAGGGGCTGCGACTCGAAACGATAACACCGATGAAGATATTGGTGCAACGTGGAAAACAAATTTCAATACGCTGCTGTTTTCTGCGTCCCCACAGGAGATATGAAATGCTAGTCTTGTCTTGATTGTAAAACAGAAAAACTGCCATATTTTTTACTTAATTCCCAAATACGCACTAAACCTGACTGGGCAAGTGCGATCTTTAAATTGTGATACATCTCAGCCATAAGAGATGACACTTTTTTTTTCAAAGAAAGTAAGAAAACCTTTGCCAACCTAATATTCCTTATATTAAACCTATTCTTTCCTAATATTTTTAAAGAAAGTTGGACTGAGTTTAAATGTAGCTTTCTGCTCATGCATTGTTTTATAATTTGTTGTAAAGTAACATTAACCCGCCTGTCTCAGTCTCCCCCTTTGTGGGCCATGGTATAAATCAAAGAGCAAACCCTCTCTTAACTCTGCACTGTATGCAGATTTTAGGAGATTTTTTCTAAAGGATCATGTTTACTCAGAGTCTTTCTCCATCGTATCTCTTTGCCTATTATAGAAACATTGAATCAACTTTGAAGCAAACTAAATATGACTAAATATGATACTTAAATTGGTATTAAGGGGGGGGGGGGGCACGATGGCTTAGTGGTTAGCACGTTGGCTTAGTGGTTAGCACGTTGGCTTAGTGGTTAGCACGTTGGCTTAGTGGTTAGCACGTTTGCCTCACACCTCCAGGGTTGGGGGTTCGATTCCCGCCTCCGCCGTGTGTGTGTGGAGTTTGCATGTTCTCCCCGTGCCTTGGGGGTTTCCTCCGGGTACTCCGGTTTCCTCCCCCAGTCCAAAGACATGCATGGTAGGTTGATTGGCATCTCTAAATTGTCCGTAGTGAGTGATTGCGTGAGTGAATGAGAGTGTGTGTGTGTGTGTGCGCCCTACAATAGGTTGGCACTCCGTCCAAGGCTGTATCCTGCCTTGATGCCCAATGACGCCTGAGATAGGCACAGGCTCCCCGTGACCTGAGAATAGTTCGGATAAGCGGTAGACAATGATGGTATTTAATGCAGAGGGGTTTTCAGAGCATGTATACTGATACATATAAACATATCAAATCCAGTCTAGGAACAATTTGAGGCAAAATGAGAAAGTATATAAACAAATACACTTACTATGTCTCTAATCACATTAAGTAGCCTTTATTTGCCACATACACATTACTGCACTCCCATCCTTGGAGGGGTGGGGTCACACATTATACTGTGCCTCTGGAGTGCAAGGGGTTGAGGGTCTTGCTCAAGGGCCCAACAATGGCAGCATGACAGTGCTGGGGCTTGAACCCTAGTCTTCCAATCAACAACCCAGAGCCTTATTTGAGTGCCTTGTCTTGGCTTTGGGAACAGAAGGATCATGATTCTGAGAGGTCTGCTTTTTATGAGTCACCAGGACACCATGAAAGAACAAACCCTCCATTTTGATCAAGCTGAATACTGAGCCAGAATGACATAATTACCCTGGACTTGAATAAGGAAATGAGCACAATTCAGCTTTGTCTCTGTGCCTGAGTGCCAAGGAGAGAGGATGTACAAGAATGGAGACAGGACCAGAGAATTTGAAAAAAAAAAAGGATGGAAGACAGGAAGTCCAAGTCCCAGTTGGTCCACTGAACTCGGCCGTTAGCCACGTGTCCTACAGTAGTCGGAGGCTATTAACCCAAGAGCCTTCGCCAAACAATGCCAGGCTCTTTGTCTCTATGTATCTGCTTGGTTCAACTGATTAGCTTCCTGTGTAATTGTCTTACTCTCCAGCATGGCCCTTTGTATGTATAGGGGAGGAGTGCTCAACAAATATGGACCTGCCGAGTTCATTATCTTATGCAGAGCACTAACACAACAATGGGATTTTGTAAAACAAACTCTCGTCACAGAAAGCTATTGTCACACCGTCCGCTATATGTGCTAGCGTCATTATCTGAATGTTAAGTCAGGCTAACAAGAGCGTGGAAAACAGTAGGAGAGTTAATAAACGATTCTGGAGCATCTTCTCCACAGGGGGTAAGGCAATACTCAGAGGAGAGCTGTTTCCTGACACTGGGAATCTCGTCTCCTGTGGATGTCCGCATATGCTAAATGAGATATAACATGAAGTAGGTTTGACTGCAGGCATCAACACGTCCGCTTGCCCTAAATTAGATCCTTTCCTCTCCGTTTATCATCACTGTTGTTGGAGGCAGATAAGAGAGCTTTATTTGCAACATGCCAGAACAAGAACAGAGCTGATCCCCTTCGTATCTGGAGTAGAACAAAGTCAAATGCTGAAATGTACATGTGCTATATTGTGTGAAAGAATAACAAATGCTCTGTGATGTAAAGAGTTTCGGTCTATAAGTGCTGTATATGTGTGAGCAGCAGAGTCCTTCAGGACATGTCCGGTGGAAGGCGAGCCAATCAAAGTAGGCCAAAACTCACCCATATCTGTGCCATGTGGGTATCTTCTAAATAATGCAGCAGGTTTCCAGACCAGAATTCTGCTGCATCGGCGGTATTGTGGGCCCTATGTGTCACGATCTCACTCAGGCTCTCTCTCTCTCTCTCTCTCTCTCTCTCTCTCTCACAAACACACACACACACACACACCATCCTCCTTTAACTTTTTTAGCACTTTCCCGTTTTTCTGGCTCTCACAGCAAACTGAGAGTGAGGAACAGGAAGCAAGGAAGGACAGAGAAAGTGAGAGATTCCTCCATGACTTTAGTCACACATCCTATTGTCCAACTCAAACACACACACACACACACACACACACACACACACACACACACACACAGACAACCACACACAAAGTCTGTCTTGATTTACACCCTCCACACCATGTAAACATATGGCCAGTTGCCACACACACACACACACACACACTCCCCTAAATCCTTTCACAGAGACTAAAGCCATGTATTATATTCGTGGTTCCCTAACCAAGCCACCACAATGCCACAGGGCTGGTGTCTTCGCCGGGAGGAAGAGGAGGGAGGAGTGAGATTAAACCATCACTCAGTGTAACAGAAGTGA